>JBCNJP010000009.1:51821410-51897676 GCA_039602395.1 Deinandra increscens subsp. villosa | reverse complement strand
TAACATGAAAGGAGAGGGTTCTATTTATAGGTAAGGTTGAGCTTGGAGAACAAGCTAACCTAGAAACCCTAATCTCCTCATAATTCCCGTATTTGACCATTAAGGCCCATAAAAACCCATCTAAACTCAATTAAACTAAGCCCAAACGTATCTAAACAAGCCCAGTGACTTAATATAATGATAACCTAACTATTTTTCACCTATTCTGACACATAGGCCTTCAAAATAGTCCGCCAAATAATCATTTAATACACAAGCCACAAATCTTGGTCCTTACACACGAGAATCCGGTAAACCTTTTTAATATGACTAGCGTAGGTTAAAGTCTAAACCACATGATATCACATGATTTCTAAGGATGCCTTGAAACTTAAAAGTCCTCAACTAAATTGTATCATTAATTGTAAAGCGAGGGGATGTTGGGTAGATCTACTGGAGTTTGACAAACTCCGCCCCGTGGCACGGGGAGTGCACGGAGGTACAATATCAGCCTATCTGACCGTGATCCCGAGAGGACACGGGGGAGGCAAAACCGCGATGACGTAGGTCCGCAGTACTGATGGCACGGCCACTACAATAATTTATAGTCAGCTTTGGTACAAACTTCCTTAGTGCATGGAACAACGGATTAGCTACCCGCGATATCGGTTGAGCACTTTAACTATACAGAACTAGTACATACCCGATAACGTAGGTTACGGACAATACTTTTACTAAACCACAATAATACGATTAAGGATAACATTAAGCATTGCTTTTCACAAATGTATATTTCACAAGTACACGTTGATTCGATTATGATTATGAGACCGGGCCAATGCGTGACATGCCCACTGTGAACTCACCAACCGTTAGGTTGACACTTGCGTGGTTTAAACTTTTGCAGATCGCTAAGGAGTATCCGGAGCAGGTTGACATGGCACAAGAAGATGTTTATTTTTATTTAAACTAAACTTGGGAATTTTAAACAATGTTTATGTAAAGCACGTGGTTAGTCTTAAAGATAATGTTTTCCGCTGCGTACTGTTAAACTGTTTTTATTAATGTTTGGACTTTACTCTGATTCGTTTAGTATTTGTAACTAATGGTTGTGGTCCTGGTCTAGTCGCACCCCTTAACGGTATAAACTCCGTTAGTGGTTAATGTGGGGGTGTGACACTTGTGCTTTTGCAAAAATTTTATTTTTATTCCCTTGTGGTGTTGGAATGGTCTTCACAATTCAAGTTATGGCCTGCTTATCAGATCCATTAGAAAATCCCCAACATATCCATTCATGTATAAAGCTTATCAGATTCAAATCCCAACTACCAATTACAAAATATATGGAAACCATTCATGTAATTTAGCAAACCAACAACTGTAGCTTCGAACAGCTTAGGTCAAATAAACAAAATGGGGATTATCTGTAAAGTAACCCTAGTAGATAAAAATATGGAAGATTGGCTATTTGGCTTTAATCGGCATTGTTTTCAATCTATTACCCGCATTAACCACAAGATTGTCATTGACAATGCATCAACCAGAGCTAATTTGCGATTTAAACTAACTAATTCAACCCTTACTAGCAAAATTCCTAAAAAGTAAACATGAAGATAACAAAAAAAAGGGAAAACATACCTGTTTGATGTACAGCGGTGGTGAGTGGCGATGGTGTGCAGTGGCGGTGACAAACACTGGCGGTGTTCGGCTGTGTGTGCGTGCATGGGTGAGTGACGAGTGAGGAGAGGGATGATGGTGTACGGCGGTCAGCGGTATAGTCAGCGTCGGTCGACGGTGGTGACGATTGGTGGCGAGTGGTGGTTGTAAAATGTTGTGCATCAAAGAGAAAAGGAAAGATGAATGAGAGGAAGCCAGGAAGGGTGGGAGATGGAGAAAGTAGTTGGTATACGGTGTAATCTGTGGTTGGTATATTTACCAATTCACTATTTGTTTCTTAAAATTGGTTGTCAAAACATAAAGATAAAAAGTAATTTAAAGAATGGGTTGGAGTCTTGGAGAACCAATTTGGATAGTTTTTTGGATTTATCTTATATTTTAAAGATAAAGAGACTTTTACCAACTGGGCTGTGAATGCTCTAAAGATGTATTAGTAAATTAATAGAAAGTGATACAACAAATATAACAGTTGAAAGAGTCTTATATCCCAAAAATTTTAAATGTTGCATCTTTATTCTTTGCTTTTTAAGCTACAGTGGTTGTATTTGAAAGTAACCTTTGCTTTGTTTTTTTTATTCGACTTGCACCCTTGCACTCCATTTAGCCACCCTCCAGCAGCAGCTCCAATCATTGTATCTTTTAATCCTAAATGCTAGGTTCCACTGTTCCAAAATCTATATTAATATTTTACTAACATGAATGAGTTGTTTATAAAACAATATAAAGGGTGGAACTTGGAAGAAAAAGTCTAGTTATCTACAAATGCTATAATATCACTATTGACCAAAGTACCTGAAACAAAAAGCGATATCTATGGCAACTTATTTCTCTCCTTAACCCACTGTTGGACGAAGTACCCGATTACCACTTCAAACTGCTTTATGCCTCTAGGAAGCTCCCTACACTTGAATCATTTATTATAATTGTTTAGTACACTTGAATCATTTATTTCTTATCTTATATAAAACACAGGGGTTTCTTTAACAGAGATTAGCTATCAAACTGACATGAAAAATTCAGTTGTTGCTCTGGCTTATATTTACCTGATGAATACAATCAACTTTCACATCCTTTATGTGAATAATCTTATCAAACTCCTGCCCTTAAGATCTAAATCAAATCTTATCAGAAGGTGGACATGGAGAAAATAGTGTGCAATCAAATCCAAAATATATGTCACCATGTAAATTTATGGATGATGTGAGTTGCTAATAAGTAATAACGTTTATGTCTTTTAGTAGATTGAGATATCTAGTGGCCAATAAAGTAACTGTTCAAGTACCTATAAAATCATAATTGTTAAGGTTTTGTACGTCAATAGCATCAGGGCTTGCATTCCCTGAACCATTGATGACCCTTCTTCCTACATAAACTTGACCAAATCCTCCTTTGCCGAGTTTTCTTTCTAATTTGTACGAAGGAGAATTCCAAATCGAACCTGAAAGCGAAAATTATACCAAATCTTGAATTATGTCAAATTTAAATCCATTAATTAGGAACATATAAAACCACATAACTACCCTTTCAGGAAACGCCAAACTGGACCTGTGCTTCCTTCATCTTCAACATCAGCGGTCAATTTTTCAGGATTTTTGCCTCCAACTAATTGATTACAAACTCCAAAATCCAAATTCAAAGGAAGGTGACCAACCCCACAACCAAACATGTCAGGATTTTTATCTTGCTCTGTTGGTCGAGTTCCTCGACCTCTGCCATCTGGAATTTCACCTAAAATCAAATGTTACATAACAACACACACTCCCAAATAATGGTATCGATTAGAAAATATTCAGCATAAATTTAGAGAAAACGAAATACAAAAAATAACCTCATAGAAGTGCAAATGGTAATCTGCAAGTTCCTTATTAGCCCATTTCTAAATAGGATTCTGCAAGTTCCTTATTGTCTCCAGCAAACCAGTTGACTGTTGGGACTGGGTTGTAACATGTTCACTCATACTCAGCCCAAGCTTCTTCAACATTCTGAAAAATAACCATATTACAAATGTTGTGGATAAACCAGATTCTTTAATATAAACTTGCTACATTTCTGGTTCAGAAAAAGTACCGAAAGGGGATGCGCCAGACATAAAGAACTAAAAACTTACCAAGAAAAACAATGGCTGAAGAACTCGACCTGAGCACCTGCAGACATCACTTTGGTGGTTTGCGACTGGAGCGAGAGGCATCTGTACATGACTTACCTCAAACGAAGATATGTATATAACTCCTGGTAGTTCGATCCTCTCCCAATTCCAAAAACTAAGTAATCTGATAAAATGGGATGATATTAGTTTAGTTACAACTTGAAATTACTTGATAGTTTGTGAATTTTAGTTGATTTGGAAGATTGAGTCCTTATCCAGTAGCTTTTCTTCAAATTAAAAAAATAGATTAAAACTATCTTATAATAACAAACACACAGTTCCTAGCAATTGAATGCAAACTTAACCCTGAATCAATGAAATTAGCATTCGTTTCCATCCATTCATGTTGGAATACTATCAAAATGGACATGAATTTTTCGTTATATGAGCATACCTTAAAAGAGTGGCTAGCAGTTGACGGTAGAAGAAGCGTAATCGGTAGAGCAAGAACCAGCGACTGAGTTTGCGATGCCTCAAAGATGCGTAATCTGGGGTTTAAAATTAGAAAATTAGGGTTTGGAATGGAGAGTACACGCTACACCCGTCGGTTTGAGACACCCTTCAACTGGAATTCGAATTTCAAATGAAGAAAGGATGTTTGAATTCTGCTTGCCTCGAAAGGAAACTGAAAACAACCCATAAAGGGAGATTCGCCTCTGAAATTAAGAATTCATATGAAGAAAGGATGTCAGAATTCTGTTTGCTTTGAAAGGAAACTGAAATCACCCCATAAAGGGAGATTCGCCTGTGCAAAAGCAATAAATTTTTGGACTTTAGGTCGCCGCTTCAAAAGGGTTGCCGGTTCAAAATCGTGAATTCTGGTTGCCGGTTCAAAGAGAACAAGTCAAGAAGGGTTTGAGAGTGCATTATAGTGTTGTACATTATGCTTGATGAGTTATATGCGTCTTAATTTTAAGACGCCAAATGCCATTTTGATCAATATGCTTTATATAATAGTATTTATACTACTATATAATGTATATTGGACAAAATGGCATTTTGGTAATTACCAGCGTCTTAAATTTAAGACGTCTTCCTAATCCAGCAACATCCAAACTACAATCCGATGTTCTCCCTTTTCCTTTTCCGTTCAGATGCATCCATCGGGGTTCTTAATCATCGGCGTCAAAAACCTACAGTAAACGACGTGCACCTCTGCGATATATGATCAGAGGGACACAAGCGATTTTTGACCTATCGTTCTCCTCTAGCAGACGTTGCAGTGCTTTTGATCAGGGAATCTCCACAAAGAGTAAGTATTCAATTGCTTTTCATCTTCAAGTCCACGCAAACCTAATCTTGGAAAAACTCATCTTCAGATTTCTATTGTGGGCAAATGCAGACACATGCTTTTTGGACCCCTTTCAAATTGCGGTCCTCAGATTTGAATTAAGCGCTCAATTCAAATTTCAAGTCTAATCTCAACTGGCCTCTATAAATTCACATCTTCTTCCTATCAAATATCAAATCTTGAGGTTATAACACCGACTATGAATTATTGGTAAATTTCTTTTTGATTTTTCACTTTTGTTTTAATTTCATGTGCTATGAATTCAAAATCTGTTTGATTGTTATATTTGTTGGATATTGGTATGTTATATCTAGTGGAGAGTAACTGATTTGGGGCTATAAAAAAAATTGGTTTCGATTTAGGAGTTACAAGAATCACATCAGCTACAAGGATAAGTTGCAGTTATTCGGTGAGTATTTCTCTGGTTAAATTTGCAGTTTTGCTAATTTTTTAGTTTTTATTTCCCTACTGATTTTGTTTTTTATAGCCTGCTGTATGTGACTTTGTAGGATTTTGAATCACTGAATGGAACCATGGACTAGCAGGTGATTTATCTAATTAGTTCTTTCAAGCATACCCATAACTTTAAACTCTTATGATTAAGTGATTAACGTGTTCCATGTTGAAGTGTGAATTTGCAGGATGGTAGGAAAGGTACTTAGTCTGATGGATCCATGACATGGATCTTACGGTTCTGGCTAGCCTCAAGTGCTTTACACAATTGCATTATCTGGTCATAAATATTTTTGTTTTTGTGGTTTAAAATATATATGCTATATTGGTTTTGAAATATTGAAGAACTAAATGAAATAATCAACTATGGTAGGGAAGGATGCTTCAACCTTTAGCATAGCATAGTATTAAAACACTGCTGAGTATGGCATAACATAGTATTAAATCACTGCTGAGTACATAATTCATTCAAAAAGTTTTATGTGATGCTGCTATATGCACTGGTCGTGGCTGAACCAGGGTATTAAAACACTGCTGGGTATATTTGGAACTAAATGGGCCTGTTCCATGTAAATTAGATATAAAAAGTTAGTATTATCATTGTAATTGTTAGTATTGGTGTGGTGTTAATGGTAAACAAGCTTAGAACTTTGTAAAGGACAAAAAGGTATGGTGATTAGATTCAGAATAAAATGTGTATCAAGAATAGAAACTAAGTCAATAGTGTTCTTAAACTACTGAGTCAATAGTCACTGATTTTCTATTAATAATTTAATATCTTGAAATGACTAAATAAGTAAACTTGACAATGGATCTTTAATAAAAAGAAAAATTCTTGCAACTTTTGTGATAACTAAACTTAGAAAAATACTCCATAAGAAGATTTTATTTTTTATATCAGTAAGGGACATAAGGGACATTAGTGGACTGCATTTTTTTACCAAAGAAGTGGACTACAACTAAATTCTGGGATGACAAAATCGAAGTTTTAAGAAAATAGAACAAAACATAAAAACAGAAAAAAGGACAAAATCAAAGAATGAGAAAAAACATGTTGTGAGATAACCTTGAATTACATGAATGGTCAAAAGTTTTAAGATAAAGAATAGCCTTGAATCTAACAGAATATGCTATATAAAAGTGTAGATTTTGGTTAGTTTAAAGCTGTGGTTTATGGTATAAGAAAGCATGTTTCGGGTAGTCTAAATTGAGGGATGTATATGTGGTATCTATGGTTTACAGCTTAAACACACAGCTGCAAGTTAAACAAGAATTATAGCCAAAATGCCACTAAGTAAATCATAGAAAAAACTGACTTTGTTACCATAAAATTTTCAAACATCCTTGAACAAAATTTATAAGATCCATTATTGCAATGGCATATTAATTTTCAAAATCAGATTAGATGACTTAATCCTATATCTATAAGTGTGTGTGACTGCATGGTTTAAATTTGAACTTCTATGGAAATAGATTAACTTGGATAAAAAGAATGAGAGGTGCATATGTTCTTGATGTACTAATCATTAAGAGTACATGGATGTTCATTTCTAGAGTAGGTGGTGAAATAAGCAGGTTGGTTTGGTCATAATGGGTACTGAACTACTGATTATAAAACTGAACCGCTGTACAAGTCTGACCCGTTTACAAAATTTGACCAACTTAATAAAAATGACCCATTTAATAAACCTAACCCTTTTGACCCTTGGGTTTAATGCGAGTATATGTTAGATACTTGTCAAATGATCTATATGTATATGTGCATTAGATATTTTATGTTTGTTTATTTTGGGCTATGTAAGATCTTAAGGCTTCATAAATTTTGGTGGGTATAGTTATTCCTGATGTATATAGTGTTGACTCAGTGCCGTTGACTTTTACTCTAAGTCGATATGTTTCTTCTTGAACTTCCCGATTTTGATTATAAATGATCAAAGTATGATTAGGTTTACTGATGAATTAAGTTTGCTCAATTATGCAGAAAATTCATGACCAATTGGACAACATAGTTATAAACGAATGGATTATAAGTTCAAATGTATGTTATGTTTAATAAATAGTAAAACATCTTCATAGGAAGGGATAAAAAGAAAACCTCAAATTACTAAACAAATCATTTATTAAAGAGTTGCTAAACCTGCAATAATAAAGTATGAAATACGACTAAATTTGTTTTATTGTATCTTATAAGAAGAAAATTATTAAAAACAAAGATTAGTTATAGCCTGTAGAGTTTGGCTTTAACATTTGCTTTGTCCTTCAATTATTTTCTATGTAGTTGCAGGTTTTTCGTTGAGGACGGTTGCTACTGCCATCTTAGTTGCCGTTTTAGAGGTAGTTTTTTATTGTTCTTGGCAATTATCAAGTCTCATGATTTATGTATTTGTGTTTTGTAGATATTTCTTTTTTATGGTATTTTTGTATATCATGTTTATGCGTAGTTTTTTGTAGCCTTTATTTATTGGTTTTCATTTGCTTTGCATACTGTTTCAGATTCGTAGTTGAGGAGTGTTGCATATACCACCTCTAACTTGCTGTTTTTCAGGTATTTTTTGCAACTTTACTTGTTGTTTTATAGGTAGTTCTTTTCTGTTCTTGGCAACTAACGAGCCTTATAATTTAGGTATTTGTGTTATGTAGATGGTTGTTTGTTAAGTCGTTTTTTTCCCTAAATAAAAGTTGAAAAGACATACCTTTAAAACTATTGCAAAAATTTGTTACCGAGATGCTGTTAAATTATTTTCCCGGATATAGCTGATAAAAAAAATTCTGTTGACTTGCTGTATATATATCTTTTTACTGCTGTAAATGAATTACAATGATTAACCAAAAAATATATGTATTATGTAGTTACTAATCATCTTAGATATTCGATTAGATATATAATATAGTACTAATTCTGGCCTGCCCAGTTTAAGTGGTCGTCCCAAAACATTCCAATCGTAGACTGAAACATTTCATGCGGTTTGTGAAAAGTAAAACGATCAAACAGACAACCGACATTATTTTTTAAATATCTTCTACCCTCCTAATGTTTCATACTTTACTAAGAATGTGAAACAACATATTGTTAAATAAAAAAAATACATGTACTTAAAGCTTTTGTGTGGTTGCTACACCTATTTGTTCGATGTACTTAAAACTTTGGTATTGTTTTTTTGCAGGTTTGTTCGCTGAGAGTTTCTGCTTAGAAAACTTGGGAGTTATTTGGTAATCACTATTTCAGTGCTTTTATTGTTGTCTACGCGTACCTGTTTATCTTCATTATCGTTTGTAGCTTTATATATAAGATTTTCTTAGGGTAATCCGTTTGCTAAGGTTTACTTAGGTTACTACTTTGTGTTGTAATTTTCTTGTTGGATTGAGAGTTTGTAATTTGATGTGAATTCATGGCATCATAGGGTGCTGCTAATCATGCTATCCATTACCTGGGCCACACTCCTGATGTATTTATAGTAGGGTTAATTGCAATATTGTTCATTTGGATGTGTCATACATTAATCTTATGCATCTTTTTATAATGGCGTCTAATTAACCAACAAGGTTACCTCGCAGCGCAACGCACGTGGGACATACCCCATGTTTTAAAACCCGGTTTTGAAGTTGAACAGGAAACGACTAGCCGGTTCAACCTGTTAGGGGATTTTAATGTATATTTTTATAAAAATGTAATAAACTTGTACACTCCAACAAGAATAATTAGAACAAATACCCTTTCAAACAACTCCCAATACCTTTTGACATGTGAACTATGATGGGCAAAACCATTATCTTATAGCTCAATGGTATATAAGAGGACTTAAAACTATAAGTTTTGGTTTAAATTCGGGTGCGAGCAAAATGCTCTCGGGGCTGAGAAGTTAATGTGTTAAAATTTATAAATATGTCTGCCTTAATTTGTAATTTCCTTAATTTGTAATTTCGGTTTTAAACCGACAACTGAAACTGAAATCTTAAGCCAAAAAATTAAAAAAAGCCAAAACCAAATAAAACAAAACAGATCGGTTTCCAAAAAAATAAATTAAAAGCTTCATGTTCACAGTTTGGACTCTCTTCACGATAAAGGTTCACCGTTCAAACACACGGGTTTTTAAAATAACAAATTAAACTCAAGTTCTGCGTTGGTTTTTCATACAATATGTCACACCCCCAATTAACCACTAACGGAGTTTATACCGTTAGGGGTGCGAGCAAACCAGGACCACAACCATTAGTTACAAATACTAAACGAATCAGAGTAAAGTCCAAACATTCATCATAAAACAGTTTAAAGTTCACAGCGGAATAAAAACATAAGTATCTTAGCACTAATCACGTGCTTTAATTACAGAACATGAATAGTTGTTTAATTCCCAAATTAAGTTTAAAATAAAGTTAAGAAACTTCAAGCGTCATGCCAACCTCCAGTGAATACTCCTCAACGATCTGCAAAAGTGAAAACCACACAAGTGTCAACCTAACGGTTGGTGAGTTCACGGTGGGCATGTCATGCATTGGCCCGGTCTCATAAGCGTATGTATCAACATATAATAAGTATTAGTTTTGCAAACATTGCCAAGTGTTGAATTATCGAATATGCACTAGTTAAGTAAAAGTTAAAGCGGTCAACCGATATCGCGGGTAGCTAATCCGGTTTCCATGCACTAAGGAAGTTCGTACCAAGGCTGAAAGCTGACGTATCAGAGTTCGGCATTTGCCGATGGTGTGTGCCTCCAGTTGTGTTCCTCTTGGGACCCACAACTAAAACAGGCTGATATTGAACTCCGTTCAGCCTCCAACCGGTTGGCTACACATTTGTGTACCGCGGAGCAGGGTTTGTCAAACCCTCAGTAGATCTACCCAACATCCCCTCGCTTCTCAGTTCAATGGTACTAAATTGTTGAGGACTTTTTAAGTTTTAAGGCATCCTTAGAAATCATGTGATATCATTTGGTTTAGACTTTAACCTAAACTAGCCATATTAAAATCGTTTATTCTGGATTTCATTTGAAATCCTAAAAAGAGTTTAAGTGTCAAAATGGTTGTTCCGGATTTCATTTGAAATCCCAAATGAGTTTAAGTATTAAATAGTTGGTTGCGGATTTCATTTGAAACCCCAAGGATGGACAGTTGCAAGTGTTCCCATAAAACACTCCAACTTTCATAACATATATCCTATTTGGCGATACCTCAAAATGTCAGCGTTGTTTTCCGTTTAGTATATTCGTTGTGACCCGAACGGGCTCACAATTAAGGGTTAGTGAAACTCACCTTAGGTTGCTCGGCTACACTTGCTAATTAATCTAAGTATTGTTTAACGAAGACCTATGAACACGTTTAGGTCTTAAGTATTAGTTTTGTGTCTAATCTTTAACTTAACGTCACTATGGCCCATAACATAGCACGTTGGGACTACGACTCGACATACCGACACACGACACCGATGGTTGATCATAAACAAGGGTTCACATAACTCAAAAATCAAACATGGTTCATTATTGCATAATCATGTATGTCATGGCATAGCATTCAAGCAAGTTGCACAAGTTTGGGTTTTGGTCTGGTCACAGTTTCGCTAGCATAGTTTCGCTACACAGTTTCGCTGTGTGCACGGGCAGCACTTTCGCTAGGGAATACCCGATGACACAGTTTCGCTAAGCTAGTTTCGCTCAAAACTGTTGACACAGTTTCGCTAGCTTAGATTCGCCCGAAACTGGTTTGAACTTTCGTTCAGGTTATTTCGCTCGGTAGTTTCGTTCGAGCAGGCACACATGGTTTACATGGCGAGACTACAGTTTCGCTGTATAGTGTCGCTGGTTGAAGATATACATAGTTTCGCTGTGCAGTTTCGCCCAGAGAACTGCACAGTTTCGCCTGTCGCGAAAAACACATAAATCAGCCCTAAAATCAATCTAACAGCTTCCATACTTCATGTAATTCATTATTTAGCATACATAGACATTTACCAACATCACAGAAGCAAGTTTAACACCTTAAACATGGATTTTTATCATCAAATCACCAAAAATGCATTTTAAACCTAAAATGACCTAATCTAGCATAAATCTTCATTATGGTTTGATTTCACACGTAAAGTTACTGACTTTATGATAGATCTAGCATCCCTAAGCATCATATCAGAAGATCAAGTGATTCTATGAAGATCTAAGCATGCTTTTTAAGAAAACACATAGAATAAGGCATAGAAATGGTTTTTGGGACTCACGGTTCGATCTCCAAGCTCAATGGATGATGGTTCGGGGCTGAGATCTCGATGGCTCGGTGTGATTCTCGGCTGACCAGATTTCCAGGAGAAAAGATGGAGAGTGTGTGTGTTTTGTGTAAAAGAGGCAAATGGGAGAAACTAGGGTTTATTAAGATATTATATATCAGGGCCTAGTTTCGCTGGTTGTTTCGCTGGCCAGGCGAAACTGGCTCTGATCTCATGTAATCCGAACAGCTTGGCTAGGTACCGGGCGAATCTGTAGTTTCGCTCGGTAGTTTCGCCGGCAACCAAAAACATACAATTTGTCACATAATCAAGAATTTACAATTTGTCATGCTATTAATAATATTAAATCATGCGTTCAAATCACATTGCACGTAATGACAATAAATAAATGAACACATAACACATATGGACGGGTTCGGTGATCAACCAAAGGACGTGGACGTATTCGGCCTAGTTAAGCATTAGTTACTAAGTTAACACTTATAACGTAACTAACGGAGATTGTCTAATGGAAGTTAACCTTGGGATTCACGGATGTCACACAATACTACCACGTATTGTTGTCGCCAATGAAGACACATATACCACATTATAAGTTGACACCGGAATGCACCGCCCTAAAAAACGGATACTGCGATGTAAATTGTCGCACTGCCATAACAAGCAAACAAATGACGAATAACGCTCTATAAAATACCGCCACCGCAACGCGAGCGTTTGTTGTTATTTGTTTGAGCTCTAAAAAAACAAATACCTCGATGTAATTGTCGTGCCGCCATAACAAGCGAACAAAAGACAAATACCGCGTTGTAGTTTGTTGTGCCACTGCAACGCGCGAACAGAAGACGAATAACACGCTATACACTATCGCCGCCGCAACGCGCGGGCACACGGCTAGTATATATATATATATTTATATATATATATGTTTTTATATATATATAAGGAGAGGATCATTTGAGAACCAACTTGGTTTGAGAACTAAAAAGAACTAATTTGAGCCACAAGTTTATTTACATGTATCCTCCCTCCCATGAATTGTAGTGGTCCCCACTGAAATTTGTGGTTAAGATTTAGTTCTCAAAAGTTCTCAAAATAAAAAGTTCTCATTTGAACCTAACCCTATATATATATATATATATATATATATATATATATATATATATATATACCTGCAAACTCATATTTAAATAGTTTCTACACAAGTCATTCATATGGTGAAAATCAGTATAGAAATAACATCCATTTAGAAAGACTTTCATCAAGAAATGAAATTGTTATAACAACGGGACATTGTTATTGTAGAGATATACAAACACTGCATCATAATGTGGCTTTAGCCACGCCAAAAAAACATGGTCGTAGGTCTTTGGTCACGTTCTTTTTTTTTTCCACTCACATGTGACCAAAGGTTCCATCATCGTATGTATGATACGGCCACGTTAAAATATTACTGGTTGAAACCACCTAAAACGTGGCTAAAGGATACCAATAATTATTATTGTAATCAAACATTTTCTTCCTAATAAGTGTGGCTAAAGGGTCCTAACGGCTAGATGCGCTTTTGTAGTGTGCCATTTGGTAATATATAGCCAACAATATGGGTGTTTTAGCCACATCTATTAAACTAAAACATGGCTAAATGATTGTTATAAATAGACATTTTGTCCCAACAAAGTGTGGCTAAAGGGTGACGACGACAACGTTAAAATAACAAAAGTGTGACCGTTGCTATTATTGATGTGTTGCAAACACATCCTATATTTCCGTGTAGTTTGTAGATTAATTGAGTCAGGCTATAGTCCAAATTGAGTCATTTTATGTGTTTTTAGTCATTTGTGGGTAATTGAGTCTTTATTATGTTTTTATTATGCTATTGTAGGTAGTTGAGTAAATCTCGTGGCCAAATGATAAGTGGAGGAAGTAGGAGAAGAGAATAATGACTAAATGCTGAATTGGATGAATCAAGCGTATCACCTAACATAAACAATCTCCCAATTGATACGGTTTGGGAAGAAACTCAACACGGCGGTTTCGGGTTTGACCCCGACTAATTTGTCGTGGAGTGGGCAACTCGTCGCCTAAACCCCGAGATCCTCCAAGCGAGAGGCTATTTTACCATTAAACCCTTAAAGTCCTTATAAGTTCAACTTAAAGGGTTTACTTCGGGATCTTTTTTACTTTGGCTGGTTCCAGAGAGCTTTTTGATGAACTTTGAAGATAGAGAGGAGGCTGGAATCACAGGAGAGCACGGGAGATCAATTAATCATCACCAAATCTCTATTCGGTTTCTCGTTTCATCTTTGATTCTTGCGATTACTTTAACTGAACTATGTTTTTCAGTACAAACTTGATTCTTATATGTTTTCTTACTGTGATCATGAGGCTAGGCTAATTTGGTTGTATCACCTATACCTATTGCGATGAATTTTTAGTATTTATGACTTTATCTCTGTTTTGACTATTTGATTGATGTTGCAATCCTTTAAATCCCATTAGTTGCTATGAATGTAGGCATATGTATGTTGATAATCTGATTAGTAATTGTAATTGATGCATGATATGCCTTCGTATGTCTTTTTGGTTAGGTAGATCATTCAAAGTGACTAGCTTTTAGTTTAGGAAGGCATCTTGAACTATTATGTTGGTTATTAATAGTTGATTAGATTACAATGTGTTGTTGTTTCTAGACAATCTGGAAGGTGATAGGAATGTTGAGTAGTCGGGTTAGTTAGTTACTTAGGATAACATGTCCTCGTAAGAGGAGTGCCCTAGGTTAATTAGTTAATTTGCTATTCCGTTTCAATCATAGTAGTTACTCGTAACTCCTGCTAACCCGGATGCCACTGTAAAACCCAACATAGATGTCATGTTTTCAAATGTCATGTTTAATTTTTGTAAATCCTTAAATCAATTACTTTTGACATATATTTTCCATTTCCATTTAAACAATATATTTTGATGACGTCTATTTTCAAACTCATTTAGAGGTCATTCAAAGTATTTAGTCACTATGATCCATGAACATCGCATGCCCACGGTAATTCGTAGTAGCGTGTGCCAAAACAACTAAAGGAGATTGTGAGTTTGGGTGTACAAAAGACTTAAAGTACAAGAGAGGAAGATTTATGAATACTCAGCTGTAGAAAACACCTTGTTGGTGAAGAAACTAGTCACATCATTTCTCAACCCATCAACATATATGATCCTCTTGCAAAATGGTGTTTTGATGCAAACACTTGTTAATATAACATAATCAGAGCCTCTGACATTCACACGAGGGACAAGATTTTTTAATGAAAGTTAATGGAATGAAGCTCGCAGAGAGATTTCAAATCTGATTATGGAAGATATCAAGATCAGAGCATTAATGTTCAAGGATCTTGAGAAGAAAGAGTGATGGACAGGTTTGTAAAGTTTTAATTTTGATAGCATTATCTTAGGGGGTAATTGTAAGGCCATGCAACTCTTGGATGCATGCCTTCAATCTAAGGAATGTTTGTATTGAAGAAAGGCATGCGGTTTACTAAAGATTTGAACTTTATTCGGAAGTTCTAGGTTTCTACTGAAAGAGTTTATATGAAGAAGGTGTACATATGGAAAAACTTAGTCTCTACAGAAGACTATTTCTAGGGATGTTATTCTTACGGACTATAGAGTTAGTGCTCCGACCATGTTATACTAGAAACAACAGCCACAACCGTTTCTCCTTATGATCAACAAATTATGTAATAGAACAGTGTTAAGAATATTTCACTCATGTTATAGATGACTTATACATGTTAGTAGAATCAATGGTTATTAATTCTAGTAACGCTATAGATTATGTATGCAGTTTTCCTTTGTAAAACTATAGCTTATATTTATAATCAATACAATTTTAGTGCTTGGAAGTTATTATCTTATCTATTTGTGATTGTTTACTATCTGATTATTATTATAGTAGAGTGTGAGAGTTTATCAAGATTATTTATGCTAGCCTTGATAATACTAGCAATCTTGTTTGCTTTTTTGTTAAGCCGAACTCTCGATCATACATTATTTTATTATGTGGTATTTGTTGGATAATGGATGTCTAGACCCGACAACACCAAGAACCCGATCCGGTTGGACCCGTAAAGAGTTACACTTGGGGCAACGAGATAAAAATCCGCTTACTCGACTAACCGGTAATTTACGGAAATATATATAATTAACTAAATGTTTATTCATGATTAATAAACATTTATTAATTACGAATAATTATCCTTGCGATAATAAAACATAGAAAAACATTTCGATTTATCGATTGGTGTTTTACGGTGAAACAAATAAATAGTTATTTGTGTTTCTCGTAGTTTACGACATGTGTGTTTATTAATAAAAGATGTTCTATTAATAAATCGTAAAATTTGGTGGTTGCTTGCAATTAAAGAAAAACGAGGAGGATGCTAGATGCAACTGTGTTGCCTATATAAGGAGGGCTATGGATTAGGGTTTTGGTTGCTCATTCACACCCTCTCCTTCTATGCGCCACTTCCTAGTGCTGCCACTCTCTCTCTCTCTCGTCCCCCTCCTCCAAGCAACCAACCTCACCATCTTTTTCCATCACGCTTCCTTGGTGGAACTCTAGAAGACGGTGTTAGACGAGAAGCAATCGGACGATCCCTTTCGCGTGATTGATCAAGGTAAGATAATCACCATCGTCCCATGATTCACCGTAGGCGACGCCAACCCCTTTCATAGGGCCGTCGCCTATGTCAAACCCTAGGTCGCCTTCGCGACCTAGCGTAGCTCCGTTTCACCACGACACATTTTAATCACCACTCACCGGTAAATCGTCGTCATCATGATTTTATGAGTGCGAGCCCTCATCGTAATGATCATGGTAATCGCCCGGCTAAACCCTATCCGCCAGCACCATCTCGATTCGATTGGTTCTCGCTTGTCGCCACCACAAACCGTATCGTTGCTCTTCTCAACGAATCCGTTTGAGACGGTATTCGCGATTTGCAAACAATTTAATCCGCCGGTTCGGATTGTTTTTTCATGAAACCCTAGCGTCATCTTGTTGATCCTCGGTGTCTCTAACGTTTGTTAGATCACCGGGAAGGTATATCTAAACTCCGTTCTAGTTTAGATGTTTAATTTCGATTAATGTAATCGTTAGTGTTTTCGCATTAACCGGTTTAACGCGAAATGGTGTTTGTGTGATTTTGGTGATCGTAATCCTGTTGACACGATTTCGACACCAACGGTTTACGCGTCTAAAATTAGAAAATTTATTGATTCCGCTGCATAAATGGATTACCGGTTAATCCCTTTTAACTCTTAATTTACTAAACCTAGTCGGTAATGTTTTAATCAACCAAAAAGTTTTTTTAACGTCACCGGGCACCTGTATACCACTGTCCGAAACCCAACAGTGGTATTAGAGCCTAGATCACCACACGCAAACTCTAACTGGTCGGTTTTAAACCGGTGGATTTCGCAAACTGGGGTTAAAACTGAAAGTCACGAAAGATAAACGAATTGCTTTTTTCACATGTTTGGTCGATTTAATTCCACCAAACATTTTCAATTTGTTAATTGATTATTTAAACGCGCGTATTCGGCTAGACCCATAGTTTGGTTATGATTGCTTGTCGTGTCTTGGTTTGGCCCATTTTTTGGCCCACTAGTATTTTGGTTTTGGATTGGCCTAGTTGTTTATGGGTTCAAAAGTTGTATCTAAATAGATTAGTTTTTTATTCTATTTTTGTGGATGCTCACCTTCGCCCTAGAAGAACGTGACGAGCATTGATGCGACTATCCCGTCGTGGCAAGTGTTTTTATCTAAAGACACTTCCCAGTATGGCGTGTTAGACCAACGAATTCCAATCCATCAAGGAGAGCTTATGAAGCTAGTGGGAGCGTTAGGATCAACCGGATGACCTTTCCATACTCATCCTTGTGGTTGATTTTATTTTTGTCCCAGGCCTTCTTCGACATTGCCATTAGGCTCTGACAATGTCGAAACATCTCAAGCCGAATATGTGTTTGTTTGCATGTGCGTTTTGGTTGCTTGTCTTAAATCGTTTAACGCGCCAACTAAAACTCCAAACTAAGTTTTAAACGGTTAAAACTGTTTTAAAATCAATTGGTTCGAGTCCTAATATTTACTAAGACTCGATATTTTCAATATCAATTTTATTCTACTATGAACTCAAATTTTTCGATCTTTAAATATCAAACTTTTGATAAGGAGGTTATTGAATTGACTATCCCGAGTGAGATAGGGTTCTCGTATAAACTTAGTTAAACATTTAATTAAATAAAACTGACTAATTTATCCTATTTGGTAAGCTGCAAAACTGATAGATTATACCATCCTAGTCAAGTCTAACTTGAAACATATTTACCAATGCATCAGTGTTGGAGTATTTCAACACCGCACTTGATGTTCAGGGTATCTTCCAAGGTGTGTGCATTGGAGTATTTCAACACCGTGCATGCAAACTGACCACTGAGGATATCTATCATTTTCTTTAGGAGTACCTTGTGTATTAAAGTATTTTAACACCGTACATCTGGTCATTCGTAGACAAAATTGGCATGGATGACGCTAAATGTATTTCGCGAATTATTTCATGAAAGCCTCATAAACTGGAGTTGTGACTGGTTTTCACAAGAGACAATCGTTGTCCATCTGATTACTTAGTGACCGGTGATTGCACTTAACGCTGCCTTTGTGGGTCGACTACTAATTGGGTTCCCATATTCTTATTCAAAATTTGCTTGCCGTTCTTAAATACGAATATTACATCGAAACACTAAAAGAATTGCCTGTTGTTTCAGATGGCTAATCCTCCTGCAAATAACGAGGTTTTCCAGCTCAAGTCTCTCCTTGAGAAGGAGAAACTTGATGACACCAACTTCCTCGACTGGCATCGAAATCTGAAAATTGTCCTGCAAATGGCCAACAAACAACATGTGTTGGAGGCCGAGGTGCCCGAAGCACCCGTAAATAATACTGCGACTGCTCGCGCTGCACATGAAGCACTAAGAAAGGATGCCAACTCAGTTGCGTGCCTCATGTTGGCAACCATGTCTACTGATATTCAGAAAAGCATGGTTGACAGGACGGTGTTTCAGATGATCGGGGAACTTAAGGGCATGTTTGAAACCCAGGCCCGACAGGAACGCTACAAAACCATTGTCAGGCTAATCACCTGTCGAATGGCTGAAGGTAGCCCTTTCAGCGCCCATGTCCTTAAGATGAAGGGATACATTGACCGAGTTACGAAGCTCGATTATGTCATTCCTCTAGAAATGGCGACGGATTTGCTCCTCCACTCTCTTTCCAACGCGTTCACTCCTTTCCGGATCAATTTCAATATGAACAGCCTGGTTAAGACAGTGACCGAGCTTCACGGTATGTTGAAGACCGCTGAGATTAAGTTTCTCAATAGTAACAACAACAAAAACAAGTCGGATGATGTGCTCGCCATCTGATCCGGAGGTGTCAAGAAACCTGAGGTTAAGAGGAAGCCTGGGCAAAGGAAGAAAGGCAAGGGCGCTGCTGCTAGAGGTTCTAGTAGCACCGCAAAGGGCAAGTCAAAGGCTTCGAAAGCACCGCTGCAAGCTGAGCACCAATGCTTCGAATGCAACAAGATGGGGCACTGGAAGAGAAACTACCCTGAATATCTTGCCAAGGTGAAGAAAGCCAATGCAGGCGCTTCGGGAGGTATATATCAGTTACCTCATGTTAGAAACCACTTCACTTGATCCTTCAAAATATATGTTTGACATACTTTACATTTTGTAGGAACGTGAAGTTGTAGAAAGCAAGACAACCAAGAAGACATGACATCTTTGCATGATTGCAAACTTTGAACAAAGATCATGTCAGTTTTAATTCTTGGTAGTATCTTCAAACAACTTGTTTGTTTTCCCTGGCGGGCTCAGGATGATACAATATTGCTTTTTGTTTGAATCTCAAACATGCACTAAAGTTTCCGGTTTAAACTTTATTGATATGCATGGAATTTTCTACACTTGAAAATGTTTCACTTGGTTGGTAGATTAGATTCAAACACATATAGCATGACGCTAAGCCTGGTGATATTGATTTAGTGATCATGAGACTAGCTTAAATGCAAAAGAAGAACGTTTGTTCTTTCTAAATCCATTAAGGCCATGACGTCTCTTATTCTCATTGTAATTGTTACAACAGGAATAATCAGCCTACCTTGATTCATAGAACCTTACGTTTTTTAATTGTATAGCTTGAGAAATCATTATATCAAGTTAAACTTTTCTAAAATCACTTGCTTGATTTCGTCAATTCAAACAATAGGTCCTTTGCTGAGTTCAAACGCTTGTTTGGAAAAGTTCAAGTCACCAACGCTGCTTATGTAACACAATCACCTGTGTCACACCCCCAAATAACCACTAACGGAGTTTATACCGTTAAGGGGTGCGAGCAAACCAGGACCACAACCATTAGTTACAAATACTAAACGAATCAGAGTAAAGTCCAAAACATTCATTTCAAAACAGTTTCAAAAGTTACGCAGCGGAATAAAGGCATAAGTATCTTAGCACTAACCACGTGCTTTACAAATCTTTGTTTCAAATTCAAATTCCCAAATTTAGTTTAATAAAAGTAAATATCTTCTTGTGCCATGCCAACCTCCAGTGGATACTCTTCAACGATCTGCAAAAGTGAAAACCACACAAGTGTCAACCTAACGGTTGGTGAGTTCACAGTGGGCATGTCATGCATTGGCCCGGTCTCATAATCGTAATCGTGTCAACATATGCATTCGTGACATTTGTTTTTGAAAAGCAATGCTTAGTTATATACATCAATTCATAAACATTTGTTATTTAGTAAAGTTATTGTCCGTAACAAAGTTATCAGGTATGTACTAGTCTTGTATAATTAAAGCGCTCAACCGATATCGCGGGTAGCTAATCCGTTGTTTCCATGCACTAAGGAAGTTCGTACCAAAGCTGACGATTAAGTATAGTAGAGGCAGAGCCTTCAGCCTTTTTGTTTTGCGGACATTCGTCATCGCGGCTTTGCCTCCCCCGTGTCCTCTCGGGATCACGGTCAGATAGGCTGATATTGTACCTCCGTGCACCTCCAGTGTCACGAGGCGGAGTTTGTCAAACTCCAGTAGGATCTACCCAACATCCCCTCGCTTTACAATTAATGGCACAATTATGTTGAGGACTTTTTCAGTTAAAAAGGCAATCCTTAGAAATCATGTGATATCATGTGGTTTAGACTTTAACCTACACTAGCCATATTAAAACGGTTTTCGTTTCAGAAATAGTTTGTTAAGTTTCACAAGTGTTTCCCATAAAACACTTCAAGTTCATCAAGTAGATGCATAGCATTCTAAGTTTTCAGTTTCATCAAGTAGTGCATAGCACTCGTAAAGTTGTCAGCATTGTTTTCCATTAAGTTATTCAGTGTGTCCCAAACGGGCTCACAGGAAACGGGTTAGTGACACTCACCTTGGGTTGCACTGCTACACTTGTTATATAATCCAAGTTTTGCTTAACGAAGACCTATGAACACGTTTAGGTCTTAAGTATTAGTTTGGTGTCTAATCTTTACTTAACATCACTATGGCCCATAACATAGCACGTTGAGACTATGACTCGACATAACGACACACGACACCGATGGTTGATCATAAACAAGGGTTCATATACATCAGAAATCAAAGCATGTATCATCATAGCATAATCATGTAAGTCATGGCATAACATTCAAGCAAATTGCACAAGTTTGGATTCTGGTCTCAGTTTCGCTAGCAGTTTCGCTAGGCAGTTTCGCTCTGTGCACGGGCAGCACTTTCGCTAGGCAATACCCGATGACACAGTTTCGCTAGGCTAGTTTCGCTCGAAACTGTTGGCACAGTTTCGCTAGCCTAGTTTCGCCCGAAACTGGTTTGAACTTTCGTTCAGGGAATTTCGCTCGGTAGTTTCGTCCGAACAGGTCTGGTTGGTTTACCCGGCGACACTACAGTTTCGCTCCATAGTGTCGCTGGTTGAAGATATGCATAATTTCGCTGGATAGTTTCGCCCAGAGAACATGACAGTTTCGCTAGTCGCGAAAAACACATAAATCAGCCTAAAAATCAATCTAACAGCTTCCATATTACATGTAATTCATTATCTAGCATACATAACCATTTACCAACATAAATCAGTAAGCTTTAACACCTTAAACATGCATTTTCATCATCAAATCACCAAAATGCATTTAAAACCCTAAAGTGACCTAAATAGCATAAATCTCTATCATGGTTGGATTTCAAACGTAAAGTTGCAAACTTTATGATAGATCTAGCATTCCTAAGCATTCCTACAGAAGATCTAACGATAACACAGAGATTTAGGCATGCTTTATGAAGAAACACATAGAAAAGCATAAAAATGGTGGTTTTGGGACTCACGGTTGATCTAGGATCGATGGATGATCTTCACAACTCGGAATGATAGCTGATTCTTGGTGGTTCTCGGCTGGAATCAGCTGGTCCAGAAGTTTCAGGAGAGTGTGTGTGTTTTTGTGTGAAATGAGGCAAATAGGAGAGCTAGGGTTTATTAAGATTATTTATATCAGAGGCTAGTTTCGCTGGCAGTTTCGCTGGCCTGGCGAAACTGGCTCTGATCACGAGTGAGCCAACAGACTGCCGGGCGACATTATAGTTTCGCCCGGTAGTTTCGCTGGTTACCCAAAAGTGGTCAATTTCACATTCTAAGCAAGATAATCACGATTCATAAATTGTCATGCTATTCACAATACTAAATCATGTATTTAAATCACATTGCACATAGTGACAATAAATAGTTAAACATATAACACATATGGACGGGTTCGGTGATCAACCAAAGGACGTGGACGTATTCGGCCTAGTTGAGCATTAGTTACTAAGTTAATAGTTATAACGTAACTAACGGAATTGTCTAACGGAAGTAAACCTTGAAATTCTCGGATGTCACATCATCCCCTTGTAATTGGAATTTTCGTCCCGAAAATTATTCTTGCGTCGTAGCGTTTGCAGCCTCGGCTGTCGTCGCTGGGGAAAGAAAGCAAAAGTTTTAGGGTCGCCACATCCTCCTCCTGTTAAAGGAATTTTGGTCCCCAAAATTAAATCATACCTTGAGTTTCCGTGGACGTTTGCTCAAACAGGTGAGGATACTTCTTCTTCATCTGATCCTCTCGTTCCCAAGTATATTCTGGTCCACGTCTTGAGTTCCATCGAACCTTGACGATCAGAATCTTGCTACGTTTGAGGGTTTTCTCCTCGCGTCCCATGATTTCTACCGGTTGCTCGATAAATCTCAGATGTTCGTCGATTTCTAATTCCTCCAAAGGGATTATTTCAGTGTTGTCAGCCAGACATTTCTTTAGGTTGGAGACGTGAAACACGTTGTGAACTCCATCGAGTTCGGCAGGGAGTTGTAAACGGTAGGCCACCGGGCCTACTTCCCCAATGATTTCAAACGGTCCGATGTAGCAAGGATTCAACTTTCCACGCTTTCCAAAGTGTATCACTCCCTTCCAGGGAGATACCTTTAATAGCACCTTGTCGCCTACCTCGAACTTCAAAGGCTTACGGCGTTTGTCGGCATAGCTCTTTTGTCTGTCACGTGCTGCGGCTATCCGCTTTCTGATTTGAATATTCCGTTCGGTTGTATCATGAATGAGTTCCGGTCCGGTGAGTCCCTTCTCACCCGTTTCGGCCCAACACACGGGCGATCTACATTTCCTGTCATAAAGTGCTTCAAAAGGTGCTGCACCGATACTTGAATGATAACTGTTGTTGTAGGAGAACTCCACCAACGGAAGGTGAGCCTCCCAGTCTTTACCGAAGTCGAGAACGCAAGCTCGGAGCATGTCTTCTAAAGTCTGAATAGTTCTTTCCGTCTGACCATCGGTCTGCGGGTGATAGGCTGTGCTCATATCAAGTCTGGTTCCCAGTGCTTCTTGCATAGATTGCCATAATCGGGAAGTGAATCGGGGATCTCTGTCAGAGATAATAGTCTTTGGCACCCCATGACGTGCCACAATTCGGTCGATATATAGTTTTGTCAACTTATCCATATTGTCACTTTCCCTCATTGGAATGAAATGTGCAGATTTGGTTAGTCGATCAATGATAACCCAAATCGCATCCGGTCGATTCGATCGATGAGGTAATCCCGTTACAAAATCCATTGAGATATCCTCCCATTTCCATTCTGGGATCTTTGGTTGCTGTAATAGCCTAGAAGGCTTTTGGTATTCAATCTTCACTCTTGAGCATGTTAAACACTTAGCCACATATCGCGCAATGTCGGCTTTCATATTCGGCCACCAATACAAACCCTTCAAATCTTGGTACATTTTATCCGATCCAGGGTGCACCGAATACCTTGATTTGTGAGCCTCGTCCATCACGAGCTCACGAAGATTTCCAAGTAAGGGAACCCAAATTCTATCACTATAATACCTGAGTCCGTCGGACCTAACTTCAGAGTTACCGTCTACACCACGCAGTGCTTCAGCTGCGAAGTTTTCTTCCTTTAGAGCTTCTTGTTGGGCATCGCGGATCCGATTCGGCAATCCCGTGTGAATGGTAAGTTGCAGCGCTCGTACCCGTCGAGGCTTTTCGTATTCTTTCCGACTTAAGGCATCAGCCACAACATTGGCTTTTCCCGGGTGATATTTGATTGCTAAGTCATAATCATTCAGTAGCTCGATCCATCGTCGTTGTCGAATGTTGAGATCCTTCTGATCAAAGATGTGCTGTAAGCTTTTGTGGTCGGTAAATATTGTGCACTTTGTTCCGTAGAGGTAATGTCTCCAAATCTTGAGTGCATGAACAACGGCTCCCATTTCCAAATCATGCGTTGTATAATTCTTTTCAGTGTCCTTCAGTTGCCTGGACCCATAGGCAATCACTCTGTCCCGTTGCATTAACACACAACCGAGTCCTTGGATTGATGCATCACAGTAAACCACAAAGTCGTCAATCCCATCGGGTAACGCGAGAATTGGAGCTGAACATAACATATCTTTAAGAGTTTGAAACGCACGTTCTTCTTTTTCACCCCATCTGTATTGCACTCCTTTGTGCGTTAAAGCCGTTAAGGGTTGAGCCAATTGCGAGAAACCCTTGATGAATCTTCGGTAATATCCGGCAAGTCCCAAAAATTATCGGATTTCGGTCGGCGCTCTTGGAGTAGGCCAATTCTTGATAGCTTCCACTTTAGCTGGGTCGACGTGAATTCCATTCTGATCAACAATTTGTCCAAGAAACTGGACTTCGCGAATCCAAAAATCGCATTTCGAAAACTTGGCGTAAAGCTGTTCCTTGCGGAGCAATTCCAAGATAAGTCGCAGGTGCTCCTCGTGTTCCTCCTTTGTCTTGGAGTAGATCAAAATATCATCAATGAAAACTATCACAAACTTATCGAGGTACGGCTTGCACACTCGATTCATCAGATCCATAAATACGGCCGGTGCATTGGTTAGCCCAAACGACATAACCAGGAATTCGTAGTGACCATACCGAGTTCTGAAAGCAGTCTTGGGGACATCCTCATCTCGAACGCGAAGCTGGTGATATCCAGACCGTAGATCAATCTTTGAGAAGTAACTTGAACCTTGTAGCTGATCGAAGAGATCGTCGATTCGAGGAAGTGGATACCGATTCTTGATCGTAACTTTGTTAAGCTCTCGGTAGTCAATACACATTCGGAACATTCCATCCTTCTTCTTAACAAACAATACCGGAGCTCCCCACGGAGACGAACTGGGACGGATAAATCCTTTGTCGAGTAGCTCTTGAAGTTGTGAGGAGAGTTCGTTGAGTTCACTTACCGCCAAACGGTAAGGTGCGCGTGCAATCGGAGCGGCTCCAGGAGTTAAGTCGATTCCAAACTCAACTTGTCGAAATGGAGGCAAGCCAGGCAGATCTTCAGGAAATACCTCGTGGAAGTCGCGGACTATCGGGTAGTCGTCGATTCTGCGCTCGGGAAGTGTCGAATCGGTGACGTTTGCAAGAATCGCGAAGTGACCTTTGTGAAGGCACTTTTGAGCTTTGAGAAACGAAATAATACCAGTTACTGTTCCACCTTTTTCACCTTGGACCGTTAACACTTTACCTCCTTCGAGTGGGATACGAACCACTTTTTCTTTACATAAGATTTCAGCTCGATTCTCAGATAACCAATCCATCCCTATTATGACATCAAAACTACCAATCGGAAAAGGCATAAGGTCGATTCCTAATGTATGGCCAGCTAGTTCTAACTTACAGTCCTTAACTATCTGAGTTGTATCATGGAGTTTACCATTTGCTAGTTCTACCACATATTTAGCGTCTAAGGCAACCGGTTTAGCATTAATCAACTTAGCAAATTTAGTGGAAATAAAACTTTTCTCAGCACCAGAATCAAACAATACAGTAGCAAAGAAACCATTCAGTATGAATTTACCATTAATCACGTTGGCGTCGTTGCAAGCTTCTCCTTGACCCATGACGAAAGCTCTTCCTCTGCCATTTCCACCATTCCCGTTCCCGCCATTACCATTTCCGTTGCCCGGGTTTCCACCGTTACCATTGTTACCATTTCCTTGTCTTCTCAACTGCGGGCAGTCCCTCTTTATGTGTCCTTGAGCACCACATTCATAGCAGTTCCCATTACCATTTCCTCTGGGAGCTTCATTGTTGTTACGGTTCTGACCATTGTTGTTTCCATTGCCCCGGTTGTTTCCATAGTTGTTGTTGTACCTTTGGCGGTTCTGTTGCTCAGGAAGAATTGCCCAACAGTCTTTTGCTTCATGGCTCCTCTTGCCACATCTTTCGCAGTTCAAACTTTTTCTGCAGGTACCGGTGTGATGCTTCCCACACTTGTTGCACCTGGGCAGGTTACCCTTGTAGTTACCTTGACCATTCCCGCCCTGGTGATTGTTAACACTGTTGTTTCCAGACCTCTTACTCTGACCCTGGGAGTTAAACGATCTCCCCGTGTTGTTTCCAACACTCTGATTGTTCATTGAATTTCCAGGAGCTTCATCATCAGCTTTTCTTTTGCCACTCAAGGCAGTCTTTTCAGAAACTCTTGCAGGAAGTGTACCCCTCTCAACCTCCTGATCAGTTAACTTGTGAGCCAGACGGATGGCTTGTTGCACAGTTATTGGGTTGCTGGCAGTCACCAAACTCTTGATTTGGGGTACGAGACCCTCCAGATAACGCTCAATGCGCTTGAATTCAGCATCAACCATGGACGGACACAGTACTGCGTACTCGTGGTAACGCGCGGTGTACTCTTCGACTTCAGACCCAGACATCTTGGAGTTCAGAAATTGTCCTTCTAGCTTCTTGACTTGGTCCTGAGGGCAATACTCCTCCATGATCAGTTCCTTAAATGCTTCCCATTCCATGTTGTTAGCCGCATTTACCCCGACCATTTGAATTTCAGCGTTCCACCAGGAGAGAGCAGCTCTTTCGAATGTACCAGTCGCAAATTTCACCTTGTTCTCAGCCGGGCAGTTACACATGGAGAAGACCTTCTCAGACTTCTCGATCCACCTGAGGAGTCCTACCGCTCCTTCCTCGCCGGAAAACGTCATCGGCTTGCAGTCCATGAAAGTCTTAAATGTGCAGTGATGAACGTTTCCTTATGCAATTAATAGTTCGGGTTTCAAATTTAAACAAGTCAAAATATATATCGCGTTGTGCCTTAACCGGCATAACAATTACCATGCGCGGCAATTGTAGCTTGCACGGCGGCCACGGCGGCTTGCACATGCTCGTTGATCATTGCTTGCAGTTGTGCAGGCGTCAGGTTGATGTTATTCCTTCCCGCTCTTCCAGAAATTTTCTGGATTGTGAAAGTAGACAGTGTTCAGTAACAATTATATTCTATACATATCCCATAATATGTATATTAGCAATTTCCCGTTATCCCTCTATTAGTCCAGAAAAATTTTGTGCACAATCGAGGCGTCGTCGGAGAACGTCGTAACTCGTGAGTACTATCGTCGAAAGTCGGCTTCCCCATAAAAGTCACCGTCGGCGTAGTCATCGTAAGCAGAAATCAGGACGTCACGTGTAGCATCGTTTCGTTGTCGCTTTCCCCAGAGTAGTGCGTGTATTATCGTTCGCATTTCGTATTTGTGTGTGAAATCTTCCTAAGGCTTTTCCGTTAGACTACTTAGACACGGTCTCTATATATATCTACATATATATATATCTACATATGGAGTATTTACTTACACAGCAGAGCGAGTATCCCAGGTTGGCACGTAAAAATTTTTGTTTTGGGAATTTGTTTGTTCGTTTGTAACTAAGGTTTCAAGTTGCAGTTTCCAAATCGTTTTTCAAAAAATGATTCCAGTTCTCTACAACTTATGGCTCTGATACCAATCTGTCACACCCCCAAATAACCACTAACGGAGTTTATACCGTTAAGGGGTGCGAGCAAACCAGGACCACAACCATTAGTTACAAATACTAAACGAATCAGAGTAAAGTCCAAAACATTCATTTCAAAACAGTTTCAAAAGTTACGCAGCGGAATAAAGGCATAAGTATCTTAGCACTAACCACGTGCTTTACAAATCTTTGTTTCAAATTCAAATTCAAATTCCCAAATTTAGTTTAATAAAAGTAAATATCTTCTTGTACCATGCCAACCTCCAGTGGATACTCTTCAACGATCTGCAAAAGTGAAAACCACACAAGTGTCAACCTAACGGTTGGTGAGTTCACAGTGGGCATGTCATGCATTGGCCCGGTCTCATAATCGTAATCGTGTCAACATATGCATTCGTGACATTTGTTTGTGAAAAGCAATGCTTAGTTATATACATCAATTCATAAACATTTGTTATTTAGTAAAGTTATTGTCCGTAACAAAGTTATCAGGTATGTACTAGTCTTGTATAATTAAAGCGCTCAACCGATATCGCGGGTAGCTAATCCGTTGTTTCCATGCACTAAGGAAGTTCGTACCAAAGCTGACGATTAAGTATAGTAGAGGCAGAGCCTTCAGCCTTTTTGTTTTGCGGACATTCGTCATCGCGGCTTTGCCTCCCCCGTGTCCTCTCGGGATCACGGTCAGATAGGCTGATATTGTACCTCCATGCACCTCCAGTGTCACGAGGAGGAGTTTGTCAAACTCCAGTAGGATCTACCCAACATCCCCTCGCTTTACAATTAATGGCACAATTATGTTGAGGACTTTTTCAGTTAAAAAGGCAATCCTTAGAAATCATGTGATATCATGTGGTTTAGACTTTAACCTACACTAGCCATATTAAAACGGTTTTCGTTTCAGAAATAGTTTGTTAAGTTTCACAAGTGTTTCCCATAAAACACTTCAAGTTCATCAAGTAGATGCATAGCATTCTAAGTTTTCAGTTTCATCAAGTAGTGCATAGCACTCGTAAAGTTGTCAGCATTGTTTTCCATTAAGTTATTCAGTGTGTCCCAAACGGGCTCACAGTAAACGGGTTAGTGACACTCACCTTGGGTTGCACTGCTACACTTGTTATATAATCCAAGTTTTGCTTAACGAAGACCTATGAACACGTTTAGGTCTTAAGTATTAGTTTGGTGTCTAATCTTTACTTAACGTCACTATGGCCCATAACATAGCACGTTGAGACTATGACTCGACATAACGACACACGACACCGATGGTTGATCATAAACAAGGGTTCATATACATCAGAAATCAAAGCATGTATCATCATAGCATAATAATGTAAGTCATGGCATAACATTCAAGCAAATTGCACAAGTTTGGATTCTGGTCTCAGTTTCGCTAGCAGTTTCGCTAGGCAGTTTCGCTGTGTGCACGGGCAGCACTTTCGCTAGGCAATACCCGATGACACAGTTTCGCTAGGCTAGTTTCGCTCGAAACTGTTGGCACGGTTCCGCTAGCCTAGTTTCGCCCGAAACTGGTTTGAACTTTCGTTCAGGGAATTTCGCTCGGTAGTTTCGTCCGAACAGGTCTGGTTGGTTTACCCGGCGACACTACAGTTTCGCTCCATAGTGTCGCTGGTTGAAGATATGCATAATTTCGCTGGACAGTTTCGCCCAGAGAACATGACAGTTTCGCTAGTCACGAAAAACACATAAATCAGCCTAAAAATCAATCTAACAGCTTCCATATTACATGTAATTCATTATCTAGCATACATAACCATTTACCAACATAAATCAGTAAGCTTTAACACCTTAAACATGCATTTTCATCATCAAATCACCAAAATGCATTTAAAACCCTAAAGTGACCTAAATAGCATAAATCTCTATCATGGTTGGATTTCAAACGTAAAGTTGCAAACTTTATGATAGATCTAGCATTCCTAAGCATTCCTACAGAAGATCTAACGATAACACAGAGATTTAGGCATGCTTTATGAATAAACACATAGAAAAGCATAAAAATGGTGGTTTTGTGACTCATGGTTGATCTAGGATCGATGGATGATCTTCACAACTCGGAATGATAGCTGATTCTTGGTGGTTCTCAGCTGGAATCAGCTGGTCCAGAAGTTTCAGGAGAGTGTGTGTGTTTTTGTGTGAAATGAGGCAAATAGGAGAGCTAGGGTTTATTAAGATTATTTATATCAGAGGCTAGTTTCGCTGGCAGTTTCGCTGGCCTGGCGAAACTGGCTCTGATCACGAGTGAGCCAACAGACTGCCGGGCGACATTATAGTTTCGCCCGGTAGTTTCGCTGGTTACCCAAAAGTGGTCAATTTCACATTCTAAGCAAGATAATCACGATTCATAAATTGTCATGCTATTCACAATACTAAATCATGTATTTAAATCACATTGCACATAGTGACAATATATAGTTAAACATATAACACATATGGACGGGTTCGGTGATCAACCAAAGGACGTGGACGTATTCGGCCTAGTTGAGCATTAGTTACTAAGTTAATACTTATAACGTAACTAACGGAATTGTCTAACGGAAGTAAACCTTGAAATTCTCGGATGTCACAACCTGATTGATTATGTTATATAAATGCACTAAGTTCTGTGCATATGACCATGATGGTCATAAATAGATGTATACGTCAACACCTTGAAAGTCGAAGACTACAACTAGCTTGTACTCATATGTGTTAAAATCCTGCTCATGTGTCGCTTACATTCTGAGGATTTTGGTTTCAAGTTTGAAAGCCAATAAACACATGACTAATGACATGCCAATGGCCGCCATTCACACCTTATACCCACGAATTACCTCCTCACCGATCACTTGCGACTCAAATTGGTTCAAGAAGAGTCTTGCGGGAGACCAAGTTTGAGTTGTGCACTTCTATTTTTCCTGATGCATGGGCATCTGAATTCCTTATTAAAGAAACCTGGTTTCTATAGGAATTACCGGACAGTGCACTATGACTCTTGTAATTATTCAAGACTCATTAGACAAACATCTTTTCACAACAAACATTGTTGCTATATTGAAAACATGTTAGCATTCTAAATGAGTAATAATTCCAAATGGAACTAGATGTCGATTTTACTTGTCTAAAATATTCCATTAATGGTTGGTCATTGGATTGAATTATCAATCCTAACTCGGACTCTATACTCTGATAGAATAATCATCAGGGCGTCTTGCACGCAACACCTTTCAAACGCAAAGATGATTGTATCTAGGATACCATCAAACTCTGGCAGTTTGATTTCATCTTGCAGTCTCATGTGTGTGACATGACATTTGGATATTGATCAATTTAAATTCATACTATGTTTATGAAACTAAATGACTTCGTTCTTGGTAATGAAGTAAGTTTGCTAAAAGTTCTCCTGCAAAACAATATCCTAACGGTTTGAAAGAAAGATGATTACAAGGGAATGCATCGTCTACATAAAGAAAGTGGGAGCATCACCACTAATCCTTATCGGGATAACGATTGAGTGTTGATCTCAAGTTCATTAAAGTTTACCGGATTAAACTTGTAATGAAGCCTCAACTTATCTCCAAGTTTCAAGAACATCCCACAATTGAAAAACATCTCAGGAATGGCATCCTTAGATATATATATTCAATTTCTTGAAACACGTCGTGTCATACTAGTTATGAAACGAGAACTATCGAACATAGGGATGTTGCATAAGTGTCACTGTAAAGAGTTACACAAATGACACAAGCTGAAAAAACAATATCATCACAACTCGTCTTGATGATGACAAAATGAGTACTCGAGCATACTCATCGAATAACTAGCCACCTTAACTGAAGTTTTGAACCATGAATGTAAGGGTACATTCAAAGAAGGTTAATTTGATTCTTTAAATAATCAATTAACATGCCATTGTGATAACATAGTAATCCGTGTGCATACCAAGGGCACGAGTTTTATCACGCGTTCAAATTCACTTAAGTACTTTGCTGTTCATGAAAAACACCAAAACTAATGAAACAACTTAAACAGGCAAAGAACTTATCACGATAGTTCACTATTCCATCGATCAAGTTTGATCAATAAGCTAATACTGTTACGTATTACCTGAATTCTACGCTACATTGATATTCTACTTTAGTGTTGGGATGTCGAACTATAGCGTTTGCACCAAATCATTCAATTTGATCTAAAGGGTTAGATGTAGATTTCGAATTCTGCAAAACATGCTCGAATTTTATACGTTTTAAACATCCATGAATATTTAGTGAATATTCTAAAAACGTCCGTAGTCGATCTAATTTGTGGGAACAAAACTGATCTATGACTATTCTGACTTTGAACTCAAAGCGTTGACTCTCTAGACTCACAGACCTCATTAGAGAATGACGTTGTGACGTAACTCGTATCAAATTGTCTTCATGGATTTAATCATAAGACGAATTTGATTAAATGGTATACTCATTAGTGTCCTTTGACCTGAGATACATATGCTACCTCCCGTTTGCCAAAGACTAGACTTTGATTGTAGTATACGCTGTCACGTAACTGCTAGAAAAGACTACTTTTGGGAATGGGTCTGAGGCTTAGTGGGAGCTGTATGTAGTCAAGATGGGATTATGTACTCTTGCACTAATACTGCAACAGCTAGACATCGTGGGCCCTCTTGTGAGTTCCAAGTGTTAAGTGTAAGGCCTTACCCAAACTTACCGTGTGTTTGCTTGGAACACTTGAACTAATACACGAGAAATAAAATGATTGAACATTAAAGAGAATGAATTAAATCCATGTCTCTTGTTCAATTGATGTCTTATACGGAAAGGAACTAACGAATTTGAATTACCATAAGTCTAAACTACAACGCGAGTTTGTAGATATACCTTGGTTACTGACTTGAAGTGTCATAACTGGTTGGGGCAGCCAACTGTAGCTAGATCACCTCTGACTGTTTCTTCAAATGTTTTCGGACTCTGTCCAAGTGGGAGATTATTGGATAATGGATGTCCAGACTTGACAACACCAAGAACCCGACCCGGTTGGGCCCGTAAAGAGTTACACTGGGGGCAATGAGATAGAAATTTGCTTACTCAGCTAATCGGTAATTTACGGAAATGTATATAATTAACTAAATGTTTATTCATGATTAAGAAACATTTATTAGTTACGAATAATTGTCCTTGCGATAATAAAACGGAGAAAAACATTTCGATTTATCGATTAGTGTTTTACGGTGAAACAAATAAATAGTTATTTGTGTTTCTCGTAGTTTACTACATGTGTTTTTATTAATAAAAGATGTTTTATTAATAAATCGTAAAACTTTGGTGGTTGCTTGCAATTAAAGAAAAACGAGGAGGGGGCTAGATGCAACTATATTGCCTATATAAGGATGGGTAGGGATTAGGGTTTTGGTTGCTCATTCACACCATCTCCCTCTCTGTGCCACTTCCTAGTGCCGCCACACACTCTCTCTCTCTCGTCCCCTTCCTCCACGCAACCAACCTCATCATCTTTTACCGTCACGCTTCCTTGGTCGAACCCTAGAAGACGATGTTAGACGAGAAGCAATCGGACAATCCCTTTCGCATGATTGATTAAGGTAAGATAATCACCATCGTCCCATGATTCACCGTAGGCGACGTCAACCCCTTTCATAGGGTCGTCGCCTATGTCAAACCCTGGGTCGCCTTCGCGACCTAGCGTAGCTCCGTTTCATCACGACGCGTTTAATCACCACTCACCGGTAAATAGTCATCGTCACGATTTTATGAGTGCGAGCCTCGTCGTAATGATCGTGGTAATCGCCCGGCTAAACCCTAGCCGGCATCACCGTCTCGATTCGATTGGTGCTCGCTTGTCGCCACCACAAACCGTATCGTTTCTATTCTCTACGAATCCGTTTGAGACGGTATTCGCGATTTGCAAACGATTTAATCCGACGGTTCGGATTGTCTTTTCGTGAAACCCTAGCGTCATCTTGTTGATCCTCGGTGTCTCTAACATTTGTTAGATCACCGCGAAGGTATATATAAACTTCGTTCTAGTTTAGATGTTTAATTTCGATTAATGTAATCGTTAGTGTTTTCGCGTTAACCAGTTTAACGCGAAATGGTGTTTGTGTAATTTTGGTAATCGTAATCCTGTTGACACGATTTCGACACCAACGGTTTACACATCTAAAATTAGTAAATTTATTGATTCTGCTGCGTAAATGGATTACCGGTTAATACGTTTTAACTTTAAATTTACTAAACCCGGTCGGTAATATTTTAATTAACCAAAAAAAAAAAAAATTAATGTCACCGGGCTTCCGTTTACCACTGTCCGAAACCCAATAGTATTCATATATGACCATTCTCGCTTTACTTAGTTTTATCATGTAAAGCAAAAACTGATTTTTATATTGTCTTAACATGGTTTTTGAAATTTGTTTGGACTCAATTCTCCTGAGAGGTTAAACTCTTTCAAGGTGATGGGAGTAAAGAAATTGTTAATCATACGGTTTAAAACACATTTGAAAATAAAGAAACTTTTCCTCGCATCTGAAGTGTTTAAAGGCCTAAAAAAACTTCATAAACTAATCAAAAACTAATGGTATTCATAAACGGCCTACTATTCCATAAACTAAATCAATTCTTGACGAATTTGGTTAATAACTATTGCATTATTGACCTAAAGTGTCATCGACGTGATCATTGAAGAAAACAATGTGTAGAAATATAAAAGGTCTTCAAACACATTGAAAGTTCATAAACTAGTTTATTAGATATGACAAATGAATGTTAATTTATTATAATGAATCCAATTAAAAAAGCAAAAACATCCAAAGTCATAAACCGTTTCAGGTGTGAGTATTGTGGTTAGCAGTGAACCAGCTTCACGGTGACGGACTAAGCGTGGGTGGGTTCAGAGGGCGACGGACTAGGGGTAGGCGGGTTAGGATCGTACTTAACCGGGTAAAATGCCGCCATTGCAATTCCACATTTACTTTCTATAGCTTCTTTGTTTCGTTCCATTCTTATGTAGCCTTTTTCACCCCACTCTGCACCCCATGAGTTTCTAACAATCCAATAATCCTTGCCTTCTTCAGTCCCATACCCAACCACGATCACACCATGATTTAAATATGTTCCACATGAACCGTCAAAAATACCCTGTTCAAATTCAAAAGGTAAAAAATTCAGATAAATGGTTTTAGTTTGAGTTGGTAGTTGTTAGATCTTCGTTTAATAGGATTTTGTTGATTGACCTAAGCATGAAAAGATTACCTGTCGATTAATAGGTCAAAAATGTCGTTTTAAAAGATTTAAATGATGGATGAAATAGGTTCTTTCGATGGTGATGACCCACTTAGACCCGCTTTAGGTTTTAGCCCATGTGTAAATACTAATCAACCATTTTAGAGCATCTTAATCTCTTGAAACAGTATGGAGATAAACAGTGAGGCGGTGAGAGAGCCACAATGAAGGTCTCATCCGTAAGAATATTTGTTTATTGACGCTTAAAATTATTAACGAGACCAAACAAACATTTAAAAAACGGAATGCATGGCTGTTTCCGAACTTTGTAAAAAGTCAAACGAACATTTGAAAGAAGTGGGACAGTCATTTTCAAAGTGTGAAATGTTATAAAAGTAAAAATTATTATAAAAATGAGACAACTATTGAAGGCATTGGTGGACGACTGTTGAAAGATTGAATGTGAGTAAAAATGTGTGGTTTTGATATCTATTAAAATTTAGGTGATGTGGTAAAAATGTATGTTTTTGATGTATGAGTAAAAATCTGATCTGATAACCGGGGTGTTTGTTGGTATTTGAAGTGTTCTACTTTGGAGATGTTGTTAACTAACGAAAACTAACTACATGCCTACATTAATACCTTTATTTAAGACCATATCAAGATTAAACCAAGAATCAATAAAATACCGATGTGTAAAACTGAAAATCTTGGCCACTAGCTTCAATGGTAACAGTAATAGGTTGGTTTGCAGCAGCCTTTTGCAATGCCAACTCGTTGTTTACAGGAACATCTTCATAATTGTCAATCGAAACAACCTTTGTCTTTTTCTACACAATACAATCGACATATTAGTTAGTTATAACAATTAGAATATATGAACATGTGATACAAACCTTTGTAATGTTACATCTTCCATCTTTCCCGATATAAGGATAATCTTTATCTAAATCAATGCCGGCATTGTTGATAATGAATTCAAAAGCATGATCCATGTAACCTCCATTGAACCCTTGACTAAAACGAGTATCACAATCTATCAGTTCTTGTTCGGATAATGTCACTAGATCACCCGTCACGATCTGGTTTATAGCTTCTACCGATCCGATGGTTGAGAATGCCCAACAACTCCCTGTAAGTCAAGAATCCACCATGTTTTTCTTTAACAAACACGTAAGCTAGTTATGTTGTGTTTATGGTGTCGTTTTATTTATTTTTAGATTAAAACATAAGCCAAATTGTTAGTAAGTGATTTTATGTATTTAAAATCAAAGCTGAACCGTTCAAGTTTAGAGCCGAAGCTAACCCAAAACCATTACGAATGGCTTTTAGTAAGGTTCGAGAATGGATATATAAAAAGTTCAGTTTGGTTTCATCTCCTTGTAAAAGATGAGTTTAACTTTAAATGAATTTTCATCTTCAACATAAATAAATAAATAAATAAATAAATAAATAAATAAATAAAAAGTTTCATGATTTCAATCCTTTTTTTTAATCAACACTTGTTCTTAAGTGTTAAAACACTTGTTCTTAAGTGTTAACACTTAGCAAATTATATAATTGTTTAATTTCAATCAAATATCTACTGAAGAATATTAAAAGAAAAATCAATTTATGTATACCTGCTATTCAATATCTCAAAAAACAAACAAATTCTCATCATACGATTCAGTAGTATTTTATATAACGGTTTTCTATATAAACGATAAACCACACCGCCCGTTATGATTTGAAAAGTTTAAAGCCGACCCATTGAAATTAAAAGAAAACACTCTACTTATATAGTCCGTAAAGAAACAAATTGTGAGCTATAAGTTGTGGTTCCACCAAGTTTCGAGTCATAATTAAACCCAAAATTGTTAAAATTATATACAATAAAGAATTTCATCAAAATAACTCACCGCAGCTTCCTTGATCTTTAACGTCTGCAATGGCTCCTTTGGTCCTCCAGTCAATAGAATCCGGCAAGACGTCACTTGAATGAACCGAGTAACGATCACTCCTGACGTTGTTGAACTTATGTTTAGAGTCGATCTTCTTAGCACCGGTGTAGAGTAAGCGGTACTCATCAAGTGAAAAATCCGCGAACTTGTTGAGTTCAAGCTTGTATGAATTATTTCCGGAGTTGTGTTGTTGTATGAAGTTGACATTATCTTTAAAAATCTGAAACCTCTTTGCCTTCTCTACAAAGGAGTGGTAAATTTTGGAATGTTTAACGAGCCATGACGAGAACATTTCATTGACTTCATCATTGTTCGATAAGTGTCTAGCAGATAAGACCGTGAAAAGAGAAAAAAGCAAGACAAGCACCATTGCAAGGAGCTTCATTGTGTTAAAGAATAGAAGATGAGAGCTGATTGTTTGAAAAAGAAGAAGGGATGGAATGAATTTATACACTCACATTCATGAATGGAGGTGGTGGGAATACATATATATGCTTTAAAATATTTTTCAGTTTGACACATTCGTATCTAAAACCAACTCTATGTCATAGAAAACATACACTTTGAAACTTAAATATAAAGAATTGAGATCTAGAAAGAAAAGAACAAGAAAAAACACGTTTAAAAAAATGTAGCCTTAAGATTCAAACCCGAGCTGAATCAATACACCATTAAGCCCTAATCATTTGGGTTGCACCCCAGGTTATCTCCTACAAAAAATGGTATTAATAAACATGAAACTTCAGAGGAAAAAATTTGGTGGCCCAAGTATTTGAACCCGCTACATGCCGAATCGAAACACCTAAATCCTTAATCTGTTGGGCAACACCCCTACTTGGTTATCTCCAAGCAAATATCTTATTAATAAAAAAAAGTTTCTGAAAAAACAAAAACAAAGTGTTCCAATCATGCTCTACTAAATCATAACTGACCAGTGATGAAATTTTACTGTTCCCCCAGTTTCTTTTTAAAAATATAGATGATAATGGAAAGTTTTACCTAATAGTAATCATGTTTTTTTAGCTTACTATTAAAGTTTAATTGGAGTTCGCTTTAGCTAGTTTTGTTAGTTCTGAAGAAAAATTGTGTTCTCATTTGAATCATACGCTATATATACATAGGACGCGATCTTTTTAGAACCATAAGTATGTTGAAACTATGCAAGAATCAAGTAGGACATGTAGTACATCTTGAGTGAAATATAAATAACTAAAAATCAATGGTTTATTTTGATCTTTCAATTTCTCTTTGATTTATTTTGACATATTAAGGACTATATAAATGGGTTTTTATGTAAATAAATTTCAAGGAATAATATAAAAGTTAATGTGATTTCTCACGATTCGTAGTATATTTGTTGTTCTGAAAAAAACACTATCAAAAAGAAAACTTAAAAACAACTAAGAAACGGGAATCGAAAAAATAACCTCTCATACTCTAAGACAGAAACCAACCAAATGATCAATATCACATGTAGTTTATTGTAGTTTATATATTACATAATATTAAAAATCATATACATATAACCGACTTTTTCAAATTTCAACAAATCCTAAACGTTTAAATTTTTTTTTGAAAAAAGGTAAATAACAGTGATCGAACAGGTAAACCGTGACACTCAAAGCCGGCGAAATACCTCTTGAACTATATCAAACATTAACGTGAAGTTTACAAAAATAAGTAAAAAAAATATACATATATATAATAAACTTTAAAAAAAAAATCCAAGCCCTAAGGCGATCACCTCCCCGTCTATGGCCGGGGCCGCCCCTGGTTCTTCTTCTTCTGTTTTTAGTTAAGCTTACCATTTCGTCCCGCTCTTCCTTCATTTCCTTGCATTTCGAAGCATAATCAACAATTGGTCACATTTATGTATAATACAATATGGAATCAGTAGTTAAGTCAGAATGGTTAGTGTTCAAATCACTTTTGTTTAATAAAGCTACATACACATGTGAATTTATTATCACACGCGGCTTTTACTTAGGGTTGCATGGGGGGTGTTCATGTGCGCCGCACGTGGATCTTGTATTAGGCGGCTAGCAATTAATGGCCAAGATCAAATGGCATATGTTGCGTGCATGGATGCACACCATGTGTCATAATAGATTTCAGGTCCCATGAATGCTTGATGATTCTATGGTCCCTAAAGGTTTTGGGTTGGATCATAGCCATGGAATCAAGCTTACTGGTCAAGAAAGATTCGTGTGAAGCCCAAATGGACCGAAAATCAGATATATACTCTTCAAGTCTTCCTTAGTCCAGTGTTAAAGGTTTAACACTTTGGCGTTGGACTGAAGATATTAGATAACAATGTAAATGTAACGGAAAACAGTCAAGTATTAGAAGTGTGACACCTCGTCCTAAAATCCAGGTCAAACCATTTACTTTGACTTTTAAATTAGAGTAAATTACACATAAGGTCCTTTATGTTTTAGGTAAATTTCGGATTGGGTCCTTTATGTAAGGTAATTACACTATACATCCTTTATGTTTTAAACTTGTTTCATGAAATGTCCTTTACCACTAACTCTATTAAAGATCACCATTAAGCCAGGGGTAGTTTAGACATTTTACAAAACCATTTAGTGTTTAGTAAAATCATTAAAAATGAAATCCCCATTTAAGAAAAGATCATAGGGCTCAATCGATTCTGTTCCAGCCAACCATTAATACAGTCGCAAGGCGCATTTGACCTAATATATCCACCACACTTGCTCGTTGACCTTCTGCCGCCATACTTCTCCAGCGCTGGAAACCCTTTTCCTCTCGCTACGTCCATCAATTTAACCGTATTTTAGGTTAGCTTTCTCCGATTGCCTTCGAGCACCACTAGTACAGATTGAATATGATCATAAATAGAATTTAGGCAATCATACAAATAGCGTGAAAGTGTGTGTTACCATGTGTGTATTCGATTTTACACACTTGAATTGAATTTTTATGAAAACAAGATGGATGACCACCCCGCGCATTGCTGCGGGGGTGACTACTAAATGAGAGCATAACAGAATGTATACGGAGAAAGACGAAAGTATATAGTAGTAGGTAGATAAATTGATGAAATGACATTACATAAGTTTGCTATATTAGTTTTAGCAACAAAAGTGCTGCAGAAGTAAAAGTGGGTGAAGAAAAGTGATATGGTAGCAAATGTGGGTCACTGCAAAAAGAAAAGACTTTGATATTTACCCTGCCAAAATGATAATCAGCCTCTATACCACGGTTTCTTAATATGATCATCATAGCCTTTACAACACTTAAAATGTAAAAAAACATAACATTTTTTAAGCGCAGTTGATCCAAAGCCATCACAAACTGGATTTCAAAGCATACAGATTATCTCAGCCAACTTTTAAGCATACAGGTCATCAAAGTAATCACATATTCGATTTCTGTCATTAGAAAACATCATTGCAACCCACCCACATTCAAAAATCAAACATAAGAACCCATGACAGTCGTAAAGGCGAAAACGTGAGCAGAAACAGTTTCTTTTTAGTGTACACCGCATACTTAACTTTTGATACAGATCAAGTCACCAAAAGGAAAATGATTGTCCCTTTTAAAAAAAGGCATAAAATAATCATGGCAACTAATAGATATTTCATATAAAGCAGCTTCTTAAAATCATCAAACCATCGTATAAACTTGCCATATTAGCCAAGGAAGGCATAGCTATGGACAAAGAAGGCTCAGATCATATCATGTGATGGTGTCACTAAGAAATGCATTTGTAGTTGTGGCTGCAAATACGAAATGGCATGCCAGAAACAAACTATATCGCATCTTTTGTGTATCATCAAAATATGGGTGAACATCATAGCCTGATCAGAAATGTGTCTCAAATATTACGTTAGTGAACCCAAAACATACCAACTCTTGAATAAATGAAGACAGATCCATCAATTTCCTTGGTTAACAAAACAGTCACGCATGGAGAGAGCCAGACATAAACACAACATTTATCTCGGAATAGGCTCAGATTACAGCCGATCGTCATAGCCACCAAGGCTCAGACCATATCTCAGGCACAGATCGATGCAATGTTTGCGACACATATGATCTACGCCGCACCACCAAGACACCGATCAAAGCCTAAGCTGAAATATATCACAGCGACAATCATCACAACCTTTAAAAAATCTACATATCAGCATCGGCTAAGGCCTCAAATCAAGTAAACATGCATTAAATCAGCTAGGTAGTGCCAAAGATTTTCATCGAGCAGAACATCTGAAAATCATACAAAAGCTATAGAACAGAAAGTATCATCGCCATTTACGTTCAGATGGAAAACCCACACCACAAACAACCACCATCACCAACCCAACTGTTAGATCTAGGGTTTCCGGCGGAAAAACCATACGTAACATGAAATCGATTTACAGATCTAAAATCCACCAAACAATGAGCCAAAAAATAGATCCAGAAGGTTCATCATTGCCAAAAAACACAACAAATCGTAGATTAGGGTTTCAATCGGAGAAAAGATGATAAATCAAAAACCATAAATTCGTAACCATCATCGCCATAACGGCTCTGGTCAAAGGGAGCACCAATAAACCCTAAGTCGCCGCTGCATGATCCCCAAAAACAGCGCAAAGATCGGTGGCCGCTAAGTGTCGCCGATTCAACGGAGCAACACCTAAACGGCAGCCGCTACGACGTCGATATCGGCGGCCGGAAACGTCAACAGCTCGGCCACTGTTAACAGTCGCCGCACCGGTAACATAACCTGCGATGTAGACAGAGAAGTAGATGGAACAAACTCCGGCCACCCAGAGAGAGAAATATGGAAGATGTGCATCTTCAAATGGGTTGGATGGGTTGAAGTACAGAGGGACGTGGGTGATAAAGAGATTAGAGGTGCAAACCGTCCACGTGTACGGTGATTAAGCCTTTCTTTTGCACAAAAAAATCTTAGTCATCTCCACAAAACCACGTGTATATGACTAAATATAAACAGCTGTAAAAATGGGTTAAAGAAGAGAAAATATAGGGATAAAAAATGTAAACAATAGAAAAGTGTGTGGCTAAACTAAAAGAGTGTATAAGGGTAGAAAACGTCAAAAAACCAAATTCACGTGGCCAAAGTTTGAAAACCTAAAAGTCTACTTTTCATCATGAAATTTGATTGTATATTATATAAATATATCATGCTAAGGCAATCAGATTATCTTCGCTAATTGTTCATCCGATTTTACACAGGGAAGTTTAGGTATTGAATTGCAAGGACCATGGAATTAGAGGTTTTTGGGTTTGGTTACGAGGGAGAGGAGGGCGAGGAAAGAGATAAGAAGGAAGAGGCAGCAACAACCGCCTTTGATGGAGGCGGCGGAGGAGTTGTCGGAGCTCATGGTGGCCCGGTGAAGAATGGAGAAGACGTCTATGTGATGTTTTTTTTAAATGGGGGGGGGGGGGGGGGGTTTCAACTGAATCGATTTTATTAAAAGGTTTTATGAAATGTCTAAACTACCCCTGGTTTAACTGTGATTTTTAATGGAGTTAGTGGTAAAGTACCTTTCATGAAACAAATTTAAAACATAAAGGATGTGTGGTGTAATTACCTTACGTAAAGGACCCAATCCGAAATTTACCTAAAACATAAAGGACCTACTGTGTAATATACTCTTTAAATTAAGTATTAATGTGCATTAACTAATCTAATTACTATTTAAACTATTAATTATTGTGCCTGACTGTTAACTGATGACATAAACCTAATCCCGCGTTTGTACTAGAAGCGTATACCCGTTAAATGCATAGAGATTTCATGTATTAATCATGGAACTTCCATAACAAGAAAAATAAATATAAAATGTATTTTTATATATTATCCAGAACTGGTGTCGTACGTTTATATAATCGACACGACAAACTGATAAGCGATTTCTTGTGTAAAACTATTCGGTTTTAAACAATCTGAATGGTCGAGCATAAAACTGTCACGAACTGACAAACCGAAAATGTTAACCGTAACCCGTGCGAAAAGCTGAAAAATATAACTGATTTCTGAAAAAACTGTTATAACCGACTTAAACAACTGTTTTTATGAAATAAAAACATCACAAACTGAAAATTCGTTGTCAAGACTTAAGGCAAGCCCCAACCGATACACAATGGGCCCGGGCCTCGAACCGGCGCCCCATTTGGACCCGTACGGCCCATAGCCGACAAATGGGCCCAATTACATTTCTCTTTAAACAATTTGTCCTAATATAAAGTCCAAAGCCCAATGGGTTAATTTTAATTGTATTGGCCCATCAACTTTGCAATTTTTATTAAATTGTTACCACCTTGTGTTTTTTTATAAAAATTAGTCACCAACTTGTATAACTTTTATACCTTTTTTATTTAAGAATTATGGATTAATTCATCACAAATCTTTATATATTTTATAAGAGCTTTCTAATGCTAGTCACATTTTATAAAACATGACATGATTTTATAAAAATAAGTCACCTACACATTGGTTAATGTATATAAGTAATGTGCTATTCACCACTTTTTATAAAAATGTGATGAATCAAGTAGCCACATCCTTCTCCTAACACTAGCCTAGGTATAGATCATCATCATCTCAAATAGTTGTTGTACCGTGCACCATTCTTTGAGCAACAAGTCACCACCAACCTTGTGTCATAAACCCAAGCCACACACCACCTCCCTCACTCCCCACTTCACTCTCCTATATTTTTCTTCGGACAAGCAACACCAACCTCCACTACCACAAACTGCTGCTGCCACCGCCGTAAAGTACTGTTGTCGCCGCTGTAAACTGCTGCTTTCTCCGCCGTAAGCTGCTACTTCTGCACCGATGCTGTAGCCGTGAACCACCATCCACCACCTTCTTCCTCTCTTATTCGGTTCCATTTTCTCACACCCATTTGTGAGTCTTTCAATCCACATTATTTTCCTATGTTTTATACACATTGAATCATCCCAAATGATCCACAAGTCTTGATAAACTAACACTTTAAAACCTTAAAATAATCTAATGATCTTGATCATCTAACTATCTCTACTTCCTTTTCCTTGTTTTTCATAAACCCCAAGATTGTAAGGTTTGAAAATGTGGTATGTGATGATTTAATCTATGGAAATCAAGTTATATAACTTGGTAAACAAATATGATCATCTTGTATTTGTCTAACACAAAAATATGATCTTATGTTTAAAAGATGAAAACCCATGGTTAATATTACTAGTTAATGGGTTAGTTTAATCATTTGGTCATCCTATGATGTTATTATATTTTTGCATGATTAAATTACCATATGCAAAAATGTTATAAATGGTTAAGTATTGTTAATAACAAGTGTTAGTATGTTATAACTTACTAGAATTATTAACTGTGATTTTAGTGGTTAATCCTCTTATTTATAAGTTAATATATGCTAAATACAATTCATCATGGACTAATTTGGTGTTTAAATACACATATGGACTTAGTTGGACACTAGAAAGTGTTACTTGATTTTTTGGACATAAAATGATAACTTAGAAACATTTAAATGAATTTTTATGGTTAAATATTAATTTAGTAATTTTATAATAATTAATAGGATAAATTAAACCATAAAAGTTAACCATAGAAGTTATTATATAAAATGGTCACATTTTATAAAAATCTAATCTCTAAATCACAATACTTAAATGGCTTGTTTGGATTTTATATAAATAAAATGGATAAAGATGTATATAAATATATTTTATACCAAAAGTGGTAAAAGATCACATTTATGACATTAGACTCAAAAAGTATAAAGTCATGGATATTATACAAAATTGGAAATGTTTTAGGTTGGAAATATTTTTATAAAAAGTCATAATTAAAAACCCTAGCTTTAATTAATAAATAAAGTTTCTAAAAATGATTTTATAAAAGTAAAATTAAAATACTTATAGAAATTATAAAGAACATATTTTAAACATTTTTTATTATTTTAAATAAATCAAAATAATCAAAACCTTTTAACCGGATCAAATGTTTTATTTTTTTAAACGTTTGGAATTGAAATAAAATCTTTAAACGTTTTAAAAACGTTTTACGGCGTAACAAAACGTAAATAATTATTTTCAACAAATAATTATTCATATGGTTTTAAAAACCCTATTATGAGTTAAAACTCATCCTAATTGTTAATATTAATTATTATAATAATAATTATATTTATATTAACTTAAAACCTTATTTTTTCTTAACACGAGTTAAATATTAAACCACCTTTAATATTTTAACTACTTGTGTTTGATCATTTAATCTTTAACTTGTAATAATTTAATAAAATTATTTCGACAAGTTAGAATAATTAATTCGATAATAATTGTGAACCCTAGTTATATATATTATAACTTAACACGATTAAATACTCAATCGATCGAGCGAACCTAAAAATAATAGTAAATAGGTTTATTGAATTTTAATAATCCAAGTTATGCCCAGTTGGCCGATAATAATCACAATTATGAAAATTCCCTACAATAATCCCAATTATCAAGGTATTGGAATATAATGGACCTCCGTTAAAATTACTCTAACCCCGTTAAACTTATCAAGGTATTGTAATTTTTTGAAATAGAGGACTGTTTTTGTAAAACTTCTTAAATGGAGGGGCAAGTGTGTTTTTTTAAATAGCTCTTTACTTACTTGAATAATAAAGAAAGTAGAAAAAAAGAAGAATAGAAGAACGGAGAAGAACAGAGAAAGAAAGGAGCCGGAGCTCCTGTCGGCGATCTCGCGGCGTTCGACCCACATACCTCTTTGACTCGTCTCTGGTTCGGATTCAACATAGAAATCACAGGTAGGTCTTCGATTCTGGCCCGTTCCATCCGTTTGGCGGGGCCACCGTCGAAGCTTCCATTGGTCACAACATCATGAAATCCGACATCACGGATCATCGTTTTAACTTTCAGTTTCAATTGTGGCGTTGGTCAGCCCTATTACCGTCGTGGAAATCGAAGTCACCCTAAAATGATTTGATTTAGGGTTATACCCAAAACCCACTGGTCCGTTCCATCGAAGAAGAAGATGATTCCGGCCCGTTCCATTGAAGTCAGCCCCATCACCGTCGGAGAAATCGATTCCAGCCCGTTCCATCAGTTTTGTAGTAAGGAGCGACTTTAGGGGCGATGTTAGGCTTTCCACCGGACGGGAAAATCACCGGCCGGAGATGGTGAACGATGGGTTTGTTTGGTGATTTTTATATAACTTTAAGAAATGACATAAATGGTCCCTTAGTTTTATTAACTTGTTAAATAAAATACATAAGATGCCACGTCAGCAAACAACTAACTGTTTAAGGGTATTTTTAACGGTGGTCCAATGAATTCCAATACCATGATAATTGGGATTATCATAGGGAATTTTCATAATTAGGATTATGATTGGCCAACTGGACATAACTTAGATTATTAAAATCCAATAAACCTAATAAATATTATTATTTAAAACAATATTCAAGACTTGATTGAACTGGTCTACCTGATACGCTATCACATGATTCGTTACTTGTATTCAATTTACATAAATGCCTTCATACGTGAACATTCGCCTTTACTAATTTTGTAAACTGATTGACTAACGGGTTTTCAAACGCTACAAACGTGATTATACGTCAAGACTTGACCGGTATCATTTGGGTAACGTTCGTTACTCAAATGATTATGCGGACCCTTATGCATGTTGTCTTATGTTTTATTAGGAATTTACTTGCTAGTTGTCACTCGGCAATCCATCATCACCACTGAACCAAGTGAGTTTCACGACCCCTTTTCTTTATAACTGTTTTACACATATGGGGGGGGGGGGGATCATGAACTGATAAAATGTTTTAACTTAATGTTATGTTCTATTATTAGCCGTATGATTATCTGTTCTCTTACTGTTTGCCCACAACTGGTACTTTATCGTTATAATTGTTAGTATAACCGAATTCCACCATTAGTTGATTTCAATTAGTTCTGCTCGAAACGATAGCTAGTGAATAGATCTATTTGGGTTGACAACCCTGTCCTGATTGGTAGCTCCAATTCTGACTTCCGGATATTGTCTTGGGGTACACGTCAGCTATTCTGCTATGTTCGGTATCTCTCGGGCGAGGATACCATGGGTGGGTAAACTGTTAGTATTTGAAATCAAGGTTCAGGTGAGATCATACAACCACAAAAGTAAGCCAACGTAAAATTTTAGTTTTCTGAAACTGTTTTACAATCTTACTATCGAGTCGTAAACCTGTGAACCTCACCAACTTTGTGTTGACCTTTTAAACTCATGATTTCTCAGGTAATTAAGTTGATCATGGAAGCCGTGCAAATGGGACTTCGTCTTTACATTCGGACCTGCTTCGTTGGAGTCCTAGTCCCTACCTATCCTAAATAACTACTTTATGTTTTCAATAAATGAAAGTATACTTTTAAAGTTCAAATGCAAGACAATATCGTTTACCACTCTTTCCTTGCAACAATTAATGATATTATGTTTTAATTAACGTTTGAATTTAGTAATAGTTGTTCTGTATATCTGTGAATATAATTCCATCTCGCTCACACCCAAACTTCTAACCGGGGTGTGACAGATGGTATCAGAGCCGCGGTTATAGCGAACCATGATAAACACTTTAACTAAAACCAAACCTGGACTATGACCAGCTCCGAAGCTTCAGTTTGCACGCAAGACCACTTCCTTACTTTAATGATTATTTATGCTATGCATTTATATATTTGTTTTAAATGCTATTATCATGGTACTAACTTTGTTCTCTGATGGAATATTATCGGAGAGATGACTTCCTCCTCGGACGAGGTTATCTGCATTTCTGATTCTAGCAGAGACGATCAAGTGGTGCCGGAGTACTCTCCATCACCAGAAGAGTATGTGCATTCCAACCCTAAGATGGAGATACCCATTGTCGTTACTATCCGATAATCGTCCATACCATCGAGCTTCTTGAGGCCTCTCCGACCAACGGTCTCAAATGACTCATTACACCACCCCCCCACCCACCGCTATTCCTGGCGGTGCGGCTGCTACCACTGCTGCTGGTGCCGCGTACATCGTAGACCCCTTTGCGCTCAGGGAGCGTTCTGTTCACACCTCCCGACCCTTTCGAGGTACCGGTAGGTGGGGGTTCACCCCCGGGAGGTCGTATGGCCCCTCCCGGCGCCGGGCTACTGAGGGCCCTGCAGATGAGGCAGTGCCTAAGCGGCATTTTGCGTCTGATTAACCTTATCATAGATACTGTTCCGCTACTCGTGTCACGTGCTCGTCGCCACGAGCAGGTTCTCACCGTTCTGAATGACGAGATCGTTGAGCTCCGCACTCGCGCTGAGCTGACTACGTTAGTACCCCTTGTGACTGAGCTGGAAAGCCTCCATGTCGCTTCCCAGGGAGCCATGGAGACCCTGCACACTCATATGAGCGGTGTGTGCCTGGTCAACATTGATCTGATGTTGGCCAACGAGTCCCTCCAGACCAGGCTTGCTGTTTTGGAGGAGTTCGCGGGACGAGTGTTCACCTTCTTGGACCTTACCTCCCGTATCACCACCTCTCTGACCCGACCCCCTGGACCACCTCCATTTTAGACAGCGTACCTAGTATCTAGGCTTTGGACCCACCATTTTAGTGATAAAACATATTTATATATTTTGTAGTGATGTATTATGGGACTGTGTGCCCAAGACACTTGAAAAACTTGTCCTCTTTTGTTATTGTATGTTTTGTTGGATAATATGGTGGAATGAAATGGTAGTATGTTTATGTTTATGACGTGTTGTTTATGTTTTCCATGGTTATGATTGTTGTTATATATGTTATTATCGTTATGTCGTGATTGTTCACTCGCGAACAATACTCTTTGCTATTTCTTGTTTCTTGGTTGTGCTTGCGCATGTCATATCATGGTACCGTAGATGTATGTTGTGGCTGTTATTCTCACGCATGTAATAACCCCACTTACATATGATCTAACTTTTCTTTATGTTGCCATTGATAACTTAAAGCAAAAACATGCCGCCTATACGCCAAGCCACCAGAAATGTTTCACCTCCTCAGGCCATGAGTGCTGCTGATATCGAGGAGATGATTGCTCAACGCGTTGCAGAAATCGTCGTTGCTGCTGCTACCCAACGTCACGCTGACGCTGGAGCACGCGGTAAGAACGGATTAACCAATGTTAGAAAACACTAGACTACAATTTCGCAAAAGTGTGATCACCGTTTTCACTTAACATTGCAGGCCCTCGTGAATATTCTTACAAGGACTTCATGAATTGCAAACTCACTCACTTTAAGGGTTCTGAAGACGCTGTTGGTCTAATTTGCTGGTTTGAGAAGCTGGAGTCAGTCTTCCGCATTAGCAACTATCCTGAACAGTACATGGTGAAGTATTCCACCTACACGTTTACGGATAGTGCATTGACTTGGTGGAATTCCCATGCTGACGCTATGGGAACTGATTTGGCCTATGAAATGACATGGGATGAACTCAAATAACTGCTGCGTGATGAGTACTGTCCTAGGGAGGAACTACAGAAACTTGAATTTTGAATTCTGGGATTTGTCCATGAATGGAGCCGACATTGCTGGATACACTAAGAGGTTCTGTGAGCTTGCCCACCTCTGTCCTACAATGATCACTCCGCCGTACAAGAAGATTGAACGGCACATCTGGGGACTTGCACCACACATTCAAGGAAATGTCCTTTCCTCGAACCCTCAGACCTTATAGGATGTTGTGCGCATGACACACAACCTTATTTACCAAGCTAATCGTCAAGGTGTAAACTTTGGCAAGAAAGCGTCTAACAACAAGCCCTCTGATGTTAGTGCCACTCCTTCATAAAGCAAGAAACCTGATAACAAGAGGAAGCACGCATTCTGGAAGAATCACGATGATAAGAATTCTGAGAAAGCCCCAGTTAAGGAAACCGCACCGGCGAAGGTCTATGCCGCCACTACTCCCACACATCCTGTCCACAAAACCGGTTACACCGGTACCGCTCCTCTGTGCTCCAAATTCAACCTTCACCACACTCTGAATTGTGGTAATGTCTACTGTAACATCTGTAAGGTTAAGGGACATGAAGCACGAGACTGCCCAAAATACACTTGCTACGGTTGCGGGGCTACTGGGCACTACAAGAATAAATGCCTGAAATGAAGAATCAAGATGCTTACTAGGCTAGAGGAAGAGCTTTTTTGATCAATGCCGGAGATGCCCGCCATGACCCCAACACGGTGACGGGTACGTTTCTACTAAACAACCATTATGCTTCTGTTTTATTCGAAACTGGTGCCGATAAAAGCTTCGTGTCTTTTGATTTTAGTCAATTACTTGAAATCACCCCTGTTTCCTTAGACACTAAGTTCACAGTAGAATTAGCGAATGGTGATTTGATAGAAACCGGAATCATCTACCCAAACTGCCCGTTAGAACTCTCCGACCATTCTTTTAGTATCGACTTGATGCCTGTTGATCTAGGTAGTTTTGATGTAGTCATTGGAATGGATTGGTTAGCAAAGAATCATGCATAAATTCTATGTCATGAGAAGATGGTTAGAGTGCCATTAGCAGATGGAAACATTCTGAACGTGCAAGGCGAGAAGAGTGGAACCAAACTAAATATCATATCGTGTATGAAGGCACGAAAATTCCTCCGCAAAGGATGTCATGCCATTTTAGCTCATGTCAGTGAGAAGAAACCGAAGGAGAAGCGTATCGAAGATGTTCCCGTTGTCTGCGAATAGAAAACTTTCCAGGCTTACCCCCAACACGACAGGTAGAGTTTCGCATCGACCTAACACCCGGAGCCGCACCTATTGCCAGGTCCCCTTACTGACTAGCACCGTCGGAAATGCAAGAGTTATCTAGCCAACTTCAAGAGTTGCTAGATAAGGGCTTTATTCGTCCAAGCCACTCCCCATGGGGTGCTCCCGTGATGTTCGTGAAAAAGAAAGATGGAACATTCAGGATGTGTATCGACTACCGAGATTTGAAAAAACTAACTGTGAAGAACCGTTACCTGCTTCCAAGGATCGATGACTTATTTTATCAACTTCAAGGATCATGCTTCTATTCCAAGATCGATCTAAGGTCGGGGTACAATCAACTCCGAGTTAGAGATGAAAACGTCTCGAAGACACCGTTTAGGACATGCTATGGCCATTACGAGTTCCTCGTGATGCCATTTGGTTTAACTAACGCACCGGCCGTATTCATGGATTTAATGAATCGCGTGTGCAAACCATACATTGATAAATTTGTTATCGTGTTCATCGACGATATTCTTATCTACTCACGTAATAAGAAAGAACACGAAGACCATTTGTGAGGACCGATTTTCACATCAAGAATCCCGATCGTGAACTCGAACGAGGGTCGGATTGGAAAACCCCGAGAGAAGATGATGATGGAGATGAATCTAGGAAATCAAAACACAAGAAAGCTGATGAACTAGTCGAATGATTTCATTGAACCGAATGATTACACTAACGAAATCATGACAATAACAATCTCTATCTAGAATCCTTGACTCTCTCTCTAGAATGGAATCTCACACCACTCTACAAGATTTCAACATCTCCACACTCAGAGACTCACCTTGTAATGGGGCACCCTCACTATATATATAATGAGGGTGACTAACAAGTGAAAAACATAACAATGAGCAAAATACAAATAAAGTCAAATAGTTAAATATTAATTAAATCAAAGTTGATTTAATTAATCCGAAGCTTGACTCGCTCAAACCGATCTTCTGTTGACTTTTACGTTGACTGTTGATCCGAATAGTTGACTTTTCCAGAAAACGGTCTTCGGTCCAATCTGCAAGCCTTGAGCATCACAACCCGCGTCTCTGAATCATTTCACATGGATCCTTCATTCGAATGCTTCGTTAAACAGATTTGATGGCGTCAGTAACATAGATTTTTGTTCCAACTTGACTGATGCTTTTCTCTGTCATACATCTTCAATGAGTAACTGATAAACCCGAGACAATCTGATGTAGAAGTTCCCCCTCTGAATAAGCTTCTTCTGTTCTCATTTCTTCATTTGAGAGCCAAGTGCTACAGTTCACTCGGTTCACCCGGTAGGGTACAATACTGAGAAAATGTTGAACATTGGAGTCAAAACCGCAACAAACCAAATCAGATAAACCAGTCAATCATCGAACATGCTCCAACTCCGGATAATCGACCCGATAATCCAGTTTCATAATAATTCCTCCTATTTCTCTAAATCTCTCCAAAAATATCCAGTCGGAAGCATAAAATTAGATGTGGAGAGTCGAACTGTCGCGATCGGTTGCCTAGAGAAACCAGATAAACAATCTTGAAATCGGACAATCTTGCGAAAAACCTGAAGTCGGATGCTGACAGTTGTAAATGATCTGCGTGACTGAGGTTGGATGCAAAAATTAAAGTAAGTGTTAAATCTGTGAAAATCTGAGATCCCGAACGAAAAATGATCATAACCGGAGTAATCATAATTTGGGTTATGAAAAACGAGCTCGGAAAAATAATCCGTGAAGATTTCTGAGTTAAACGGTGTAATCTGGAAAAATTCCATCAATTTTCTTCAAGTAACGGCTTCTCGAGAGATTTAACGGAGATATTTAACTGAGATTCCAGTTAATCCGGTTAGCTGACATCAGCGCTGCATCAGCTAAAAATAAATCGTGAGACATTACGGAAAAAGCTGCATAATTAGCCGGATGATAAAGCTAACCCATCAGCGGTCGATAGCCAACGTGTGCGCGACGTCAATACATGAGAACCCCAATAAATAATTAGAATAATTCCTTGACCAATAAAAAAATATTCCACAATTTCGTTGCGACGTTATTTCCGTTAATCTTGTAAAAAACTAATCGAGAAACCCCGCATTTAACGAAAATGCTAAATATTTAATTAGAGGAAAATATCTCCACAATAAGCACATAATCCGTGGGATTAAAGCCATCTGATGGCTATAGGTCCAAGAACCGTGTGAAAGGCAAAGAGCCAATCAGAACATGTCAGGAAGAAAGATCTATCGGCTGATGTTGGAGTTGATTCAATGGACAGGATCAAGGATCCGTGTGAAATGGGATTCAACCAATCAGCACGCGATAGAAACATGCCTCCAACGGTTCAGTTGTGTACAGACGGGTCCCACGCGTGACTTTCTCAGCCAATCATAGCGCAACAACATAATGCTTCCAACGATTACATTTATCAGTTGTGGCCCACAATCATTCCAAGTTAACCAATTACAATTCGATAACAGAAAAAGGAGACCGACAACCAGGTGAGAGAAAGTTCTCTGTAGACCAACTAGACATCACCACGTCATCATCATCCCCCTAATTCGTCCAGCCACCAAAACCCTAATACAGACCCGCCGGAAAATCATAACACGATCAAGTGGTGCCGGAGTACTCTCCATCACCAGAAGAGTATGTGCATTCCAGCCCTGAGCTGGAGATACCCATTGTCGGTACTATCCAATAATCGTCCATACCATCGAGCTTCCCGAGGCCTCTCCGACCAAGGGTCTCAGACGACTCATCAAACTACCCCCCGCCCACCGCTATTGCTGGCGGTGCAGCTGCTACCACTGCTGCTGGTGCCGCGCGCATCGTGGACCCCTTTGCGCTCAAGGAGCGTTCTATTCACACAGTCCGGCCCTTTTGAGGTACCGGTAGGTGGGGGTTCACCCCCGGGAGGTCGTATGGCCCCTCCCGGCGCTGGGCTACTGAGGGCCCTGCAGACGAGGTAGTACCCAAGCGGCATTTTGCGTCTGATTCACCAGAAAAGCGTGAATCGACCATAAATCCCTTAAAACTTGACGATAATTCTCGATTTTTAGCTCGTTGAACTCGTAGCTTCATCCTCTACAACTCCGGACGAACAAAATCCTCTAAAACGACCTTGGACAAAAACCCAGTAAACAAGTTCGCTAAGCTCCCCAAGTCCGCTAAAGCATACCAGAAGTCCGCTAAGGGTCTTAGAAGTTCGCTAAGACAGTCCTCAAGTCCGCTAAGGACTCAAGTTCGCTAAAACGGATAAAGTTCGCTAAGGAGAACAGAAGTTTGCTAAGCCCACGAGAATTCCGCTAAGGCAATCTTCATAACTTCAAAAACTAAGAACAAATCTGGAAAACGTGATGAACATGAAGAAACTTACTCATGAACTTCGAATATACCCAGAAATGATAGGAGAACTCGTTATGATGCACAATATGTGAAGCTAAACTATCCACGACAATGTTGTGGCCACCAACATTCTATAAATAGTAGCAAATCGGATCAAATCAGTCTCCAAAATCTTGAAATCCTCAAGAACACAAAGAACACCGTGAAAAGCCCAGTCTCCAATGGATCCAGAATGCGTTTACCACTGAGAATCATCCCTTACTTCATCCAAATCCATGAAGAAAAGCCCAGAAAACCAAGAATCAAGCTCGAAAATCTTCAAAAACCCCAAAAACGGGAAAAACTCAACAGTTACGAATTTTCTTCTCGGATCTTCATTTCTTCAACTGATTTGAACCTCTGGAGCATGAAATCACATCTAGACGAACCCAACAACATGAATCTATCATCAGATTCATCCAGAAATCATCTAACAGCTCCAAAAAATAAAAAATAAAAAGTATAAAAAAATCCCCGAAGTGGGTTTTCTTATCTTCACCTTATTCAAGCTCAAAATCCAGATTCGAGTCACCAGATTCATCGTGAGATAAAATCTGATCGGTTACCTCGCTCTGATACCATTTGTAAGGACCAATTTTCACATCAAGAATCCCAATTGTGAGCTCGAATGAGGGTCGGATTCGAAAACCCTGAGAGAAGATGATGATGGAGATGAATCTAGGAAATCAAAACACAAGAAAGATGATGAACTATTCGAATGATTTCATTGAACCGAATGATTACAACAACAAAATCATGACAACAACAATCTCTCTCTAGAATCCCTGATTCTCTCTCTCTAGAATGGAATCTCATACACTCTACAAGATTTCATCATCTCCACACTCAGAGACTCTCCTTGTAATGGGGCACCCTCACTATATATATAGTGAGGGTGACTAACAAGTGAAAAACATAAAAATGAGCAAAGTACAAATAAAGTCAAATAACATAAATATTAATTAAATCAAAGTTGATTTAATTAATCCGAAGCTTGACTCGCTCGAACCGATCTTCCGTTGACTTTTACGTTGACCGTTAACCCGAATAGTTGACTTTTCTAGAAAACGGTCTTCGATCCAATCTGCAATCCTCGAGCATCACAACCCACGTCTCTGAATCATTTCACATGGATCCTTCAGTCGAATGCTTCGGTAAACAGATTTAATGGCGTCAGTCACATAGATTTTTGTTCCAAGAACATTTAAGACTCATCTTAGAACTGCTGAAGAAAGAAGAGCTTTACCCGAAGTTCTCCAAACGTGACTTTTGGATTCGCGAAGTACACTTTTTGGGTCATGCGATTACTTTCTCACGTTGATTCGGCTAAGATTGAAGCGATCAAAGATTGGAGTACTCCCACGACCCCAACCGAGATTCGACAATTCTTAGGTCTTGCTGGCTGTTATCGCCGATTCATCGAGATTTTTTCCAAGATAGCCCAGCCTCTTACCACCCTGACCCAGAAAGATAAGAAGTACATCTTGAATGATAAAACTGAAGCTGCTTTCCAGTTGTTGAAGCAAAACCTTTGCGATGCCCCAATCCTATTCATACCTGATGGAATCGATGATTCCGTCGTATACTGTGATGCTTTGCATCAAGGCTTGGGTTGCATACTAATGCACCGTGAGAAAGTAATCGCTTACGCCTCTCGAAAACTGATAATTCTTGAGAAGAATTATACAACACACGAGTTAGAACTTGGAGCCGTTGTCTTTGCCCTCAAAATTTGGAGGCACTACCTCTATGGGACTCGGTGTTTCATATTCACCGATCACAAGAGCCTCCAACACATCTTTAACCAGAAAGAGCTAAACATGAGACAATGACGTTGGGTTGAACTGCTTAATGACTATGAATGTGAGATTCGTTATTACCCTGGCAAGGCTAATAGTGTAGCCGATGCCTTAAGCAGGAAGGAACATGCCAAACCGCGTCGTGTTCGAGCATTAAGTATGACCATACGCTTGAATCTCACGTCACAAGTTCGTGACGCTCAAATCGAAGCTCTCAAGCCTAAGAATCTGGAGAACGAATGCCTGCGTGGCATGGAGAAACAACTGATTGAAAAGCCTGATGGAACCATGAACTTTATGGATAAACTATTAGTACCTAGCTTTGGAGGCTTGAGAAAGCTAGTGTTCGATGAAGCCCAATCAAGATATTCCATCCACCCAGGATCGGACAAAATGTATCACGGTCTCCGAGATCACTTCTGGTGGCCGAACATGAAAGCCGAGGTAGCTAACTACGTCGGTAAATGCTTGACCTATTCGAAGGTCAAAGCCGAATACCAGAAACCGTCCGGACTACTGACACAACCGGTCATTCTGCAATGGAAATGGGAAGAAATATCTATGGAATTTATCACCAAGCTGCCTAGAGCTAGATCAGGTTGTGATGTTATTTGGGTGATAGTGGATCGACTGACGAAATCCACTCATTTTCTGCCGATTAAGGAAACCGATAGTATGGAAAGAGGGACTAAAATTTACATGAAAGAAGTCATCTCTCGTCACGTGTACCTATATCTATCATATCCTATCGTGATAGCCGTTTCACTGCGAACTTCTGGAAGTCCCTCCAGAAAGCGTTAGGTACTCGCCTTGACATGAGTACCGCGTACCATCTCCAAACCGACAGATAAATCGAGCGAACGATCCAAACGCTTGAGGATATGCTACGAGCATGTGTGATCGACTTCGGACCTAATTGGGATGAACATCTCCCACTTGCCGAATTCTCCTATAACAATAGTTATCACACTAGCATCCAAGCTGCTCCGTTCGAAGCACTTTACGGAAGAAAGTGCAGATCTTCGCTTTGCTGGGCTGAGATCGGTGACAGTCAATTGACTGGTCCCAAACTTATCTTTGAAATGACTGAGAAAGTGTTTCAAGTCCGTGATCGACTGAAAGTTGCCAGGGATAGACAAAAGAGCTACGCTGGTAACGTCGCAAACCCTTGTCCTTTGAAAAGGGCGACCGCGTAATGTTGAAAGTGTCACCTTGGAAAGATGTCATCAGGTTCGGCAAACGAGGAAAGCTTAACCCTCGGTACATTAGTCCATTTGAAATCACTAAGACAATCGGACCGGTAGCTTACTGTCTATGTCTACCTGCAGAGCTAAGCAGTGTGCATGATGTTTTTCACGTTAGTAATCTTAAGAAATGCTTGTCTGATGAAATGCTTGTCGTCCCACTTGATGAAATTCAAGTTGACGAAACACTTCACTTTGTTGAAGAACCTGTCGAGATACTTGACCGAGAACTTAAGAGACTGAAGCATAGCCGCATTCCCATTGTCAAAGTGTGATGGAACTCTCGACGAGGTCCAGAGTACACTTGGGAACGTGAGGATTAGATGCGCGGAAGTATCCCCGTCTTTTCGGAAAACGTCGCAGTCAACTAGTGATCAAGAACTGAATTTCGGGACGAATTTCTTCTAATTGGGGGAGAATGTGACACCTCGTCCTAAAATCCAGGTCAAACCATTTACTTTGACTTTTAAATTAAGTATACATTTGCGTTAACTGATCTAATTACTGTTTAACATATCAATTATTGTGCCTGACTATTAACTGATGACGTAAACCTAATCCTGCGTTTGTACAAGAAGCGTATAGCCGTTAAATGCATAGAGATTTCATGTATTAATCATGGAACTTCAATAACAAGAAAAATAAATATAAAATGTATTTTTATATTTTATCCGGAACTGGTGTCATACGTTTATATAATCAACACGACAAACTAACAAGCGATCGTTTGTGTAAAACTATTCGGTTTTAAACAATGTGAACGGTCGAACTTAAAACTGTCACGAACTGACAAACCGAAAACGTTCACCGTAACCCGTGCGAAAAGCTGAAAAATATAACTGATTTCTGAAAAACTGTTATAACCGACTTAAATAATTGTTTTATGAAATAAAAACATCACAAACTGAATTCGTTGTCAAGACTTAAGCCAAGCCTCAACCGATACACAATGGGCCCAGACCTCGAACCAGTGCCTCGTTTGGACCCATACGGCTCATAACTGACAACTGGGCCCAATTACATTTCTCTTTAAACAATTTGGCCCAATATAAATTCCAAAGCCCAATGGGTTAATTTTAATTGTATTGGCCCATCAACTTTGTAATTTTTATTAAATTGTTACCACCTTGTGTTTTTATAAAAATTAGTCACCAACTTGTATAACTTTTATACCTTTGTTATTTAAGAATTATGGATTAATTCATCACAAATCTTTATATAATTTATAAGAGCTTTCTAATGCTAGTCACATTTTATAAAACATCACATGGTTTTTTGAAAACAAGTCACCTACACATTGGTTAATGTATATAAGTAATGTGCTAGTCACCACTTTTTATAAAAATGTGATGAATCAAGTAGCCACATCCTTCTCCTAACACTAGCCTAGGCGTAGATCATCATCATCTCAAATAGTTGTTGTACCATGCACCATTCTTTGAGCAACAAGTCAACACCAACCTTGTGTCATAAACCCAAGCCACACACCACCTCCCTCACTCCCCATTCACTCTCCTCTCTTTTTCTTCGGACAAGCAACACCATGCTACTGCCACCGCCGTAAACTGCTGCTGCCGCTGCCGCAAACTGCTACTGCCGCCGCCGCAAACTGCTGATGCCGCCGGCGTAAGCTGTTGCTGTTGCGCCATTGCTGCAGCCGTGAACCACCATCCGCCACCTTCTTCCTCTCTTATTCGTTTCCATTTTCTCACACCCCTTTGTGAGTCTTTCAATCCCCGTTGTTTTCCTATGTTTTATACACATTGAATCATCCCAAACGATCCGCAAGTCTTGGCAAAGTAACACTTTAAAACCTTAAGCTTTTCTAATGATCTTGATCATCTAACTATCTCTACTTTCTTTTCCTTGTTTTTCATAAACCCGAAGATTGTAAGGTTTGAAAATGTGTTATTTGATGATTTAATCTATGGAAATCATGTTATAAAACTTGGTAAACAAATATGATCATCTTGTATTTGTCTAACACAAAAATGTGGTGTTATGTTTAAAATATGAAAATCTATGGTTAATATTACTACTTAATGGGTTAGTTTAATAATCTGGTCATCCTATGATGTTATTATACTTTTGCATGATTAAATTACTATATGCTAAATACAAATCATCATGGACTAATTTGGTGTTTAAATACATGCATGGACTTAGTTGGACACTAGGAAGTGTTACTGGATTTTTTGGACATAAAATGATAACTTAGAAACACTTAAATGAATTTTTATGGTTAAATATTAATTTATAATAATTACTAGGTTAAATTAAACCATAAAAGTTAACCATAGAAGTTATTATATAAAATGGTCATCTTTTATAAAAATATAATCTCTAAAACACAAGACTTAAATGGCTTGTTTGGATTTTATAAAAAATAAAATGGATAAAGATATATAAATATATTTTATACCAAAAATAGTAAAAGATCACATTTATGACATTTGACACAAAAAGTATAAAGTCTTGGATTTTATACAAAAGTGAAAATGTTTTAGGTTGGAAATATTTCTATAAAAAGTCATAATTAAAAACCCTAGCTTTAATTGATAAATAAAGTTATTTAAAAATGATTTTATAAAATTTAAATCAAAAGACTTATAGAAATTATGAAAAACATATTTTAAACATTTTTGATTATTTTAAATAAATCAAAATAATCAAATCCTTTTAACGAGATCAAATGTTTTATTTTGTTAAACGTTTGAAATTGAAACAAAATCTTTAAACGTTTTAAAAACGTTTTACGTTGTAACAAAACGTCAAATAATTATTTTTAACAAATATTTATCCATATGGTTTTAAAAACCCTAATTTGAGTTAAAACTCATCCTAATTGTTAATATTAATTATTTTAATAATAATTATGTTTATATTAACCTAAAACCTTAATTTTCCTTAATATGAGTTAAGTATTAAAGAACCTTTAATATTTTACCTACTTGTGTTTAATCATTTAATCTTTAACTTGTAATAATTTAATAAAATTATTTCGACAAGTTAAAATGATTATTTCGACAATAATTGTGAACCCTAGTTATATATATTATAACTTAACGCGATTAAATACTCAATTGGTCGAGCGAACGTAAATATAATAATAAATATTATTATTTAAAACAATATTCAAGGCTTGATTGAACTGGTCTACATGATACGCTATCACATGATTCGTTACTTGTATTCAATTTACATAAATGCCTTTATACGTGAACATTCACATTTACTGATTTTGTAAACTGATTGACTAACGGGTTTTCAAACGCTATAAACAGGATTATACGTCAAGACTTGATCGGTGTCATTTGGGTAACGTTCGTTACTCAAATGATTGTGTGGATGCTTATGCATGTTGTCTTATGTTTTATTAGGACTTTACTTGCTAGTTGCCACTCGGAAATCCATCATCACCACTGAACCAAGTGAGTTTCACGGCCCTTTTCTTTATAACTATTTTACACATATGGGGGAGAAATCATGAACTGATAAAATGTTTTAGCTTAATGTTATGGTCTACTTTTAGCCGTATGATTATCTGTTCTCTTACTGATTGCCTACAACTGGTACTTTATCGTTATAAACGTTAGTACAACTGAATCCCACCATTAGTTGATTTCAATTAGTTCTGCTCGAAACGATAGCTAGTGAATATCTCTATTTGGGTTGACAACCCTGTCCTGATTGGTAGCTCCAATTTTAACTTCCAGATATTGTCTTGGGGTACACGTCAGTTATTCTGCTCTGTTCGGTATCTCTCGGGCGAGGATACCATGGGTGGGTAAACCGTTAGTATTTGAAATCAAGGTTCAAGTGAGATCATACAACCACAACAGTAAGCCAACATAACATTTTAGTTTTCTGAAACTGTTTTACAATCTTACTATCGAGTCCTAAACCTGTGAACCTCACCAGCTTTATGTTGACCTTTTAAACTCATGATTTCTCAGGTATTTAAGCTGATCATGGAAGCCGTGCTAATGGGACTTCGTCTTTATACCCGGACCTGCTTCGTTGGAGTCCTAGTACCTACCTATCCTAAATAACTACTTTATGTTTTCAATAAATGAAAGTATACTTTTAAAGTTCAAATGTAAGCCAATATGGTTTACCACTCTTTCCGCTGCAACCATTAATGATATTATGTTTTAAATAACGTTTGAATTTAGTAGTAGTTGTTTTGTATATCTGTGAATATGATTCCATCTCGCTCACACCCAAACTTATGACCGGGGTGTGACAAGAAGAAAAGATAAGATATATCCTCAAAGAGAAAGGATATAAAAATCTGTACGATTTACAGATTTATGTATTCGTACAGTTGTACTCCGGAATTTCTGAAGTAGTTCTGTACACACCAGATTCTACGTAAATCCTCATTTTGGTAGAAGCCTTCTAATGGGAAGCATTACTAGTCTTCAAAGAAGAGTCCTGAAGGAGTTCTGGACTATCAGAAGATAAAGTTTACGAGAAGAACAATTTTGCTTTTCGGTGAAGAACAAGTAAAAGTGAATACCATCTTGGCATTTAACATGAAAGTAGTTGAAGACAGTTGAAAAGAGAAAAAATGAATATCCTCAATTTATCTCTATATACTCTGACACACTCCAAATTTAACCGTCCTCAACCACATTATTCTCTTGCAACTTGCCACTACTTCCTATAAATAGCAAGCGGAATTCACCAAAGAAAGCAATACGACAAGCAAACAATTCACAAGCTTCTCAAAGCAATCACAACTTACTCGTTATTTCAGTTGATACATTGTTATACTACAAACTCGTGTAAACCATTATTTACTATTTGAGATATACCGAAAAACCTTTTTATGAATTGCTGTCTTCCAATTTGATTTACTTTCCGCAACTTGTTTATCTTGTTTAAATCAAATTGTGCAAACATTGTTAAAGAGACCCTCATGGGACCTAACAATTGGTATCAGAGCAGACTGAATAACCAATATTCAAAGATCTTGCTCTTTAAAGATTCTTTTTCCTTATTAAAATGTCTATTTGCTGGAACAATGGGATAACTCTTGACTCTTTGGCAAAATCTCTCCCTTGGCTAGCCAGGGAGAAGTACCCACAGTGGAAAACATCCATTACCAACTTTCTAAAAGAAGTTGACAATTCCCTATTGGGTTGCATAACCAATAGATCCCATTATCCTGCAATTGAATTTCCTTAAAGCAAAAGGTTTAACGAAGAATATGTTCAACCACTTTTATGTCTCATGACAGAAAAGAAAACTCACCACAACCCAGAATCTCAAACTAAGGGTCAAGAGCATCATGCACAACAAATCTGGTACTGTGATTCGGGATGCTCTACCCACATGACTGGGGAAAAAATCTCTTAAGCAACTATGTAAAGAGAAAAGGTAGATCCATCACTTATGATGACGGTGTAAAATACAAAACCATTGTTTATGGAACCATTACTAATGGTGAAGTCACGATTGAACATGTATCACACGTCTAAGGACTAAAATACAATCTGTTAAGTTGTTGTCAACTTTGTGATAAAGGATTCAAACTCACTCTTTAATCCAACAAGTGTGAGCTTGTAGGACTAAACGACGATAAAGTTTACTTAACAGGAAAAAGAATAAATCAGAGTCTATATTTTGTGAACTTCAAAAACCTGATTTCAAATGAGTCATTCTCTTTAATCTCAAAATCTTCTAACAAAGAGTCCGAGCTTTGGAATAGAAGACTATCCCATATAAACTTCAGAACAATTGTTGAGCTAGCAAATAAAAAGATGGTAAAGGGTCTTCCCACGATATCCTCAAAATCCGAAGAAATCTGTGAAGTCTATCAAATGGGAAAAATGAAAAAGGCCTCTCACAAAAGTCTTCAAGAAATATCTGGAAGTCAACCACTTGAACTAATCCACATGGATCTTTGTGGACCCATAAGCACAGAGAGTCTTGGTGGAAAGAAGTATATCTTAGTTATGGTGGATGACTTCTCCATAGACACATGGGTGGAATTCTTAAAATAAAAATCGAAACTACAAATTTCATCATTAACTTTATAAGAAGAATACATAACTTATGCACTTCAAAGTTAGAAGGATAAGATATGACAATGGAACTGAATTCAAAAACACAAAACTAGATACATATCTAGTAAGTAAAGGTATCTCTTATGCGTTCTCTGCACCAATGACTCCACAACAAAATGGAGTAGTAGAAAGGAGAAACAAAACTCTAGTTGAAGCTGCTAGATCCATGATTTCCTTTGTAGATCTTCCCATCTATTTCTAGGCTAAAGCAATCGCAACTGCATTCTTTACTCAAAATAGATCAATTATCAACAAAAGGATCAATCAAACTCCGTACCAATGAATTAATAAGAAAATTCCAAACTTAAATATTCTTCATGTTTTTGGATGCAGGTGCTACATACTGAATGACCAGGACTACCTCGGAAAATTCAACAAAAAGGCTGATAAAGGAATCTTCATTGGATACTCACTCATGTCTAAAGCATACCGAGTTTTAATACTAAAAACTCAAGTGGTAAGGAAAAGTATAAATGTGTCTTTTAGTGATAATAAGATGGCTATGCATAACGGCATAACCCCTGTAAAAAAAATGACAAACATGAAAAAGTTTGCATCTATGGGATGACAATCCCTGAAAAAGAAAAAATATTTAACAAACTTTTTATGGAAGACTGTTAGAGCATATTTCTATGCTATAAGTGTCTCGTGTATTGTATCTATGTGAGCATGTCTTAAAGTGAGTTGTAATGTCTATTTGGTTGGTGGCGTACCATATGATCCGGCGGATCATATGGTCCGGCGTATCAGTTTGGTACGCTGGGTGCTATGTCACTAACTATAAATAGCCTGTGTGTTAGAATGGGCAAGATGAGTTGAACACTTCTGTCATTCTACACTTTCTGTGTGTGTGTTCTAGAGAGAGAAACCAGAGAGTCTTCATTGTAATCTCAAGTGATTCAATACGAATTCTCTTATTTACATCTCGTGTTCGTTACTTTGATCAAAGCATGCAGTAGTAAGATCGTTTTCTCGTTTTTGCAAGTGGTATCACAGCTACAGGTTGCTCTACTGCTGTGTTTTTGATCGATTTTCGGAGTTTTAGAGAGACAAAGTTTGGGTTTCTTCACATTTTCATCAAATTCTTCCAATTCCGAGTGTTTCTGTGATAAAAAATGATTTCTGTGTATTTCTGGAGTGATTTCGCATCTTACTGATTCATTTTCTAGCTCAATACGTCAAAAATTCGAAAAATCCATCGAAATCCGCGTGAAACGCGTCTGGTCCGCTCAAGGAATAGACTGGTCCGCCGCCTGGTCCGCTAGGCAATATTCAACGAACTGGTCCGTGGCGGTTTTGGCGTATCACATCTGGTCCGCTGGTTTAATTGGTCCGCCGTACCAAATTTGATCCGCTGAGGATATCTGGTTCGCATCTGGTCCGCTGGTGCATTTGATCCGGAACTGATCCGCTAGTATAATTCTGGTCCGCTAGTTCATTTGATCCGGAATCTGGTCCGCTAGTACAAATTTGATCCGCCTGAATGTTTTGATCCGGAACTGGTCCGTTCGTTTTGTTTTGATACGCTGGCAGAATAGTGACCTTCACGAAAACTGACGTAACTTGCAAACCGTTTGGAGTTACGGAACCCAATACCAGCCAAAACGTTCGTGAGTTTTGTTCTAAAAAAGATACGATGATTCATGTTTTAGTTAAGGAAAAAGAAGATTTGGTTGCTGATAGAGAAAAGTTGGAAGGTATGATCCAAGAGTTAGAATCTCAAAAAGAAAAGGTTTCAGTTTTTCAGACAGAGTTAGTTGAAAAAGAGTTGCAGTTTCAAGGTGTTGAGCAGGAATTTGAAAAGAAATTTACAAAGTTGTCTGAAGAAAAGGCTGAATTAGTCAAAGAAGTAAAGAAGTGGAAAGATGAAGCTGAGGATACAGCAAACGATTTTCAAAATCTTTTTGACAAATCAAAGTCCAGACTTGATACACTTACTCAACTGTCTGATGACCAAGCTACTAAGCTTCAATCTTATCAGACTGATATGGAAAAGTTACTTGATGAGAAAAGGGAGTTGGTTAGAGTGAACAAGTTGCAAAATGCAAATTTGGATATTCAGAAAAGAAATGAAGATAAACTCGAGAAGGAATTGTTGGCTGCTCTAGATGAGTTGAGATTGCAAAAGTATGAAACTAATAAAGTGGCAAAGAAGCTAATCGCATCAGAAAAGGAGTTGGCTGAAGCTCATCAAAGAATTTCTGAATTAAAGATTGAAGTCATTGATTCAAAACGTCTCTTGAACAATGTTACTAATTCACAATCTTTTACATGTTTCTTGGCAAAGGATGAGAATTTTGAAAGGATGTTCAACAAAACTGTGTCACCACCAGGAAGACTCAAAGAAGGCGTTCATGATTTGGAAGACAATGTTGTGACTGATGATTATTCTGGATTTGTTAATACTAAATCGGTTGAAGGAAAGAAAGAGGAAGAAGGTAAGAGTACTGAAAATTCTGGAGCTCAAAAGGGTGTGTCTGGTTTTTCGTCTACAGACAAAGAGAAATCAACAAGTTCAAATACTGACTTTGATGAAACAATTATCAATGCTCCAAAAGATCTCAAGAAAGTTAAAGCTGAATTTTCTCGTCTTGCAAAGAACGGGCATAAATCATCTGATTCAGAAGAGAAGGTTTCTGGAAAATATACAGGTTTGGGATTTCAAAAGAACCAGGTTAATGTGAATGTTTCAAAGGTTCAACAGCAACAGAATTTGAAGAAAGTTAATCTGAAGCAAGTAAAGAAAGAAGTTTTTAAAGCTGACAAAGTTCAACCCGAGAGGTTCTACAAACTCAAGGGTTCGGAACAAATATTTTCTGATAAAGAATTCCCGCTACATTGCGTAGATGCTCGGAAATTTGCTGAAGTTTTTGTGAAGAATGTTGATTCAAAGACAAAGAAGAAACAAGGTGCTAAATATTCTTCTGGAGGATCCAATTCTACTCCAAAGAGCCCGACATCCAAATGGGTTCATGATCATCGATTTCAGGTATATGATAATTTTTATGATCATTTTGGAGATGAATATGTTTGTGAAGCTATGTAGGTTCCAAAGAAATGAAACATAAACAATCGTTTGTGTTACAATTGCCGACAAAAAGGGCATATGGCACAAGATTGTCATGTCACTGCTGCTTCTAGTTCAAGAAGAGAAAAGGTTCCATATGTTGGTAAAACTGTCAAACCGCGATTCATTGATGAATATGGCAGAGTGTTTGATGGATTTCCACAACCTACATTTTTCAAAACTCAAGGAAGATTTATTCCTCGTTTTCAAAATGTTCCTTATGTAGGTTGTTCGTCACAATCGACTGTGACTGGTTCATCAGATACTGATTTACCAAAACAACAACACTGGAAACCTAAAGTGGTTTCAAAAGCAAATCAAGATACTGGTCGACCAGAAGCAATTCGCTTCGGGTCATTTATAAACTGATGTGTTTGACCAGTGTGCAGGTACCTCTAGAAGACCTATCGGTGATTGAAAAGTTGCTGATGGAGGAGTCTTCTGCTGATTTAACTTAAATTACATGTGATATCAAATTTCAAAACTGAAATTTTTCTGAAAGCTAAACCTGAAAGGTATCCATGTCGAAAGGTCAATTTTCTTTCTTTAATGCATTTCGTATGTAGTTTAGGGGAGAAATTTGAAATACCAAAAATAGTGTCTTTGTGTTTTTTTTTTTTTGTGTTAAAATGAAAATCCAAAAATAGAGTTTTCATTTTAAGGGGGAGAAAAATAGAAAATACAAAAACATTGAAAAATAGAAAAATACAAAAACATTGAAAAATGAGAAATTGTATCCAACATGATTGGGAAATGATGGTACATTGGCTTATGTGTCTGACTCGTGGATAAATTAGATGAAAAAGCCATAAGATCATTGTTCGATGTGCTTGGTAGACTCGGCATTAAATCAGAAAGTATTCAGATGTGATAAACACATTATATACTAATGCTTGACCAAGTGGACAACATCTTGATGCATGTCTCATGATATCAAGAAAAGATATGTGAAAAAGAAAATGAGAAGTCACTGTGTATACATGTGTTCATTTTGAAAAGATTTAAACTTGTTTGATTTTCTTTATTTTGTCAAACGATCGGACTTTCTTTGCGTATCGAAAGATCGACCTGATTGTTGTTCGTTTGACGTTCTGCTTTATTTTATTTGGTTTTTCGTATAACTTATCGGACTTTCTCTGCGTGTACGGGAGTACCGACCTGATTATTGTTGGGTTATACAATTTCAACTTGTTTTATTTTCTTATTTTGTTAAATCCGAGGCCTTATCTGCGTATCGAAAGATCGACCTTAAGTTAGACGATTTAACGTTCTTATTTGTTTTTGCATGGAACACAGTTGACTAAATCATGAATACAGTCATTATGTGCTTAAATCATAAATGAAATCACAAAGTGTGATATAAAAGCGAAAAACATATCTGAGTATGTCTGATAGTGTGGGGTACACTGGTCAAAGCAAACTTAATCAATACAATAACATATCCAGATGTTATGAGTATGATTGTGCCTGAGTTTAATATGGACAAATTATACCGGTAATCGACATGACTTGTGTGCTGAAGTAATTGAAATTGAAGTGTAGTTCAGCATGTTATGACCAATATATGATCTCAAGTTGTGATTTTTCTCGCAAAAGACAAAAATAGTGTTTGATTCTGTATTGCATTTGTGTTTCATATATGAAAAGTCCAAAAAGATTTTTGGTGTGTTTTGATATAAAGTTTCAAAAAGTCAAAAAGATTTTATTTCTTATTTGTTTTCGACCGATCGATATGTGATACGAAATCAAAATTTCAAAACTATATCTTGGATTCTCGAAGAGAAGTTTTGCGCCAAGCCTAAATTAATTTTCAAAAGAAAAGGAAACCGCGTTTCTGTCTTCTGAAATTGCAGGTTTGTGTGTCAAGACTCAAGCATGGTGAGAGGGGGAGTATGAAGTATCTTTCACAAGTGGATCTTGAAGTGCAAAGATAATTAAGCCATGCAAGCTCTATTTCTGACAAGATTTCAAGTCAAAGATCGGATGCAGCGATGTTGAAGTTTGAAGACTGAAGTTTAGTTAGAGAATAGATACACTACACGTTAAGGGGGAGTTTGTTAGAGCATATTTCTATGCTATGAGTGTCTCGTGTATTGTATCTATGTGAGCATGTCTTAAAGTGAGTTGTAATGTCTATTTGGTTGGCGGCGTACCATATGATCCGGCGGATCATATGGTCCGGCGTATCAGTTTGGTACGCTGGGTGCTATGTCACTAACTAGAAATAGCCTGTGTGTTAGAATGGGCAAGATGAGTTGAACACTTCTGTCATTCTACACTTTCTGTGTGTGTGTTCTAGAGAGAGAAACCAGAGAGTCTTCATTGTAATCTCAAGTGATTCAATACGAATTCTCTTATTTACATCTCGTGTTCGTTACTTTGATCAAAGCATGCAGTAGTAAGATCGTTTTCTCGTTTCTGCAAAGACTCTGATGAAGAAAGTGACATTCTTGTGTTTACCAAAAACTCTTCATGTCTAAAAGACAACGTCACAGAAAATCACAACAATGATTCTGAAAATAACAAAGAAACTATGAATCAAAGTGAAATTCTATCATAAAAAATGAAAGGGAGAAAGATACCTCAGGTTCTCATTCTTCCACTGAAATAAATACAACTACAGAACCAATACAAAATTTAACTTCGGAGATCCGTAGTAATTCTGTAAATACGACCTCCTACTCAACTGCTTGTCCATCGTTTGAGGGGGAGTGTCAAAATCTTGACACAACAGACTTGATGCTTGGAAGTGAAGAACTAGCCACTTTTCCTCCAGCAACAAAATGCACAAAAGACCATCCCATTGATATAATCATTGGTGATCAGAATAAAGTGTCCAAACCAGGGTTGCTTCTGCTCACCAATGTCTATATGCTGGATTTCTCAGCATAATAGAACCAAAAAAAATACGAAGCCCTTAAAGACCCCCACTGGATCCTAGCTATGCAACAGGAGCTAGGACAAATTAAAAGAAACAATGTATGGAATCTAGTTCCTAGACCTAGTAATAAATCTGTAATAGGAACAAAATAGGTTTTCAGAACTAAAACTGACGAAGGTGGCACCATAGTTAGAAACAAAGCTCGACTTGTAGCAAAAGGGTACTGTCAACAAGAAGGACTAGACTATGATGAAACCTTTGCTCCATTTGCAAGACTTGAAGCTATAAGGACTTTTTAACCTTTGCAGCTTCATTTCAAAGTCTATCAAATGGATGTTCAATGTGTTTTTTTTAATGGAAAAATTGATAAAGAAGTTTACATTAAACAACCACCAGGATTTGAAAATGAAAATTTTCGAAATCATGCGTGCAAACTTAAAAGAGCCCTCTACGGCTTAAAACAAGCACCGAGAGCCTCGTATGATACCCTCTCTGAATTCCTCCTATTAGTAAATTTCAAAAAGGGGTCCATTGACACTACATTGTTTTTAAAAGAAACAAAAGGTCATCTCTTTGTAGTACAAATCTATGTAGATGACATCATCTTTGGATCCACGTGTCCATCTTTCTGTAAAGAGTTCCAGGAACTCATGACAATAAACTTTGAAACGAGCATGATGGGAGAACTGAACTACTTTCTGGGTATCCAAGTCAAACAAACTCCAGAAGTAAAATTTATAAAAATCAAGCAAAATACATCAAAAATCTCCTTTCTAAGTACTCCCTTTCAAATTATTCACCTTTCAAAACTCCCATGGCTACAAATATCAAAATTGATGCTGATACGGATGGTAAATCTGTGAATGAACATACATACAGAGGAATGATAGGCTCACTTCTGTATATCATAACAAGTAGGCCTGACAGTATGTTCTCCACATGCTTTCTTTCCAGATATCAATGTAAACCTAAGGAGTCTCACTTATCTGCTTTTAAGAGAGTCTTTAGATATCTAAAGGGGTCAGCTAACCTATGTCTTTGGTATCCCAATTAAACTGAGTTTTCACTAATAGCCTACTTCCTGTACTCCAAAACCTAGAAACTCTTCTAAAAAGTTGAATTTTTAATCAAAAAGCTCAACTTTCTAGAACCAAAAACATCAATAATAACCTATAATTTTTATAGACTGTCAAATCCCTCTGCTATTTCATCTGTGCACTTCATCCTCTCATCATGTCTTTTTCTCTTTAAAATGAGGACAAACTAAGCTAAAAGTCCACACTCCTTCTTCATCTCAAAAAGGGTTCGTCAATGTATTTCAAATAGCTTTCTCCCCTACTTCCTGAAAATACCACATTCCCCGCTCCTCCCCATCACAATCTTGTCCTATAACTCCATGTGGAACTAGATTCTGGTCATACCAAAAACTGATGAAATATCTTAAAAATTGACCCATTGGTTATACTCTAACTCTTGACATTCCTATCAACTACTCTCTTCTTTAAGAGTTCTGTAGAGAATGTTGTCTTCATCACAAAAGATGGGGAAAACACATCCATTATGACATCTATCTGTTGAGTGCTGTTTGTTATCGATCAACACATGATTAAAAAATCTCTTCAAATTAAAAAAAGCCCATATGCTCCCACATGTTTTGAAAAAGATGACGTGATCAAAACACTTCTTGATATGGGATACAAGGCAAATCTATATGAATGAAAGGCTAACAGAGTTCATCTGCCACACCTATGGAAATACTTCTTTTACCAGATTCAAGTCTGTTTCTCTTTAAAATACTTTGACCATCACCACTCAGAAGATGATACTCAATGTGTTATGCTTATGCATGCTCTCATCCAAGGTCACAACATGAACTTCTCTCTGTATCTTATGAGGCACATGCAAAGTAATCTCAAAGGACCCTTAAATGAAAGATTCATCCTCTATCCTAGATTCACCACAAAATTAATTCTTCAAGCCTTAAACTGGGAAACAATACCAAGAGGAATAAGAACCAGCAAAGTAGTGTTACAAAGAGGAATCTCTCCTGTAGGGCTATCCATTTCTGGGCTTCCAAACTCTAATGGATATTTTCTACCTTCCACACGAAGGCAAACCACTCTACATATATATATATATATATATATATATATATATATATATATATATATATATAGAAAAGGATCATTGGAAAACCTTTTTATATTGGAAAACCTGGAAAACTCTTTTCAACCAATCATATTAATTCATTTATTATTAATATTTCTTTTATTTTAAAGGTTATAAATGTAAAATTACACAATCTATTTTACGAAAATATTATATATTAATTCCTATTAACTACTATCCCTAATATCATCGATCCAAATCATCTCTTCTCTAACTAAAAATGGAGATCACGTATTCAATATTTCAAACCCTAATTGGAGCCATCTTGGTGCGTTGAAGGGGAAGAAAGGCGGTTCCACGCTATCTGCTATTCCAAACGACCTCTCTCTCCTCCCTTGGTTTCTAATCGCGACAACAGCAACAACCAGAGGCGGCGCGGCGACGTTATTCTGCTCGAACTCAGGCAGCGGATGTGGATCCCCAAGTGGTCTGCATCGAATTCGTGTGGTTTTCGTTCTCGCAACCCTAATCGGATTCGCAGGTTTTAATAGGATACTCTTATTCTTTTACAGGTTCTTGATGTTTTGATGTTGCTCTTATCATCTTGTTAAACCACTGTCGAATTCTGAACAAAGACGAGAGAGGAAACAAAGATCAGCGAAGAACACGGTGATGATGAAGGTTACATTGATGTAACAGCTTGTTTTGTTAGTTTGTAAAATGTATTTGTGGTTCTATTGTTTCTAGATCTAATTACACGTATGTAACACTTTTGTTTCACATGTTTTTAATTGATGCTACACGAATGTTACATTGATGTAACACCTTGTTTTGTTAGTTTTGTAAACTGTATTTGTGGTTCTATTGTTTCTAGACCTGATTACACGTATGTAACACTTTTATTTCACATGTTTTTAATTGATGTTACACGAATGTAACACGAATGTAACACGAATGTATATTACACAGTTGTAACAAAATTTATATATGTTGATTAGTTTACTATATTACATATTTGTGTCTTGTAAAAATGTTATATAGGTGTAACACATTGGTATATGTTTCATGTTGTTTTTATTAGTTTACTATATTACATCTTTTTTTTTTGGAAAAATTACATGAAGTTATTGTTACAACTGTGTAACAATCGTTACTCTAGTGATGTACTGGTGATCAACGATTTTTTTTCTTTTATAAATTTGTTTTTTTTCTTTTCTAAAATTTGGTCTGAAATTTAAAATTAAAGGAGGGAGAGAGAGATATATATATATATTTTAGGAAAGAGGAGATTAGAGAGAGAAATTAATTAAAACATTTATTAATAAAAATGTGATTTGTCTATTATGTCCTTCATTAAACCTCCCAAATTTACCATCTTTCCCTTATTTGATCTCAACCTTTAATTTTAAATCAATGGTCAGAAAGTGGTTTTCCAGGTTTTCTAAAAATGAAAGGTTTTCTACGGATCCCTACCCTATATATATATATATATATATATATATATATATATATATATATATATATCTCTTCAAATGGAAGCAAAATTCAGAGTAGTTAAAACTCCTGATCATAACAGAGAACAAAATAGATGCACGTGTGCAAACATCTACACATGCCTCAAATTGTCTGTATAAGTTTCTTGATCAATAAAATTTCATTTCTTTTATCATAAATTTGGCAGGAAATTCCTTAAAGTCACAATTGTCCAAAACGGCTGAACAATAAATGAAATTTGCTCGGATAATATGATAATTAATTTTCTAATTATTCATATATTGCCAATGGTGATCTTTTATTACCGTTCGAGAAGCAACACCCTTTAAAAGAATATAGTCGTTATGGAAAAACCATGTCTCCCAGAAAAACGGAACGGCCTCAAGAGATACCTATGAAAGGAACAATGCTCCCTCACCTGAATCTCACTGTTCATAAATCTCAAAACTCGCAAATGGCTTCTTCATCCGAGACTCCTACAATGAACACTCGTTCAAAAGGAAAATTCACTCAATCCTCCTCTGCTCCAACCCTAAACATAGATTCATCATCCTTTAGTTCACCACCCATGTGCAACTTTACCCTAGACACGGTTAATCAACCGTGCGATCTCAATCCTTTTGCTTATTCCTCAAACCTCCAGTTAATCATAGAAGCCCTAATGTATTCCTCCCAACTTGCCACGCCACAGCCCTAATAATCAATTAACCATGTCCTAAATCATCAATTCTTAACTTTTGGGAAAGTGTGAAAATAGTGTTAGAGCATATTCCTAATGGTACATTGTGTCTTGTGTATTGTATCTAGATCAGAGCGTGTTTGTGTGAGTCTTAGGGTCTGCGTACCATGGGCCATACCAGTTGGTACGTAGCCAACATACCAATGGTATGTTGGTTGGTACACTGGACTTAGTGGTTAATATAAATAGTTCGTATTAGAGAGAGTTCCTTAGTTCTGTTATTCCTATCTTGTTAACTGTGTGAAACTGAGTGTGTTTTTTCTCTCTCTCTAGATTCCTTGTAATCTCTCTCAGTGAATCAATAAAGCAAAGATTTATTTACATCCGTGTTCATCGTATTGATCGACTCATGCAGTAGTAAGATCCGTCTGTGTACTTACAAGTGGTATTAGAGCAATTCAGGTTGCTCTACTGCTGTGTTTTGATCAATTTTTGGATTTCTAGTGAGTGAAAGTTGGGGTTTCTTTGGTTTTTCATCAATTTTTCTCAATTCCGAGTGTTTCTGGTGCTAAAACTGATTTCTGAACGTTCCTAGTGTGTTTTCGTTACTTACTGCTGAAAATCACAATCTAAAACGTCCAAATTTGCAAAAATCAGTCGAATTCAGTTTGGTACGCTGCTGGTACGCCGATTGAATGTCGTGGTATGCTGGATGATCCACTGGTACGCTAGGCAATCTTCATAGAGTGTTTGGTACCCTGAAAGTTGGTATGGAAGACAATCTTTAACCGTGGTACGCGATGGTTATTTCTGGTCCGGAAGCAGTTACGACGTACCAAGGTGGTAGGTAACTGTTCACTGGTACGCTGAATTGGTTTGGTCTGGTTCTTGGTACACTGAGTTCACTGGTACGCTGCTTGTAATTGGTACGTGGTTGGTACGGTGAAGACTATTGGTACAGAAGTCCATTCTTTGGTACGCTGGTAGAAAAGTGACGTTCACTAAAACTGACGTAACTTGAGAACCGTTAAGTGTTACGGGAGCTAATACTAGCCAAAACAACCGTCTCGGCGAGATCTACACTTATACTCGCCTAACGGCCAGTACCCTCCATTTTGACCCCTAAAATTCACTTCTAAGACCTTCGTTTTTGGGTTTGAAGTTTTGACATTCGATCTTTAACTTCAAAATGAGAGATTTTCAAGCATTTTCAGCTGCTCAAACTTCAATGAAAATCATGATGAATTATGATAATGAAATAGGAACAATTCATAAAGTTCCCAAGTTGCTAAGATTGGAGGATTACCATAATTAGAAGAAACGATTCGAATCATACATTTTTTTCTCAAGATGTTGATTGTTGGATCCCGATTGAAAAGAAGTATGAGTATCCAATGCTAAGTGCAAGGAAGCCAAAGATGATAAATGTTTTTGATTCTGGTGAAAGGAAACTTTTTGCAAGAGAGAAGAAAACTTATAGCTTTCTTACAATGGCGTTGTCTAAAGATTTGATGCATCAGTTTAAGAATTATACAACTTCTAAGGAACTGTGGGATGCTATTGCAGAAAGGTGCTAGGGTAATGAGCAATATAAAAATACCTGAAAGAAAGTTTTGAAGAAGGAATTTGATAGTTTTGGACATTGTGAGAATGAAAAAGTGTCGGATTTGATCGCAAGGTTTTTACATTTAATAAATGAACTTGAAATTGTGCAAGTTAAAAAGGAGAATGATGAGTTAAAAGAGAAGTTTCTGGAAGCCTTACCTGATAAATGGGAAAATTACGTTATGATGTTAAATAATGATCCAAGTTACTCAAGTTGGACATTCAATCAAATGACAAGCAAATTACAAGCTCGTGAAATGGAAATGATTGTGAAAAAGTCAGCAAGTCCTTCTATTCAGAATCTTGAATTGTACTTTGGAGAGAATTCTGCTACTGTGAATGCTAAAGCCAAGTCAAGTGTTAGTTCAGTTCTAAATCCTACTCCAACAGCTTTTCTTGCTGGAAAGTATGATAATTCTGGTTCTTCTTTAGGTTGTAGTTCTATAATTCCTGATAAATCCACAAATAGATATATTCCTGTTAAAACAGCTAAAGATTTAGCTGCATTGTTCTCTGCTTTCATAACATCTTCTTCTGGGTCAATATTTAATGTTGGTTTGTTTAGAGACGACTTAAATCAGATGGATGATGATCAATTGCATAAGTTAGATTTGGATTGGCAGTTTGCTATGCTAATTGAAAGAGGAAGAAGATTTATGAAGAAATATGGAAAGAAATCTATTATTCAATGAGCAAAACTTGGATTAGATAAGTCAAAGCTTAAATGTTTCATGTCACACCCCCAAGTAACCACTAACGGAGTTTATACCGTTAAAGGGTGCGAGCAAACCAG
>JBCNJP010000009.1:51803596-51820910 GCA_039602395.1 Deinandra increscens subsp. villosa | reverse complement strand
AATAACCAAATATTTGATATAAAAATCAATTTACATTAATCAATGGGGCAACGAGCAAGTTAACGACGTCTACGGAAATTCTACATGTCCAAAGCAATGTTAAAAATGATGGGTGATTGGTTTTAAGTCAAGAAAAGTCCCAAAAATAATAAAATGAAACAAAACAGCAAAACCAGAGGTCACTAGGTTCGATCCTGTGACCTCTACCACCCATCCGAACGCTTTAACCACTAGGGCAGCAGGCCTTTTGTGCTAGAATCCCGACCAGAAAGTTTTTATATACAAAGACTAGCACAAAACGGGTTCTTAGAAAAAAACAGAAAAGGGGTTTGCGCTGATGGGATTCGAACTCGGGACCTGGGCTTAAATATCACAAGCCTCAACCACTAGCCTGAGACTCGGAGGACAGTTTCTTACCAACAAAAAAAAATATATAACATGTACAAACCGCGCATCATCTTCTTCACCCTTAAACTCCGGTGATCGGAGTTTTATTCCGGTCACCGGAAAAACGTGGAACATGACCATGATGTACAGGAAGATGTGAAAAACGTAAAGGAATGTTTACCTCTAGTCGAAGATGGATTGCGAGATGTGTTTATCGCCGAAACTAAACCCGAAATCCGAATGCGAACACCGAGAACACGGTCACGATTCGCAAAACTGATGACTTCTGGTTGCTCGTCGGGGGTTCACGATCATCACATGGTGGTCGAATGGTGGTGTAGTGGTGGTGGTTGGCCGATTGTTCAAAACTTTCGGTGGCGGTGGTGTCGCAAGGAAGAACGAGGGAGAGAGAGCTACGTGTTTTCTTTCTTTTTTTTTTCTAGTTTTGCCAACGATCGAATGAGAAACAATGAGTTGCTGGATCATTCATTTGACTAATCGATTGAAGCTTGTAACCGTCGAATTCCGATCGATCGAAATGAGTGCGGGCGTTACAAGACAAGCTACGGTCACCGATTTCAATTTGCTTTCTTAATTGTTTTCAAGTTGACTTATGCTAATTGGCAAAATTGGTCCCTCCTGATTTTACAAGGAAAGACAACATGTTCTGGGAATTACATATTAAACCCTTAAGAGTTTGTTTAATTAAAAAGGAGGTTTAGGAAATTACAAAAATGACCTCTCAAAGCTACGGGTCGTTAGTTATTCCTAACGGGGTTAACGGGGAAGGACTTTAACCGAAATAATACATGTGTTTGTCCCAATAAAATTGACGTGTAATGTCTGTAAGATGTAAACCCTAATTGGTTCACATGAAATCATGAATATAAGCTCATAAGTATCTACTGAGTTTACATAAAATGATAACTACAAAATCACAACTATGCGTGTATAACTCACACGAAATCATAGAATATAGTGTGCATATATATACCTATATATATCTCATAAAATCATAAGTATAAATGTCACATAAAATGACAAAGTGTCCACATGAAATCATAGAATATGATTTATATAAAATCACGAAATATAAAACATCCAGACTCGAGTGAATGCTCGTATAGTGATGGTTACACAAACCCTAGATAAAAGTCAAAGTAAGTCAATCTCATTAATGTTTACACAACATTTAATTCCATTTAGGTTAAGATAACTCAGGGAAAGACCTTAAAAAGCAAACTCACTCACTTTAAGGGTTCTGAAGACGCTGTTGGTCTAATTTGCTGGTTTGAGAAGCTGGAGTCAGTCTTCCGCATTAGCAACTATCCTGAACAGTACATGGTGAAGTATTCCACCTACACGTTTACGGATAGTGCATCGACTTGGTGGAATTCCCATGCTGACGCTATGGGAACTGATTTGGCCTATGAAATGACATGGGATGAACTCAAATAACTGCTGCGTGATGAGTACTGTCCTAGGGAGGAACTACATAAACTTGAATTTTGAATTCTGGAATTTGTCCATGAATGGAGCCGACATTGCTGGATACACTAAGAGGTTCTGTGAGCTTGCCCACCTCTGTCCTACAATGATCACTCCGCCGTACAAGAAGATTGAACGGCACATCTGGGGACTTGCACCACACATTCAAGGAAATGTCCTTTCCTCGAACCCTCAGACCTTTTAGGATGTTGTGCGCATGACACACAACCTTATTTACCAAGCTAATCGTCAAGGTGTAAACTTTGGCAAGAAAGCGTCTAACAACAAGCCCTCTGATGTTAGTGCCACTCCTTCATAAAGCAAGAAACCTGATAACAAGAGGAAGCACGCATTTTGGAAGAATCACGATGATAAGAATTCTGAGAAAGCCCCAGTTAAGGAAACCGCGCCGGCGAAGGTCTATGCCGCCACTACTCCCACACATCCTGTCCACAAAACCGGTTACACCGGTACCGCTCCTCTGTGCTCCAAATTCAACCTTCACCACACTCTGGATTGTGGTAATGTCTACTGTAACATCTGTAAGGTTAAGGGACATGAAGCACGAGACTGCCCAAAATGCACTTGCTACGGTTGCGGGGCTACTGGGCACTACAAGAATAAATGCCTGAAATGAAGAATCAAGATGCTAACTAGGCTAGAGGAAGAGCTTTTTTGATCAATGCCGGAGATGCCCGCCATGACCCCAACACGGTGACGGGTACGTTTCTACTAAACAACCATTATACTTCTGTTTTATTCGAAACTGGTGCCGATAAAAGCTTCGTGTCTTCTGATTTTAGTCAATTACTTGAAATCACCCCTGTTTCCTTAGACACTAAGTTCACAGTAGAATTAGCGAATGGTGATTTGATAGAAACCGGAATCATCTACCCAAACTGCCCGTTAGAACTCTCCGACCATTCTTTTAGTATCGACTTGATGCCTGTTGATCTAGGTAGTTTTGATGTAGTCATTGGAATGGATTGGTTAGCAAAGAATCATGCATAAATTCTATGTCATGAGAAGATGGTTAGAGTGCCATTAGCAGATGGAAACATTCTGAACGTGCAAGGCGAGAAGAGTGGAACCAAACTATCGAAGATTCCTCCGCAAAGGATGTCATGCCATTTTAGCTCATGTCAGTGAGAAGAAACCGAAGGAGAAGCGTATCGAAGATGTTCCCGTTGTCTGCGAATAGAAAACTTTCCAGGCTTACCCCCAACACGACAGATAGAGTTTCGCATCGACCTAACACCCGGAGCCGCACCTATTGCCAGGTCCCCTTACTGACTAGCACCGTCGGAAATGCAAGAGTTATCTAGCCAACTTCAAGAGTTGCTAGATAAGGGCTTTATTCGTCCAAGCCACTCCCCATGGGGTGCTCCCGTGATGTTCGTGAAAAAGAAAGATGGAACATTCAGGATGTGTATCAACTACCGAGATTTGAAAAAACTGACTGTGAAGAACCGTTACCCGCTTCCAAGGATCGATGACTTATTTTATCAACTTCAAGGATCATGCTTCTATTCCAAGATCGATCTAAGGTCGGGGTACAATCAACTCCGAGTTAGAGATGAAAACGTCTCGAAGACACCGTTTAGAACATGCTATGGCCATTACGAGTTCCTCGTGATGCCATTTGGTTTAACTAACGCACCGGCCATATTCATGGATTTAATGAATCGCGTGTGCAAACCATACATTGATAAATTTGTTATCGTGTTCATCGACGATATTCTTATCTACTCACGTAATAAGAAAGAACACGAAGACCATTTGTGAGGACCGATTTTCACATCAAGAATCCCGATCGTGAACTCGAACGAGGGTCGGATTGCAAAACCCCGAGAGAAGATGATGATGGAGATGAATCTAGGAAATCAAAACACAAGAAAGCTGATGAACTAGTCGAATGATTTCATTGAACCGAATGATTACACTAACGAAATCATGACAATAACAATCTCTATCTAGAATCCTTGACTCTCTCTCTAGAATGGAATCTCACACCACTCTACAAGATTTCAACATCTCCACACTCAGAGACTCACCTTGTAATGGGGCACCCTCACTATATATATAGTGAGGGTGACTAACAAGTGAAAAACATAACAATGAGCAAAATACAAATAAAGTCAAATAGTTAAATATTAATTAAATCTAAGTTGATTTAATTAATCCGAAGCTTGACTCGCTCAAACCGATCTTCTGTTGACTTTTACGTTGACTGTTGATCTGAATAGTTGACTTTTCCAGAAAACGGTCTTCGGTCCAATCTGCAAGCCTTGAGCATCACAACCCGCGTCTCTGAATCATTTCACATGGATCCTTCATTCGAATGCTTCGTTAAACAGATTTGATGGCGTCAGTCACATAGATTTTTGTTCCAACTTGACTGATGCTTTTCTCTATCATACATCTTCAATGAGTAACTGATAAACCCGAGACAATCTGATGTAGAAGTTCCCCCTCTGAATAAGCTTCTTCCGTTCTCATTTCTTCATTTGAGAGCCAAGTGCTACAGTTCACTCGGTTCACCCGGTAGGGTACAATACTGAGAAAATGTTGAACATTGGAGTCAAAACCGCAACAAACCAAATCAGATAAACCAGTCAATCATCGAACATGCTCCAACTCCGGATAATCGACCCGATAATCCAGTTTCATAATAATTCCTCCTATTTCTCTAAATCTCTCCAAAAATATCCAGTCGGAAGCATAAAATTAGATGTGGAGAGTTGAACTGTCGCGATCGGTTGCCTAGAGAAACCAGATAAACAATCTTGAAATCGGACAATCTTGCGAAAAACATGAAGTCGGATGCTGACAGTTGTAAATGATCTGCGTGACTGAGGTTGGATGCAAAAATTAAAGTAAGTGTTAAATCTGTGAAAATCTGAGATCCCGAACGAAAAATGATCATAACCGGAGTAATCATAATTTGGGTTATGAAAAACGAGCTCGGAAAAATAATCCGTGAAGATTTCTGAGTTAAACGGTGTAATCCGGAAAAATTCCATCAATTTTCTTCAAGTAACGGCTTCTCGAGAGATTTAACGGAGATATTTAACTGAGATTCCAGTTAATCCGGTTAGCTGACATCAGCGCTGCATCAGCTAAAAATAAATCGTGAGACATTACGGAAAAAGCTGCATAATTAGCCGGATGATAAAGCTAACCCATCAGTGGTCGATAGCCAACGTGCGCGCGACGTCAATACATGAGAACCCCAATAAATAATTAGAATAATTCCTTGACCAATAAAAAAATATTCCACAATTTCGTTGCGACGTTATTTCCGTTAATCTTGTAAAAAACTAATCGAGAAACCCCGCATTTAACGAAAATGCTAAATATTTAACTAGAGGAAAATATCTCCACAATAAGCACATAATCCGTGGGATTAAAGCCATCTGATGGCTATAGGTCCAAGATCCGTGTGAAAGGCAAAGAGCCAATCAGAACATGTCAGGAAGAAAGATCTATCGGCTGATGTTGGAGTTGATTCAATGGACAGGATCAAGGATCCGTGTGAAATGGGATTCAACCAATCAGCACGCGATAGAAACATGCCTCCAACGGTTCAGTTGTGTACAGACGGGTCCCACGCGTGACTTTCTCAGCCAATCATAGCGCAACAACATAATGCTTCCAACGATTACATTTATCAGTTGTGGCCCACAATCATTCCAAGTTAACCAATTACAATTCGATAACAGAAAAAGGAGACCGACAACCAGGTGAGAGAAAGTTCTCTGTAGACCAACTAGACATCACCACGTCATCATCATCCCCCTAATTCGTCCAGCCACCAAAACCCTAATACAGACCCGTCGGAAAATCATAACACGATCAAGTGGTGCCGGAGTACTCTCCATCACCAGAAGAGTATGTGCATTCCAGCCCTGAGCTGGAGATACCCATTGTCGGTACTATCCAATAATCGTCCATACCATCGAGCTTCCCGAGGCCTCTCCGACCAAGGGTCTCAGACGACTCATCAAACTACCCCCCGCCCACCGCTATTGCTGGCGGTGCAGCTGCTACCACTGCTGCTGGTGCCGCGCGCATCGTGGACCCCTTTGCGCTCAAGGAGCGTTCTATTCACACAGTACGGCCCTTTTGAGGTACCGGTAGGTGGGGGTTCACCCCCGGGAGGTCGTATGGCCCCTCCCGGCGCTGGGCTACTGAGGGCCCTGCAGACGAGGTAGTGCCCAAGCGGCATTTTGCGTCTGATTCACCAGAAAAGCGTGAATCGACCATAAATCCCTCAAAACTTGACGATAATTCTCGATTTTTAGGTCGTTGAACTCGTAGCTTCATCCTCTACAACTCCGGACGAACAAAATCCTCTAAAACGACCTTGGACAAAAACCCAGTAAACAAGTTCGCTAAGCTCCCCAAGTCCGCTAAAGCATACCAGAAGTCCGCTAAGGGTCTTAGAAGTTCGCTAAGACAGTCCTCAAGTCCGCTAAGGACTCAAGTTCGCTAAAACGGATAAAGTTCGCTAAGGAGAACAGAAGTTTGCTAAGCCCACGAGAATTCCGCTAAGGCAATCTTCATAACTTCAAAAACTAAGAACAAATCTGGAAAACGTGATGAACATGAAGAAACTTACTCATGAACTTCGAATATACCCAGAAATGATAGGAGAACTCGTTATGATGCACGATATGTGAAGCTAAACTATCCACGACAATGTTGTGGCCACCAACATTCTATAAATAGTAGCAAATCGGATCAAATCAGTCTCCAAAATCTTGAAATCCTCAAGAACACAAAGAACACCGTGAAAAGCCCAGTCTCCAATGGATCCAGAATGCGTTTACCACTGAGAATCATACCTTACTTCATCCAAATCCATGAAGAAAAGCCCAGAAAACCAAGAATCAAGCTCGAAAATCTTCAAAAACCCCAAAAACGGGAAAAACTCAACAGTTACGAATTTTCTTCTCGGATCTTCATTTCTTCAACTGATTTGAACCTCTGGAGCATGAAATCACATCTAGACGAACCCAACAACATGAATCTATCATCAGATTCATCCAGAAATCATCTAACAGCTCCAAAAAATAAAAAATAAAAAGTAGAAAAAAATCCCCGAAGTGGGTTTTCTTATCTTCACCTTATTCAAGCTCAAAATCCAGATTCGAGTCACCAGATTCATCGTGAGATAAAATCTGATCGGTTACCTCGCTCTGATACCATTTGTAAGGACCAATTTTCACATCAAGAATCCCAATTGTGAGCTCGAATGAGGGTCGGATTCGAAAACCCTGAGAGAAGATGATGATGGAGATGAATCTAGGAAATCAAAACACAAGAAAGATGATGAACTATTCGAATGATTTCATTGAACCGAATGATTACAACAACAAAATCATGACAACAACAATCTCTCTCTAGAATCCCTGATTCTCTCTCTCTAGAATGGAATATCATACACTCTACAAGATTTCATCATCTCCACACTCAGAGACTCTCCTTGTAATGGGGCACCCTCACTATATATATAGTGAGGGTGACTAACAAGTGAAAAACATAAAAATGAGCAAAGTACAAATAAAGTCAAATAACATAAATATTAATTAAATCAAAGTTGATTTAATTAATCCGAAGCTTGACTCGCTCGAACCGATCTTCCGTTGACTTTTACGTTGACCGTTAACCCGAATAGTTGACTTTTCTAGAAAACGGTCTTCGATCCAACCTACAATCCTCGAGCATCACAACCCACGTCTCTGAATCATTTCACATGGATCCTTCAGTCGAATGCTTCGGTAAACAGATTTAATGGCGTCAGTCACATAGATTTTTGTTCCAAGAACATTTAAGACTCATCTTAGAACTGCTGAAGAAAGAAGAGCTTTACGCGAAGTTCTCCAAACGTGACTTTTGGATTCGCGAAGTACACTTTTTGGGTCATGCGATTACTTTCTCACGTTGATTCGGCTAAGATTGAAGCGATCAAAGATTGGAGTACTCCCACGACCCCAACCGAGATTCGACAATTCTTAGGTCTTGCTGGCTGTTATCGCCGATTCATCGAAATTTTTTCCAAGATAGCCCAGCCTCTTACCACCCTGACCCAGAAAGATAAGAAGTACATCTTGAATGATAAAACTGAAGCTGCTTTCCAGTTGTTGAAGCAAAACCTTTGCGACGCCCCAATCCTATTCATACTTGATGGAATCGATGATTCCGTCGTATACTGTGATGCTTTGCATCAAGGCTTGGGTTGCATACTAATGCACCGTGAGAAAGTAATCGCTTACGCCTCTCGAAAACTGATAATTCTTGAGAAGAATTATACAACACACGAGTTAGAACTTGGAGCCGTTGTCTTTGCCCTCAAAATTTGGAGGCACTACCTCTATGGGACTCGGTGTTTCATATTCACCGATCACAAGAGCCTCCAACACATCTTTAACCAGAAAGAGCTAAACATGAGACAATGACGTTGGGTTAAACTGCTTAATGACTATGAATGTGAGATTCGTTATTACCCTGGCAAGGCTAATAGTGTAGCCGATGCCTTAAGCAGGAAGGAACATGCCAAACCGCGTCGTGTTCGAGCATTAAGTATGACCATACGCTTGAATCTCACGTCACAAGTTCATGACGCTCAAATCGAAGCTCTCAAGCCTAAGAATCTGGAGAACGAATGCCTGCGTGGCATGGAGAAACAACTGATTGAAAAGCCTGATGGAACCATGAACTTTATGGATAAACTATGAGTACCTAGCTTTGGAGGCTTGAGAAAGCTAGTGTTCGATGAAGCCCAATCAAGATATTCCATCCACCCAGGATCGGACAAAATGTATCACGGTCTCCGAGATCACTTCTGGTGGCCGAACATGAAAGCCGAGGTAGCTAACTACGTCGGTAAATGCTTGACCTATTCGAAGGTCAAAGCCGAATACCAGAAACCGTCCGGACTACTGACACAACCGGTCATTTTGCAATGGAAATGGGAAGAAATATCTATGGAATTTATCACCAAGCTGCCTAGAGCTAGATCAGGTTGTGATGTTATTTGGGTGATAGTGGATCGACTGACGAAATCCACTCATTTTCTGCCGATTAAGGAAACCGATAGTATGGAAAGAGGGACTAAAATTTACATGAAAGAAGTCATCTCTCGTCACGTGTACCTATATCTATCATATCCTATCGTGATAGCCGTTTCACTGCGAACTTCTGGAAGTCCCTCCAGAAAGCGTTAGGTACTCGCCTTGACATGAGTACCGCGTACCATCTCCAAACCGACAGATAAATCGAGCGAACGATCCAAACGCTTGAGGATATGCTACGAGCATGTGTGATCGACTTCGGACCTAATTGGGATGAACATCTCCCACTTGCCGAATTCTCCTATAACAATAGTTATCACACTAGCATCCAAGCTGCTCCGTTCGAAGCACTTTACGGAAGAAAGTGCAGATCTTCGCTTTGCTGGGCTGAGATCGGTGACAGTCAATTGACTGGTCCCAAACTTATCTTTGAAATGACTGAGAAAGTGTTTCAAGTCCGTGATCGACTGAAAGTTGCCAGGGATAGACAAAAGAGCTACGCTGGTAACGTCGCAAACCCTTGTCCTTTGAAAAGGGCGACCGCGTAATGTTGAAAGTGTCACCTTGGAAAGATGTCATCAGGTTCGGCAAACGAGGAAAGCTTAACCCTCGGTACATTAGTCCATTTGAAATCACTAAGACAATCGGACCGGTAGCTTACTATCTATGTCTACCTGCAGAGCTAAGCAGTGTGCATGATGTTTTTCACGTTAGTAATCTTAAGAAATGCTTGTCTGATGAAATGCTTGTCGTCCCACTTGATGAAATTCAAGTTGACGAAACACTTCACTTTGTTGAAGAACCTGTCGAGATACTTGACCGAGAACTTAAGAGACTGAAGCATAGCCGCATTCCCATTGTCAAAGTGCGATGGAACTCTCGACGAGGTCCAGAGTACACTTGGGAACATGAGGATTAGATGCGCGGAAGTATCCCCGTCTTTTCGGAAAACGTCGCAGTCAACTAGTGATCAAGAACTGAATTTCGGGACGAATTTCTTCTAATTGGGGGAGAATGTGACACCTCGTCCTAAAATCCAGGTCAAACCATTTACTTTGACTTTTAAATTAAGTATACATGTGCGTTAACTGATCTAATTACTGTTTAACATATCAATTATTGTGCCTGACTGTTAACTGATGACGTAAACCTAATCCTGCGTTTGTACAAGAAGCGTATAGCCGTTAAATGCATAGAGATTTCATGTATTAATCATGGAACTTCAATAACAAGAAAAATAAATATAAAATGTATTTTTATATTTTATCCGGAACTGGTGTCATACGTTTATATAATCAACACGACAAACTAACAAGCGATCTTTTGTGTAAAACTATTCGGTTTTAAACAATGTGAACGGTCGAACTTAAAACTGTCACGAACTGACAAACCGAAAACGTTCACCGTAACCCGTGCGAAAAGCTTAAAAATATAACTGATTTCTGAAAAACTGTTATAACCGACTTAAATAATTGTTTTATGAAATAAAAACATCACAAACTGAATTCGTTGTCAAGACTTAAGCCAAGCCTCAACCGATACACAATGGGCCCAGACCTCGAACCAGTGCCTCGTTTGGACCCATACGGCCCATAACTGACAACTGGGCCCAATTACATTTCTCTTTAAACAATTTGGCCCAATATAAATTCCAAAGCCCAATGGGTTAATTTTAATTGTATTGGCCCATCAACTTTGTAATTTTTATTAAATTGTTACCACCTTGTGTTTTTATAAAAATTAGTCACCAACTTGTATAACTTTTATACCTTTGTTATTTAAGAATTATGGATTAATTCATCACAAATCTTTATATAATTTATAAGAGCTTTCTAATGCTAGTCACATTTTATAAAACATCACATGGTTTTTTGAAAACAAGTCACCTACACATTGGTTAATGTATATAAGTAATGTGCTAGTCACCACTTTTTATAAAAATGTGATGAATCAAGTAGCCACATCCTTCTCCTAACACTAGCCTAGGCGTAGATCATCATCATCTCAAATAGTTGTTGTACCATGCACCATTCTTTGAGCAACAAGTCAACACCAACCTTGTGTCATAAACCCAAGCCACACACCACCTCCCTCACTCCCCATTCACTCTCCTCTCTTTTTCTTCGGACAAGCAACACCATGCTACTGCCACCGCCGTAAACTGCTGCTGCCGCTGCCGCAAACTGCTACTGCCGCCGCCGCAAACTGCTGATGCCGCCGGCGTAAGCTGTTGCTGTTGCGCCATTGCTGCAGCCGTGAACCACCATCCGCCACCTTCTTCCTCTCTTATTCGTTTCCATTTTCTCACACCCCTTTGTGAGTCTTTCAATCCCCGTTGTTTTCCTATGTTTTATACACATTGAATCATCCCAAACGATCCGCAAGTCTTGGCAAAGTAACACTTTAAAACCTTAAGCTTTTCTAATGATCTTGATCATCTAACTATCTCTACTTTCTTTTCCTTGTTTTTCATAAACCCCAAGATTGTAAGGTTTGAAAATGTGTTATTTGATGATTTAATCTATGGAAATCATGTTATAAAACTTGGTAAACAAATATGATCATCTTGTATTTGTCTAACACAAAAATGTGGTGTTATGTTTAAAATATGAAAATCTATGGTTAATATTACTACTTAATGGGTTAGTTTAATAATCTGGTCATCCTATGATGTTATTATATTTTTGCATGATTAAATTACTATATGCTAAATACAAATCATCATGGACTAATTTGGTGTTTAAATACATGCATGGACTTAGTTGGACACTAGGAAGTGTTACTGGATTTTTTGGACATAAAATGATAACTTAGAAACACTTAAATGAATTTTTATGGTTAAATATTAATTTATAATAATTACTAGGTTAAATTAAACCATAAAAGTTAACCATAGAAGTTATTATATAAAATGGTCATCTTTTATAAAAATATAATCTCTAAAACACAAGATTTAAATGGCTTGTTTGGATTTTATAAAAAATAAAATGGATAAAGATATATAAATATATTTTATACCAAAAATAGTAAAAGATCACATTTATGACATTTGACACAAAAAGTATAAAGTCTTGGATTTTATACAAAAGTGAAAATGTTTTAGGTTGGAAATATTTCTATAAAAAGTCATAATTAAAAACCCTAGCTTTAATTGATAAATAAAGTTATTTAAAAATGATTTTATAAAATTTAAATCAAAAGACTTATAGAAATTATGAAAAACATATTTTAAACATTTTTGATTATTTTAAATAAATCAAAATAATCAAATCCTTTTAACGAGATCAAATGTTTTATTTTGTTAAACGTTTGAAATTGAAACAAAATCTTTAAACGTTTTAAAAACGTTTTACGTTGTAACAAAACGTCAAATAATTATTTTTAACAAATATTTATCCATATGGTTTTAAAAACCCTAATTTGAGTTAAAACTCATCCTAATTGTTAATATTAATTATTTTAATAATAATTATGTTTATATTAACCTAAAACCTTAATTTTCCTTAATATGAGTTAAGTATTAAAGAACCTTTAATATTTTACCTACTTGTGTTTAATCATTTAATCTTTAACTTGTAATAATTTAATAAAATTATTTCGACAAGTTAAAATAATTATTTCGACAATAATTGTGAACCCTAGTTATATATATTATAACTTAACGCGATTAAATACTCAATTGGTCGAGCGAACGTAAATATAATAATAAATATTATTATTTAAAACAATATTCAAGGCTTGATTGAACTGGTCTACATGATACGCTATCACATGATTCGTTACTTGTATTCAATTTACATAAATGCCTTTATACGTGAACATTCACATTTACTGATTTTGTAAACTGATTGACTAACGGGTTTTCAAATGCTATAAACAGGATTATACGTCAAGACTTGATCGGTGTCATTTGGGTAACGTTCGTTACTCAAATGATTGTGTGGATGCTTATGCATGTTGTCTTATGTTTTATTAGGACTTTACTTGCTAGTTGCCACTCGGAAATCCATCATCACCACTGAACCAAGTGAGTTTCACGACCCTTTTCTTTATAACTATTTTACACATATGGGGGAGAAATCATGAACTGATAAAATGTTTTAGCTTAATGTTATGGTCTACTTTTAGCCGTATGATTATCTGTTCTCTTACTGATTGCCTACAACTGGTACTTTATCGTTATAAACGTTAGTACAACTAAATCCCACCATTAGTTGATTTCAATTAGTTCTGCTCGAAACGATAGCTAGTGAATATCTCTATTTGGGTTGACAACCCTGTCCTGATTGGTAGCTCCAATTTTAACTTCCAGATATTGTCTTGGGGTACACGTCAGTTATTCTGCTCTGTTCGGTATCTCTCGGGCGAGGATACCATGGGTGGGTAAACCGTTAGTATTTGAAATCAAGGTTCAAGTGAGATCATACAACCACAACAGTAAGCCAACATAACATTTTAGTTTTCTGAAACTGTTTTACAATCTTACTATCGAGTCCTAAACCTGTGAACCTCACCAACTTTATGTTGACCTTTTAAACTCATGATTTCTCAGGTATTTAAGCTGATCATGGAAGCCGTGCTAATGGGACTTCGTCTTTATACCCGGACCTGCTTCGTTGGAGTCCTAGTACCTACCTATCCTAAATAACTACTTTATGTTTTCAATAAATGAAAGTATACTTTTAAAGTTCAAATGTAAGCCAATATGGTTTACCACTCTTTCCGCTGCAACCATTAATGATATTATGTTTTAAATAACGTTTGAATTTAGTAGTAGTTGTTTTGTATATCTGTGAATATGATTCCATCTCGCTCACACCCAAACTTATGACCGGGGTGTGACAAGAAGAAAAGATAAGATATATCCTCAAAGAGAAAGGATATAAAAATCTGTACGATTTACAGATATATGTATTCGTACAGTTGTACTCCGGAATTTCTGAAGTAGTTCTGTACACACCAGATTCTACGTAAATCCTCATTTTGGTAGAAGCCTTCTAATGGGAAGCATTACTAGTCTTCAAAGAAGAGTCCTGAAGGAGTTCTGGACTATCAGAAGATAAAGTTTACGAGAAGAACAATTTTGCTTTTCGGTGAAGAACAAGTAAAAGTGAATACCAACTTGGCATTTAACATGAAAGTAGTTGAAGACAGTTGAAAAGAGAAAAAATGAATATCCTCAATTTATCTCTATATACTCTGACACACTCCAAATTTAACCGTCCTCAACCACATTATTCGCTTGCAACTTGCCACTACTTCCTATAAATAGCAAGCGGAATTCACCAAAGAAAACAATACGACAAGCAAACAATTCACAAGCTTCTCAAAGCAATCACAACTTACTCGTTATTTCAGTTGATACATTGTTATACTACAAACTCGTGTAAACCATTATTTACTATTTGAGATATACCGAAAAACCTTTTTATGAATTGCTGTCTTCCAATTTGATTTACTTTCCGCAACTTGTTTATCTTGTTTAAATCAAATTGTGCAAACATTGTTAAAGAGACCCTCATGGGACCTAACAATTGGTATCAGAGCAGACTGAATAACCAATATTCAAAGATCTTGCTCTTTAAAGATTCTTTTTCCTTATTAAAATGTCTATTTGCTGGAACAATGGGATAACTCTTGACTCTTTGGCAAAATCTCTCCCTTGGCTAGCCAGGGAGAAGTACCCACAGTGGAAAACATCCATTACCAACATTCTAAAAGAAGTTGACAATTCTCTACTGGGTTGCATAACCAATAGATCCCATTATCCTGCAATTGAATTTCCTTAAAGCAAAATGTTTAACGAAGAATATGTTCAACCACTTTTATGTCTCATGACAGAAAAGAAAACTCACCACAACCCAGAATCTCAAACTAAGGGTCAAGAGCATCATGCACAACAAATCTGGTACTGTGATTCGGGATGGTCTACCCACATGACTGGGGAAAAAATCTCTTAAGCAACTATGTAAAGAGAAAAGGTAGATCCATCACTTATGATGACGGTGTAAAATACAAAACCATTGTTTATGGAACCATTACTAATGGTGAAGTCACGATTGAACATGTATCACACGTCTAAGGACTAAAATACAATCTGTTAAGTTGTTGTCAACTTTGTGATAAAGGATTCAAACTCACTCTTTAATCCAACAAGTGTGAGCTTGTAGGACTAAACGACGATAAAGTTTACTTAACAGGAAAAAGAATAAATCAGAGTCTATATTTTGTGAACTTCAAAAACCTGATTTCAAATGAGTCATTCTCTTTAATCTCAAAATCTTCTAACAAAGAGTCCGAGCTTTGGAATAGAAGACTATCCCATATAAACTTCAGAACAATTGTTGAGCTAGCAAATAAAAAGATGGTAAAGGGTCTTCCCACGATATCCTCAAAATCCGAAGAAATCTGTGAAGTCTATCAAATGGGAAAAATGAAAAAGGCCTCTCACAAAAGTCTTCAAGAAATATCTGGAAGTCAACCACTTGAACTAATCCACATGGATCTTTGTGGACCCATAAGCACAGAGAGTCTTGGTGGAAAGAAGTATATCTTAGTTATGGTGGATGACTTCTCCATAGACACGTGGGTGGAATTCTTAAAATAAAAATCGAAACTACAAATTTCATCATTAACTTTATAAGAAGAATACATAACTTATGCACTTCAAAGTTAGAAGGATAAGATATGACAATGGAACTGAATTCAAAAACACAAAACTAGATACATATCTAGTAAGTAAAGGTATCTCTTATGCGTTCTCTGCACCAATGACTCCACAACAAAATGGAGTAGTAGAAAGGAGAAACAAAACTCTAGTTGAAGCTGCTAGATCCATGATTTCCTTTGTAGATCTTCCCATCTATTTCTAGGCTAAAGCAATCGCAACTGCATTCTTTACTCAAAATAGATCAATTATCAACAAAAGGATCAATCAAACTCCGTACCAATGAATTAATAAGAAAATTCCAAACTTAAATATTCTTCATGTTTTTGGATGCAGGTGCTACATACTGAATGACCAGGACTACCTCGGAAAATTCAACAAAAAGGCTGATAAAGGAATCTTCATTGGATACTCACTCATGTCTAAAGCATACCGAGTTTTAATACTAAAAACTCAAGTGGTAAGGAAAAGTATAAATGTGTCTTTTAGTGATAATAAGATGGCTATGCATAACGGCATAACCACTGTAAAAAAAATGACAAACATGAAAAAGTTTGCATCTATGGGATGACAATCCCTGAAAAAGAAAAAATATTTAACAAACTTTTTATGGAAGACTGTTAGAGCATATTTCTATGCTATGAGTGTCTCGTGTATTGTATCTATGTGAGCATGTCTTAAAGTGAGTTGTAATGTCTATTTGGTTGGTGGCGTACCATATGATCCGGCGGATCATATGGTCCGGCGTATCAGTTTGGTACGCTGGGTGCTATGTCACTAACTATAAATAGCCTGTGTGTTAGAATGGGCAAGATGAGTTGAACACTTCTGTCATTCTACACTTTCTGTGTGTGTGTTCTAGAGAGAGAAACCAGAGAGTCTTCATTGTAATCTCAAGTGATTCAATACGAATTCTCTTATTTACATCTCGTGTTCGTTACTTTGATCAAAGCATGCAGTAGTAAGATCGTTTTCTCGTTTCTGCAAAGACTCTGATGAAGAAAGTGACATTCTTGTGTTTACCAAAAACTCTTCATGTCTAAAAGACAACGTCACAGAAAATCACAACAATGATTCTGAAAATAACAAAGAAACTATGAATCAAAGTGAAATTCTATCATAAAAAATGAAAGGGAGAAAGATACCTCAGGTTCTCATTCTTCCACTGAAATAAATACAACTACAGAACCAATACAAAATTTAACTTCGGAGATCCGTAGTAATTCTGTAAATACGACCTCCTACTCAACTACTTGTCCATCGTTTGAGGGGGAGTGTCAAAATCTTGACACAACAGACTTGATGCTTGGAAGTGAAGAACTAGCCACTTTTCCTCCAGCAACAAAATGCACAAAAGACCATCCCATTGATATAATCATTGGTGATCAGAACAAAGTGTCCAAACCAGGGTTGCTTCTGCTCACCAATGTCTATATGCTGGATTTCTCAGCATAATAGAACCAAAAAAAATACGAAGCCCTTAAAGACCCCCACTGGATCCTAGCTATGCAACAGGAGCTAGGACAAATTAAAAGAAACAATGTATGGAATCTAGTTCCTAGACCTAGTAATAAATCTGTAATAGGAACAAAATAGGTTTTCAGAACTAAAACTGACGAAGGTGGCACCATAGTTAGAAACAAAGCTCGACTTGTAGCAAAAGGGTACTGTCAACAAGAAGGACTAGACTATGATG
>JBCNJP010000009.1:51427984-51803096 GCA_039602395.1 Deinandra increscens subsp. villosa | reverse complement strand
CTAGGTATTTGGTTAGCCTTTCGCCTTTCACTGCATAGGATCCATTAAATTGGTTAGTTAATAACAAGGAGTCAATAAAAACTTGAATGTGTTGGATACCCATATCTTTAGCAAGTTGTAATCCTGCAATTAGAGCTTCATATTCGGCTTCATTATTGGTAGCCTTGAATTCACAATGGATAGATAGAGGGATAATGTTCCCATGTGGCGATTTCAGTAGCGCACCCAGTCCTGTTCCTCTAACGTTAGATGCTCCGTCTGTATAAAAGATCCAACTGCCTGAAGCTTCTTCGAGCTGCTTGACCTCTAGTTCAACTTCTGGCAGTATGTCGCTGCTGAAATCAGCCACAAAGTCTGCAAGGGCTTGTGACTTGATTGCTGTTCTTGGCTCATATATGATGTCATAGGCACTTAATTTAGCTGCCCATTTCGCCATTCTTCCCGACATTTCTGGTTTTCTCAAGACACAGTAGTATATTGGATGTTGTTGTCCCTCATGATCTTTCACAAGCACAGCACTTACTGAGCTGCCTGAAACTGCTAGGTAGAGAGATAGTGGTTCGCCCTTGACTGGTTGCATTAGAAGTGGAGCAGATGATAAATATTCTTTCAAGGAGCTCAGAGCTGCTTCATGTTTCTCACCCCATTCGAACTTTTTGTTCTTTTTCAATATGTCATAGAACTCTTTGCTCTTCTCGGATGATCTTGATATGAACCTGTTGAGTGCTTCCACTCTCCCAGTTAATCTTTGAACTTCCTTGACATTCATTGGAGATATCAAATTTATAATTGCTTGGATCTGTTCAGGGCTGGCCTCTATTCCTCTTTCAGTAAACATGAAGCCTAAGAACTTGCCGGCTCTTACTCCAAAATGGCACTTGGAAGGATTCAATTTCATGTTGAACTGGTCCAAGATATCAAAAGCACCTTCAAGATCTTTAGGATGGTCCTTTGCTTTTTTCGACTTTACCACCATATCATCTATGTGTACCTCCATGGTGTCCCCTAGTTTGTCTTTAAACATCATGTTGACTAGCCTCTGGTATGTGGCACCTGCATTTCGTAAACCAAAAGGCATTGCAATATAACAATAAATACCTGTGGGTGTCATGAAGGCTGTATCTTCCTGATCTGATGGTTCCATTTGAATGTGTTGAAAGCCCGAAGATGCATCCATAAAAGTTATCATCTCATGTTCGGCAGTTGCGTCCACCATAGAATCGATGTGTGGCAGAGGGAATGGATCTTTCAGGCAAGCCTTGTTTAGGTCTGTGTAATCTACACATACCCTCCACTTACCGTTTTTCTTCTGGAGCACCACCACGTTAGCCAGCCATCGAGGGTATTTAACTTCTCTAATCATTTTTGATTTGAGCAGTCTGTCAACATCTTCTTGGATTATGATGTTTCTCTCAGGAGCGAAATTCCTTCTTTTCTGATGTATTGGCCTGAAAGATTCATCTATACCAAGTTTATGAGTAATAATATCTTTAGATATACCTGTCATGTCTTCATGTTTCCATGCAAATGTTGTGATTCTGGATTTTAAGAGGTTCACGAGCTGCTCCTCAGTATCCTCAGGGATATTCGTTCCTACCAGCACTTTGATTTCAGGATCTTCAGGATTAAGTTGAACTTCTTTGATTTCCAGTTCCTTTGTCATCTGAATTCTCCGTGCCGGCTTCTTTAATTGCTATGCTGGCTTGGACTTGATGGTGTTCTTCATAGCAGAAGTGTAGCATTCCTTGGCTTCTTGTTGATCACTTAGTATTCTTACAACTCCCCAAGGTGTGGGAAGCTTCACACATTGATGATAGGTAGATGGAACCGCTTTCATGTCATGGATCCATGGCCTTCCCAAGATTACATTGCAACAAGGAAGGGAGTCAATAACACAGAATTTCTGCATGGAGTTGACTCCTACAATGTAAACAGGAAGTCTGATGTCTCCAACCGTATGCTTGGTTTCTCCGCTGAAACCTACTAACACCGAGGATCTTGGGATTATCTCTTCTTCTGGAATGCTCATCTTTTTAAGCACGTCCAATTGGATGATGTTGACTGAACTGCCGTTGTCTATCAAGATCCTGCGAACATAATGGTTAGCAATACATAATGTAATTACCAGACTGTCGTGGTGGGGATCCTGGATATCCAGCTTATCAGTTTCGTCAAAAGAAATGACTTTATCTTCAGCCAATATCGCGTTCTTCTTTGGCCGACTGCCTTGATCCATCTTAGCCTCCTTGGCATGTCTCTTTGCTGATGAGAAAGAGGTTCCGCATATGTCAGATCCTCCTGAGATGAAGTTAATTACTTTAGCATCTGCTGGCGGCGACTGTGCTCTTTTGGGCGGCTCAGCAGCTTCTTGAGTTTTACTTCTCTTTCTGCCAAACAATTCTTTGAGATGCCCCTTGCTGAGCAGGTAACTGATTTCTTTTCGAAGGGCTATGCAGTCATCTATTAGGTGCCCAAAGTCTTCGTGGTATGCACACCATTTAGACTTATCTTTCCACGATCCTTGTTTCTCTGATTTTCTTGGCCACCTGGCTTTATCACCTAGATCCTGCAAGGCACATAACAAACCACTTATGTCAACTGAAAAGCAGTAATCAGATACCTTTGGAAAGTTTTCTTCGTCGTCTTCTTCTTCAACTTCATTGACCCTGGGATTATCATTCCTGTAATAGGGTTTGGTTCTTTGTTGCTTTCCGGGAGAATCCGTTCTTCTGCCCAGCGACTCATCACCTCTTTTCTGGATCTTCTTATCATCTTCCAACCTGATGAACCTCAATGCCCTCGTTCTAACTTCATCAAGGTTCCTGCAAGGGGTCATGACCAAGTCATCATAAAAGCGGGAATCCCCTCTAATTCCCATTTTGAAAGCTTCTACAGCAGCTGCCATATCGAGGTTGGGGATATCCAAAGCTTCTCGACCAAATCTGGCCACGTAATCCCTGAGGACTCGTTAGGCTTCTGAACTATTCTGTATAAGTCACCTGTGAGCTTCTCAAAGCTCCTGCTGCAAGAAAACAGGTTATTAAACAAGTTAACTAAATGGGGAAAAGAAGTAATGGTATTAGGAGGATACTGAGCAGCCATTTCAAGGCTGGTCATGTCAATGTTGAGCCGAATCCCTTGCATAGGCAAGCTTCTTTGATGTTTACAGGAATGGGGTTGATTTCCATCCGTTCCCTGTATTGTGCCACGTGCTCCTCAGGATCTGTGGTCCCATCGTAGAGTTTCATGTTGGGGGTTTGAAATCTTTTTGGTATCTCCACGTCATAAATGGGCCATGCTGCTGACTGCTGACTCAAGGATCATGAAGGTTTGTCGTCGCAAACCGTTGTGGTTGAGATATAGGTTGTTGTATCGAGGCCGTCGGCACCCGATGGCTTGAAAACTCGGCTGGTTGCTGGCTCGAGCATCTCGGCGGCTTTTGACTCCTATATCCACCGTAATAAGATTTTGGGGGCTGCTCGGAATAGAATCCAGAGTATTCCAGATCTATTACCCTGGAAGTCTTCTGATGCTGAGAGCCTGATAATCCTATAGTAGTAGCTGTTGCAATACCTGACTTTGGAGCAGTAGAGGGGTTTATTTTCTGTTTCGGCTTCTCCGATATTTCCGGAGAGTTAAAACCAAATGATTTTGGCATCAAAGGACTGATTTCCTCTACTGGCTTCTTTGATTTCTTCAACTCCATGATCTCCTTCATCATTTTCTCATTGGTTTTGGCTTGCTCATCCACATGAGACTTCATCTACCTGATCAAAACATACAGATCGTTATTAGAAATAGCAGAGTCGGTGGACGTACCTTGAGATCCAGTAAAAGTGGGGTATTCCACTTTTTTAGCATCAGTATCAGCCACTTTCTTCGTCATTGGGGGGAGACCAGTGCTGACAGTGGGCTTAGAGGATGAAATAGGTTTTAAGGTAAACTTTGGTTGAGTCGACAGTTTCAAGAATCGGTTATGGGAAGAAGATCAGGGCTCTTAATCGAATTCAAACACCGTTTGCCCCACGGTGGGTGCCAAATTGTTTTGGTAAAAAACTGCCTAGGCAATTAGTTGATCAAACTTTGTAAGTGACGTAGCGTGTTTGATGTAAATAAAGATAGAAATGTAAATTTGAGGATTGACACGAGGATGTAACGAGGGAAAATCCAGGAATCCTTGAGTATCCTCAAGGAGCCTAGCAAAAAACCTCGGGGGCCGGTTCAAAGTACCTGCCTCCTAAAACTTTTATAATGAAAGTGTTTAGTACAAAGGAAATGAGCTCGTATTCTAAGTGTTGCAGAGAGTCGTGATTACCGAAAAAGTGTGTGTGTGTGTAAGCCTAGAGCTCTGTTTAAATATAGATTACATTGCAACAACATCTCCTAAAAACTAGCAACTAACTCCACGTCTCTCACATGACCGTTAGTAGTCCACTCAGTCCACGTTTCTGTTAGTTGACCGGGTCTTTAGGACACGTGATTCATGCTTGAGTTAACCTGCGGATAATAAACAGAAAGGGAAAAACAATAGTTAGTCAAGAAATATAATTCAGGATCCTTACAGCGAAGTGCTTGCGAGCTGATGCGAGCTGCTCAGTATCTCCTTAATTCTTATACCAACATGTACGCACATGAATTTAAATGGCGTATGAGACCCAGTTTCTTACGAAATTCAATTTTTCAAGAAACACATAAGTCACGAAATAAATTACTAAAATTAATAAGTAATTAAATATAAATATTTATGTAAACATTTAAATCACACATATTGGCACATGATATATTAAAATACTTTATTTACGTTGAGATTTTTATTTCACACAATGCAACCGATTCAAATAGTGAATGGAGACATGCTCGGTCACATAAACGCAAGTGACACTAACATGACACGAAAAGTATAACTGGGTTGTTATCGAGACTAACGAAAATAGTTAGTGGTGAATCTGACGGTTGTCACATCCTTGCAGCTAATCCTAGCTGTAGGTATCTCCATCTCTGTAGGGATCACGGCCTTAGTTCCAAATACTAAGGAGAATGGAGTTTGATCTGTTGCCTTCTTATGTGTTTTCTATCATCCCAGAGTACAAACGGAAGCTCCTCAGTCCACTTGCCTTTTTTGGAACCCAACTTTTTCTTGAGGTTGTTAATAATGATTTCATTGGTGGATTCCGCTTGACCATTCTCCTGAGGGTGACCAGGTGTCGAAGTGATCATCTTGATTGTCCCACTTGCACAAAAGTTTCTGTTTCAATCCCCTTGGAGATATAATCTGTCATTGCGAGCATAAACACCTTCCCTCCAGAAGCCTTGGGCAACTTTCCCAGAATATCCATGCCCCACTTTATAAATGGCCAAGGTGAGACTATAGAATGCAGATCTCAGCTGGTTGATGTAGAATATTGCCTTCGCCTTTGGTAGGAATCGCATTTCTGGGAGAATCTCATGGCATCCTTCTTCATTATGGGCCAATAATAACCAAATATAATAATCTTAGAGAATAGTGCCCTGCCCCCAGGGTGATTTCCACAATTTCCTCCATAAACGTCTTCGAGCACCTCAAGAGCTTCCAACTTTTCCAAGCATCTCAAGTAGACACCTACAAAAGATTTTCTATATAATAGGTTATTTAAGATAAGATAGGGTAATACCTTGGCGCGAAAAGCCCTGGGATTTTCACCCTTAGAAATCTCCCCATCTTGTAGATATTTTTTGATCGGGTGTGTTAGGATTCCCGAACATCTATGGGATCCCCAATGTCTATGTCTCCATTACGGTCAACTGCGTGAGCTTCCTGTTCAGCTATTGCAGGAGTCAGGATGTGTGTTATTGGAATCCTGACATTCTCCGGTATCCTGAGCGATGAAGGTAGATTTGCTAAGGCATCGACTTTTGAATTTTCTTTTCATGGTACCTGTGTTATGTTAAAATTGTCGAAGCACAAAGCTAACTTTTTAATAGTATCCAAATATTTAATTAAATTCTCTCCTCTCACTGCATAAGAGCCAATAAATTGGTTACTCAATAAAAGAGAATCAATAAATACTTTAATGCACCGGATTCCCATATCCCTGGCTAGTTGTAATCCAGCAATCAAAGCCTCATACTCAACTTCATTGTTGATAGCCTGAAACTCACAGGATAAGGATAGTGGAATTCTATCCCCATGTGGCAATTTTAGCAGGATGCCTAGCCCTGTTCCTTTAACATTTGAGGATCTATCCGTATAAAATCCAATTATCATCGAGCTTCTCAAGCTTCTGGACTTCCTTATCAGCTTCCGGCTCAATGTCACTGCTGAAATTAGCCACAAAGTCGGCCAAGGATTGGGATTTGATTGCTGTCCTTGACTCATATCTTATATCGTTGGCACTTAATTTGACTGCCCACCTGGCCATCCTACCTAACATTTCGGCTTCTTGAGAACTGCCTTAATAGGATAGTTAGATTTCACAATAATAACATGAGTTTCAAAATAATGCCTTAGTTTAGTAGAAGCCATTATAAGAGCTAAAATCAGTTTCTCAAGATAGGAATACTTGGATTCTACGTCTAGTAGAGTTTTACTTACATAATACACCGGATGCTGCTGACCTTCATGATCTTTGACTAATACATCGCTAACTAAGCTCTCAGATACTTGCGAGATACAGAGATAAGGACTCCCCATCTTCCGGTTTCATGAGAAGTGGAGCTTTTGACAAGCATTCTTTTAAGGATTTTAGGGCTTTTTCATGCTTTTCATTCTGCTAGAATTTTTTGTTTTTCCTCATAATATCGTAGAAATCTTTACTTTTCTATGAGGATCTTGAAATGAACCTGTTCAGTGCCGCTATTCTACCTGTCAACCGTTGTACTTCTTCTACACTTGATGGTGATTTTAGGTTCAAGATTTCCTTGATCTACTATGGGCTTGCTTCTACACTTGACGAGGAATCCATGAAGGTGAGCATCTCATGGCCAGCCGTTGCGTCTACTATTGCATCGATGTGAGGAAGTGGAAAAGGATCTTCGGGACAAGCCTTATTCAAGTCCGTGTAATCTACACAAACTCTCCACTTTCCATTCTTCTTTTGTACAACAACCACGTTGGCGAACCATCTCGGATACTTGACCTCTCTAGTCATCTTTGTTTTGAGAAGATTATCAAACTCATCCTGGATGAATGCGTTCTTTTCAGGAGCGAACTTTCTTCTCTTTTGCTGGATAGGCCTGGAAGAGTGATCTAAACCAAGTTTGTGAGTAATAACGAGTTTAGGGATACATGTCATGTCCTCATGCTTCCACGCAAAAGTCGAGGTTCTAAATTTCAGGAGCTAAATTAGTTCCTGTTCAGTATCCGCCGGGATGCTGGTTCCTACGAGCACCTTGATTTCAGGATTCTCGGGGTCCAACTAGATTTCTTTTACGTCGACCTCCCTGTCCTCCTGACCTTCATGTGCTCGCTTCTGTAACTGCTATGCTTTCGTTTGTTTTGTTGTATTCTTCATCGATGTTGAGTAGCAATTCTTGGCCTCCTGTTGATCACTCTCTATCCTTACAACTCCCCATGGTGTAGGAAGCTTGATACATTGATGATAAGTTGAAGGGACTGCTTTCATTTCATGACACCAAGGCCTGCCAAGAATAATGTTGCAACACAAGAGAGAATTTATAACAAAAGAAATTTGCATGCAATTTACCCCCTCTATGTGTACTGGTAACCTGATATCCCCTACAGTGCTTTTGGTTTCACCACTGAAGTCAACTAACACTGAGGATCTTGCGACAATTTCACTTTTTGGGATACCCATTTTCTTGAGCACGTCAAGTCGGATGATGTTAACTGAGATCCCGTTATCTATCAGAATCCTGCGAACAAAATGGTTAGCAACGTATATATTTACCACAAGGCTGTCGTGATGAGGATCCTGGACATTGCTGCGATCACTTACATAGAATGAAATCACTTTATCTTGAGTTAAAGTAGATGTCCGGACAGGTTTGTCACCCTGTTCAGACTTGGATTCCTTGGCATGCTTCTTAGCTGACGAATAGGAGGTACCATAGATATCTGAGCCTCCCAAAAAAATTAATAATCCTGGTATTTGAAGGCGGAGAAGCTGCTATTTGAGGAAGCTTGTCGGCTTCCTGGGTTTTGCTCCTCTTTCTGCCCAACGCTTCTTTAAGGTCCCCCTTGCTGAGCAAGTAGCTGATTTCTTTCCAGAGTGCTATACACTCATCAGTTAGGTGGCCGAAATCCTCGTGGTAGGCACACCACTTGGTCTTGTCTTTCCAGAATCCTGTTTGTCATTTTTCCTGGGTCATCTTGCCTTCTTTCCGAGATCCTACATTGCACACATCAAGCCACCAACATCAACAAAAAAGCAATATTCAGATACCTTAGGATACTCCTCTTCACCATCATCTTGGTCCACAACATTGATCCTTTGGTTGTCTTGTTTGGAATATGGTCGGGATCTGTATTGCTTCCCAGGGGATTCTGACTTTTTGCCACTAGGATCATATTTAGGAATATCGACCCTTTTATAAATCTTCTTATGATTTTCCAAATGGATAAACCTCAGAGCTCTGCTGCGCACTTTATCAAGATTCCTGCAAGGAGTGATTACTAAGTCATCATAAAAACGGGAATCCTTACGGAGCCCAATTTTAAAGGCTTCAACAGCTGCTGCCATATCTAGATGAGGAATCTCCAGGGATTCTCATCCAAATCCAGCACCATATTCCCTGAGGGGCTCATCCGGCTTCTGAACCACTTGATATAAGTCACCCGTGAGCTTCTCAAAGGTTCCTTTGCAAGAAAATTGATTGTTAAGCAGGTTAACCAAGTATGAAAATGATGTAATAGTGTTAGGAGGAAAGCTCAGTAACCATTTCAAGGCTGGTCATGTTAAGGTTGAACCGAAGCCTTTGCATAGACAGGCTTCCTTGATGTCTGTTGGGATAGGATTGATCTCCATGCGCTCCCTGTAATGTGCCACGTGTTTTTCAGGATCCGTGGTCCTATCATATAGCTACATGCTCGGGGTCTGAAGTCCCATCATACAGCTACATGCTTGGGGTCTGAAAGCGTTTGGGGATCTCTATAGCAGAGATTGTCCACATGAACCTCGAGATCTTGTGGCTTTCTAGGGAGACCTCAGGGACAGGTTTTATGATCCCTGGAATACTCGATATCATTTTTTTCAGCTTCTGGAGCTCCCTAGCGATACTTGGGTGAATACTTGCATCATAAGAGGCACCCTGGTTAGAAGCTAGAGGAATTGAATTAGACACATTACTTGGGTTGGGATTCTGGACTAGAATTCTAGGACTATATCCATTGTTCATTGGGATGCTTGGCTTTGTAATCATTGCTTTCTACATGGGAATAAAGTCTCCATCTTGTACTTCTGAGGAGCTGGTCCTGAAGGTCCCTGCGGAAATAGAAAGGTTAGAGTGCTAATATCCCAGGGAATTCTGGCCCGCATTTCCTGCAAGAAATGGATATCCTTGGGATGTTGTAACTAAGAATCCCAACGATGATGGAGTCCAAGAATCTTTAGGGTGCGGCTGCGAGGATTCGGGCGGAGCGGCTCCCGAGAACCCAGCAGTAAATTTTGCGTATCCAACAACCTGGGAAGTCATCGTAGGGGCTGTAGTAAAGCTTGTGTTTGTTGGCGCTGTTGATTTAAGATGGTAACGAAGCGGATTTGAGGATCTTGAGGCATTAAAATCAAGATGTCGGGGAAATAAGGGACTCTTCTCCTCCATAGGTTTTTTGGATTTCTTGAGCTCCTCAATTTCCTTCATCACCGTCTGATTAGTCATTTCTTGTTGATCCATCTGATTCTTTACCTGTTTGATCAAACTGAACAAATCATTGTTAGTAATGACAGGATCAGCAGATTGAACCAGGGATCCCGTGAATACGGGATAATCGATTTTCTTCGGCTGCTCATTCACTTTCTTCTGACGATCATTAGTCTTCTTCTGGCTTCCTAGACCAAGAGGAAGAGGAGGAATGGAGAATGAAACAGAGGCCGAAATACACTTTGATTGGGTTGACATTCTTTGTATTAGAGATTGAGTAAGGTAGGAAAATATGGAAATTTTTATGGAATGATACACCACTTGCCCCACGGTGGGCGCCAAACTGTTTTGGTCAAAAATCACCGAAATGATTAAGGGATCCAAACTTTGTAGGTGAGGTACTGTGCTTATCGATGAAGAAGACAATATATCAAAGTATGAGTATTGACACAAGGATGTAACGAGGGAAAATCCAGAATCCTTTGAGTTTCCCCTAGGAATCCTGGCAAAAAACTCGGGATCCGGCCTGAATAGCCTGATGCCTAGTAATATTATTGCACAAAAAAAAAGTTTGATTACAAGGTTGAGCAAGTATGATCGATCGTCTAGGTACAATAACTAAAAGTGCTAAAAATAAAGGATTCCATCCTCAAGTCCTTGTGAACGTTTGGAGTCAGTTATAACACGCTCTTTGATGGTTAACCAAGTATTTGGCCCTCATTTACATATCTCTTTAAACCTGCAATTAATTAGGACACTTGGACAATTCAAACGGTTAGTCAATAACTGTATTTCAGGAAGGATCCTGTAATGTATGGTAACCAACTATCCTATATTTTAGGGGTTCTTCCCACTAAGTCAAGATGAACGTTGTGGACCACTAAGTTCACGTTCTCTAGTCTTTGACCGAGTCTCTAGGCTTGTTTTACACGTTTTCTTTACCTACAAGCAAATATAAACAAGGAAAAAGGTAGCGGTTAATCTATAACTGTATTCAGGATACCCGAACCTGTCAGGATCCTGAACTTGCGTGAGTATACTAAACCATTTGAGTTTCCGACCAGGATCTCGAATTATCAGCCCTAACAGTTTTTTTTTTCAAATTGCTTTTGTTTAATAAGACTGCACGTGTGAATTCATTATCACACGCGGCTTATTTTGCTTCCTTTTCCCTGCTGCGCATCTTCACTTTTGTATCATGTCTTCTTCATTCTCTCTTCCCCTCACACAACCATAAAAAACCATTAGCCCTCTATCGGCAAAAAAATGAAGAATACATAAGATGAATGACATGTGAAGACTTTCAAAGCAAAAAGGTTGGTCTTTAGTAGTTTGTCGCTTCCCCTCGACTATAATCTGTACGATAATTGTATATTATTATATATATATATATATATATATATATATATTTATTTACCTGCAAACTCGTATTTAAATAGTTTCTACATAAGTCGTTCATATGGTAAAAAATCAGTATAGAAATAACATCCATTTAGAAAAATTGTCATCAAGAAATGAAATTGTTATAACAAGGGGACATTATTATTGTAGAGATATACAAACACTACATCATAAGTGGCTTTAGCCACGCCAAAAAAACATGGTCGTAGGTCTTTGGTCACGTTCTTTTTTTCAGCTCAAATGTGACAAAAGGTCCCGTCATCGTATGTATGATACGACCACGTTAAAATATTAGTGGCTAAAGCCACCTAGAAATGTGGCTAAAGGATACCAATATTTATTGTTGTAAACAAACATTTCTTCCTAATAAGTGTGGCTAAAGGGTCCCAACGGTCATATGTGCTTTTTTAGTGTGCCCGTTGGTAATATATAGCCACCGATATGGGTGTTTTAGCCACATCTATTAAGCTAAAACATGGTGAAATGATTGTTATAATCAGACATTTTGTCCCAACAAAGTGTGGCTAAAGGGTGACAACAACCAAGTTAAAATAACAAAAGTGTGGCTGTTGGTATTATTGATGTGTTGCAAACACATCCTATATTTCCGTGTAGTTTGTAGATTAATTGAGTCGAGCTAAAGTCTAAATTGAGTCATTTTAAGTGTTTTTAGTCATTTGTGGGTAATTAAGTCTTTATTATATTTTTATTATGCTTTTGTAGGTAGTTGAGTAAATCATGTGGCCAAATGATAAGTGCAAGAAGTTGGAGAAGAGAATAATGACTAACAACTTAATTTGATGAATCAAGCGTATCACCTAACATAAACAATCTCCCAACTTAGACGCTTGGGGAAGAAATTCAACAAGGCGGTTGCGGGTTTGACCCCGACTAATTTGTCATAGAGTGGGCAACATGTCGCCTAAACCCCGAGATCCTCCAAGCGATACGCTTGGAGGCTATTTTACCACAAAACCCTAAAAATCCTCATAAGTTCGACTTAAAGGGGTTACTTTAGGATCTTTTTGACTTTGGCCGGTTCCAAAGAGCTTTTTGGCGAACTTTGAAGATAGAGAGGAGGTTGGAATCACATGAGAGCACGGGAGATCAATTAATCATCACCAAATATCTATTCGGTTTCTCGTTTCATATTTGATTCTTGCAATTACTTTAACTTAACCATGTTTTTCAGTACAAACTTGATTCTTATCTGTTTTCTTACTGTGATCATGAGGTTAGGCTAATTTGGTTGTATCACCTAGACCTATAGCAATGAATTTTTAATATTTGTGACTTTATCTCTGTTTTGACTATTTGATTGATGTTGCAATTCTTTAAATCCCATTAGTTTCTATGAATGTATGCATATGTATGTTGATAATCTAATTAGTAATTGCTAATTGATTCATGATATGCCTTCTAATGTCTTTCGGTTTAGGTAGTTCATTCTAAGAAGTAGTTTTGAGACATCTTGAACTATTATGTTGGTTATTAATTGTTGATTAGATTACAATGTGCTACTTTTTCTAGACAATCTGGAAGGTGATATGAATGTCAGGTAGTCGGGTTAGTTTAGTTACTTAGGATAACATGTCCTCGTAAGATGAGTGCCCTAGGTTAATTAGTTAATTTGCTATTTCGTTTCAATCATAGTAGTTAGTGGTAGCTCCTGCTAACCCGGATGCCACTGTAAAACCCAACATAGATGTCGTGTTTTCAAATGTCATGTTTAAATTTTATAAATCCTTAAATCAATTACTTTTGACATATATTATCCATTTCTATTTAAACAATATATTTTGATGACGTCAACTCATTTAGAGGTCATTTAAAGTATTTAGTTACTATGATCCATGAACAACACATGCCGGCGGTAATCCGTAGTAGAGTGTGCCAAAACAACTAAAGGAGATTGTCAATTTGGGTGAACAAAAGACTTAAAGGGCAAGGGAGGAAGATTTTATGAATACTTAGCTGTAGAAAACACCTTGTTGGTGAAGAAACCTGTAACATCGTTTCCAACCCATCAACATATATGATTCTCTTGTAAAATGGTGTTTTGATGCAAAGAATTGTTAATATAACATAATGAGAGCCTCTGGCATTCAGACGAGGGACAAGAATTTTAATGATAGTTAATGGAATGAAGCTGGCAGAGTGATTTCAAACCTGATTATGGAAGATACCAAGATCAGAGCATAAATGTTCAAGGATCTCGAGAAGAAAGACTGATGGACAAGGTTTGTAAAGTTTTAATTTTGATAGCATTAACTTAGGGGGTAATTGTAAGGCCATGCAACTCTTGGATGCATGCCTTTAATCTAAGGAATGTTTGTATTGAAGAAAGGCATGCGGTTTACTAAAGACTTGAAGTTTATTCGCAAGATTTTGGGTTTCTACTGAAAGATTTTATATGAAGGTCATATGGAAAAACTTAGTCTCTACAGAAGACTATTTCTAGGGATGTTATTCTTATAGATTATAGAGTTAGTGCTCCGACCATGTTGTACTTGAAACATCTGCCACAACCGTTCTCCTTATGATCAACCAATTATGTAATAGACAGTGTTAAGAATATTTCACTCATGTTATAGATGACTTATATCATGTTAGTAGAATCAATGGTTGTCATTATTTCTAGTAGCTCTATGGATTATGTTTGAAGTTTTCCTTTGTAAAACTCTCGCTCATATTTATAATCAATACAATTTTAGTGCTTGGAAGTTATTATCTTATCTATTTGTGATTGTTTAGTGTGAGAGTTTATCAACATTATTTATGCTAGCCTTCATAATACTAGCAATCTTGTTTGCTTTTTTGTTAAGTCAAAAACTCGATCATACATTATCTTTATTATGTGGTATTCACATATGACCATTCTCGCTTTACTTAGTTTTACCCATGTAAAGCAAAACAGGTTTTTATCTTATCTTAACAAGGTTTATGAAATTTGTTTGGACACAATTCTCCTGAGAGGTTAAAATCTTTCAAAGTGATGAGAGTAAAGAAATTGTTAATCATACAGTTTGAAAAACATTTGAAAATAAAGAAACTTTTCATCGTATCTGAAGTGTTTAAAGGCCTCAACAAAACTTCATAAACTAACAAAAAACTAATGGTATTCATCAACGGGCTACTATTCCATAAACTAAATCAATTCCTGACGAATTTGATTAATAACTATTGTATTATAGACCTAAAGTGTCGTCGACGTGATCATTAAAGAAAACAGAGTGTAGAAATATAAAAGGTCTTCAAACACATCAAAAGTTCATAAACTAGTTTATTAGATATGACAAATGAATTTCAGTTTATCATAATGAATCCAATTAAAAAATCAAAAACATCCAAAGTCATAAACCGTTTCAGGTGTGAGTATTGTTGTTAGCAGTGAACGTGGTTCACAGTGACGGACTAAGGGTGGGTGGGTTCAGAGGGCGACGGACTAGGGGTAGGCGGGTTAGGATCTTACTTGACCGGGTAAAATACTGCCATTGCAATTCCACATTTACCTTCTTTATCTTCTATGTTTCGTTCCATTCTTATGTAGCCTTCTTCACCTCACTCTGCACCCCATGAGTTTCTAACAATACAATAATCCTTGCCTTCTTCAGTCCCGTACCCAACCACGATCACACCATGATCCAAATTTGTTCCACATGAACCGTAAAAATACCCTGTTCAAATTCAAAAGGTAAAAAATTCTATATAAATGTTTTTATTTGAATTGGTAGTTGTTGGACCTTTTTTTAATAGGGTTTTGTTGATAGGCTTAAGCATGGAAAGATTGCATGTCGATTAATAGGTTAAAAATGCCATTTTAAAAGATTTAAAGGATATCAGATGAAATAGGTTATGTCGAGGGTGATGGCCCACTTGGACCCGCTTTAGGTTTAGCCCCATGTGTAAATACTAATCAACCCATTTAGAGCATCTTATCCCTTGAAACAGTATGGAGATAAACGGTGAGACGGTGAGAGAGCCGCAATGAAGGTCTCACCCGTACGGATATTTTTTTATCGACGCTTAAAATTCCAAATGAGACCAAATGAACGTCTGAAAAGTGGAATGCATGACTGTTTCTGAACTTTGTAAAAAGTTAAATGAATGTTTGAAAGAAGTGGGACAGTCATTTTCAAAGTGTGAAATGTTATAAAAGTACAAATAATTATAAAAATGAGACAACTATTGAAGGCGTTGGTGGACGATTGTTGAAAGATTGAATGTGAGTAAAAATGTGTGGTTTTGATATCTATTGAAGCGTTCTATGTTGAGATGTTGTTAACTAATGAAAACTAACTACATGCCTACATTAATACCTCTATTTTAGAACATGTCAAGATTAAACCTATAATTAATAAAATACCGATGTGTAGAACTGAAAATCTTGGCCACTAGCTTCAATGGTAACGGTAATAGGCTGGTTTAGAGCAGCCTTTTGCAATGCCAACTCGTTGTTTACAGGATCATCTTCATAATTGTCAATGGAAACAATCTTTGTCTTTTTCTACACAATACAATCGACATATTAGTTAGTTATAACAATTAGAATATAAGAACATGTGATACAAACATTTGTTATGTTACATCTTCCATCTGTCCCGGTATAAGGATAATCTTTATCTAAATCAATGCCGCCATTGTTGATAATGAATTCAAAAGCATGATCCATGTAACCTCTATTGCACCCTTGACTAAAACGAGTATCACAATCTGTTAATACCTGACCCGACGCTGTTGAATCGGGTCGATCCCAACACGACTAATGTTTTATTTGGTGTCAGCAGGTATTTCTGTAAGACCTTTCGGTGATTGGAAAATTGTTGATTGTGAAATATCTGTGATAACTTAACTTGTATTTGCAAATCAATTTGGTTTTCATAATCATAAAAAGGCAAGTATTCATGTTGGTTGATCAATTCTTGATTTGTTTTTACTCCGTCTCATTTTCTTTATTTTGTCAAACGATCGGACTTTCTCTGCGTATCGAAAGATCGACCTGATCGTTGTTCGTTTGACGTTCTGCTTCATTTTCTTTGGTGTTTCATATAACTTATTAGACTTTCTCTGTGTGTCCACAAGACCGACCTGATTGTTGTTGGGTTATACAATTTCAACTTGTTTAATTTTCTTATTTTGTTAAATCCGAGGCCTTATCTGCGTATCGAAATATCGACCTTAAGGTAGACGATTTAACGTTCTTATTTCTTTTTGCATGGAACACAGTTGACCATATCATGAATTCAATCATTATGTGATAAATCACAAATGAAATCACAAAAATGTGATAAGCAAAACATATCTGAGTATGTTTGATAGTGTGGGGTACACTTGTCAATGCAAATTAAATCAATATCTTAACATATCTAGATGTTATAAGTATGATTCTGCCTGAGTTTAAAGTTGGACAAATTATATCTACAATCGACATGGCTTATGTGCTACAATAATTGAAATTGAAGTGTAGTTCAGCATGTTATGTTCAATATGATCCCAAGTCGTGATCTTTTTCGCAAATGACAAAAATAGCATCTGATTCTGTATTGCATTTACATTTCATATCAGAAAATACCAAAAAGATTTTAGGTGTGTTTTGATATAAAGTTTCTGAAAATCAAAAAAAAAATTATTTCTTTTTTCTTTTCGATTGATCAACACGAAATACGAAATCAATTTTAAAATCAAAATATCTTGGAGTCTCGAAGAGACGTTTTGCGCTAAGATTATTTATGTTGGAAGATTTCTAAGTGGAAAGAGAACATCACAACTTCAAGTCTTCTGAAGATTGTTGATAAAGAGATTACACACGATGCAATATCAAGTATTCAAGATTGAACTCATCGTCAAGTTGATGGAGAGTTTGATTGAAGATACAAGATACAAGTTTTAATGAAGGAATTGATACTGCACATGCAGAGGGGGAGTTTGTTAATACCTAGTTCCTGATCGTCATGTGAAGTATCGAGTACAAGACAACATGTGCAAGATTGGTTCTGGCCGAACCTTGGGCTAACCCCAAGTTCGGACTGGGCGAACCTTGTCCAAACCTGAGGTTCGGACAGTCGTGGTTTAGCTAGTATAAATAGTTGTCTTGTGTATTGTTTAGGGACTTCTTGGTCAAATCTTCTATGTGTCTTTCTGTGTAAACTCTCTGTGGTCTAATACAAGCTTCATTGTATTTACATCTTGTGTTTACTCTAATTTTACATTGATTTTATTATGATTGAGTAGACGATCATACGCTCACGCATTTTCAAAATCTACAAGTTCTTGTTCAGATAATGTCATTAGATCACCCGTCACGATCTGGTTTATAGCTTCTATCGATCCGATGGTTGAAAATGCCCAACAACTCCCTGTAAATCAAGAATCCATCATGTTTTCCTTTAAGAAACAAGTAAGCTAAACCACTTAATTAGTTATTCGGTGTTTATATATGGTGTCGTTTCAATTATTTGAAGATTAAACCACAAGCCAAACTATTAGTAAGTGATTATATGTATTTAAAATCAAAACCGAACCGTTCAAGTTTAGAGCCAAAGCTAACCAAAAACCACTACGAATGGCTTTTTAAAAGTACGAAAATGTATATATAAAAAGTTCCCTTTGGTTTCATAATAATAATCTTTTTTAATCAATGATTGTGCTTAAGTGTTAGCACATAAGTTCACTTAGCAAATTCCATAATCGTTAATTTCAATTAAATATCTAACGAAGAATATTAAAAAGAAAAATAATCAATTTATGTATACCTACTATTGAATATCTCAAAAAACAAATATATAATAGTCTTACGATTCAATATGATTTTATATAACGGTTTTTCTGTATAAACCATAAACCACACCGCTCGTTATGATATGAAAAGTTTAAAGCTAACCCTTCGAAATTAAAAGAAAAACACCTCCACTGATTGTAGTCCGTAAAGAAACGAATCGTGGGCTATAAGTTGTGGTTCCACCAAGTTCCGAGTCATAATTAAATCCCAAATTGTTAAAACTAAATGAAATAAAGAATTTCATCGAAATAAGTCACCGCAGCTTCCTTGATATCTAACGGCTGCAACAGCTCCTTTGGTCCTCCAGACAATAGAATCCGGCAAGGCGTCACTTAAATGAACCGAATAACGATCACTGCCGACGTTGTTGAATTTATGTTAGAGTCGATCTTCTTGGCACCAGTGTAGAGTAACCGGTACTCTTCAACTGAGAAATCTGTAAACTTGTTGAGTCCAAGGTTGTATGAATTATTTTCGGAGTTGTGTTGTATGTAGTTGACATTATCTTTAAAAATCTGAAACCTCTTCGCCTTCTCAACAAAGGAGTGGTAGATTTGGAATGTTTAACAAGCCATGATGAGAACATTTCATTGACTTCATCATTGTTCAATAAGTGTCTAGCAGATAAGTCCGTGAAAAGAGAAAAAAGCAAGACAAGCACCATTGCAGGGAGCTTTATTGTGTTAAAGAATAGAAGACACTACGTCAAAAAGTGGCTTTGGCCATGGCTTTTTTGATATCGCATAGCCACTGTTTTGTAAAAAAACGTGGCCAAAGGTAAGAAATTCTCGTTTTAGCCACATATATTTTGTACCCGTGGCCAAATATATAGCTTTTGGACCCTTTTAGCCACGTATTTTTTTGTTTATGTGACAACAAAAATCAGTTGCAGTGGCTTTAGCCACTGTTTTACAAAAACATGTGGCACTTATTTGTCACACTTAAAAAAGAGTGGTAAAATGCACCAAACGGCGACGGAATTTTTATGATTTTTTATTTGTGTGACCAAAAAGGAATGTATGGCCATGCTTAAATAATGTTGTGTGACGAAAGAGTAGATTTTATTACTTAGTAAATTAAAAGAAAACAAAACTATTAAGTATATATTATATGTGGCTAAATGTGAGCAATGGCCACGCTTTTTACTTAGTTATGTGGCTAAAAGCTAGTACATATGGCCACTGTTATTAGGTTGTGTGACTAAATATTAGATGACTAATGGTCACGGTAGGTTGTGAGTGACAAAAATCTATTACCTATGGCCACATATATTAACCGTGACTAAATGGTAGGTTGTGAGTGACAAAAATCTATTTTATGGTCACGGTAATATTAAACGCGTGGCGAAAAAGAGAAGATTTGTGTTTATATGTTTATCATTTTTTATTATCTTGTGATATGGCCACTCATATTAAACATTGGTTGCGTGACAAATTATGACAAATGGTCACGGTATATTAATTTTAGGTGGCTAAAAGAAGACAAACAGTCGACGGCGCTTGTAATCATGATTATTTCATTTACTTTATCGGTCTAATCGGTCTATTCTCCATCTACCACGCCCCTCGATTATCGATATATACTTATCTCTGTATCAGTTTTCATCATCATCTCCACCATGCGCCTTTTCTCCCAGCCTCTCTCTCTCTGTTTTTCGTCCATCATCGCCGGAAAAAAATGTGGAATTGGTGTCATTCGTATGTGGAAAACGGTAAGTTATCATCTTCACCACTGAAGTTCGATTGAAATTTTCATCTCAGATTTGGTAATTTTTTCTTATGCAGGGAAAGATTGCGCTCTGTATCTCCTGGGAGCAGATTTTAAGTTATTGTGGAAACCATGGAGATGAGGAGTCTCTAATGGTTCATACAAATGCTTTACTGAGAGCAGATTTTAAGTTATTATATAATTTTATAACAATCAGAAGTAAGGGCCCATGATGAGGTTTGCATGCCCTGTTTGTTGCAACCCTAAACTTGAACAAGGTAGTTGATCTCACTACCCTCATTTCTTTCTATTACTCATTCCTTGATTAATTTATAATGTGCTTGATAAATTATGATTTATTATTGTTATTAATAATAGAACTAACTTTAGATGCAACATTGAGTGGTACCAATCACTCAAATGGCCCGGATAACGATGTTGGATTGTGGAAGGGGAATGATGTAGGAGATGTAGCAAAAGAGATGCTTCTTCACCATTTTCTGTTCCCTCAGCCCCAGACAATCTGAAAACGAAAATGGCGGACGAAGGCGGTAGGAAATCAGGTACCGTGAAGTGGTTCAACGACACCAAGGGTTTTGGCTTCATAACTCCTGGGAGCAGATTTTAAGTTATTATATAATTTTGTAAATCAGCGGCAAGGGCCGACACATGTTGTGGTTTGCAGCACCTGTATTGTCCAGGTGCTTATCTCGCTTCTGGCCCCATGAACCTGATTTCTTCCAGCCACTTCTTCACCATTTTCAGTTGATCAGAAGCAAGTGCATATGAGAAAGCAGCAAGTAGCTGTTATATGATGATTCTCATACAATCTCTCTAGAGCACCATGTGAGAAGCAAAGAGGGTGACTTTAGCACAAGCATTGATTAAAAAGAACGTGTATTTATCACGACTCGTAGTATATTTGTTGTTCTAAAAGTTAATGCGATTTATCACGATTCGTAGTATATGTGCAAGTAGCGTGGCTTGAAGTGGTGTTCAATAAGTCAATGCCTTATAGCAAACCTTGTAAAGAAGACATACACAAGGGCATTGTAGCCATTGTGAGCATTGTGTTAAAATAAGCATTGTGTTAAAATAAGCTTTACTAAAATCAACAAGTCGAACAACAAAAAATTATGGGATCTTAATAGAACATGTTAAGTTGTTGACGCATAAATTACATCAGCACTTTAAATGGCTAAAGATTGACCACCATCATTTCCTTCTTGTAATCTCCAAAATATAACTTAAAAATTAAATAAATAAATAAATAAATTACCAAGACACATTGATAAACTTCCAAATGAGATTGTCAAAACAAGCCAACTCAGAAATATCTAAAAAAATAGAAAAAAACGAAAATGTAGAAATGTTAGTTTTTTTTCTTCTAAAACAATGTTAGAAAGTAAAGAAATAAAAAATAATACTTGAGTTTCCTCTTCAATTGCCGAGAACACTATGTAACAAGCTGGTTCCTCTTGTTCTGTTTGAATGCCAATTCGTCCCACTTGTCCTTCATTTCCTTGCATTTCGATGCATAATCACCATCTGGTCACATTTATATATAATGCTATAAGATGAGAATTCGGTAACTCAATCGATCATTTTCATTCCAAGACTTTACAATATAAAAACTTTATAATATAAAGGGATTACAAAGAGACCAATTTCCTATTCCATGAAGATACAATTTCTTCCTAATATAATGCAGGGTTGGGTTCTATAGAAAACCAATATTTTATAAAAAACCAAAAAACCAAGGAAAAAATTTATTTTTTTTAAACTTTTTTTATATGTTTCTTTCATGATTTTAAGAATATTGGAAAAAGAAAAAACTTTAAAAACATTTTCGAGTTTTTTTTAAAAATAAAATAAAATTCGAATTTTAGCTTGAAATTAATATTGCACTATGCAACAATAATATAAAATTGGTTTATGAATGTCAATTCTTTGTTTTTTACATTATTCGCATAAACCACATTCATATTTAAGTTAAGTCTCTTGTTTTTAAGTAGTTTTAATTATAATGCATTATGCAATACTATTGGTACTATTGCATGATGCAATAATAAAAAATCACTAAACTTTTTATTTTTTAAATTTTTTTTCCCATAAATAAAGCTAATAAAATTATAGAATTTTTGGTGAAATTATTTTTAAAAAATATTAATATATGAAGAAGTTATAGAGAAAAAAAGGTTGGTTTTTTTTGTTTCTGGATAATTATTGGTTTTCTATAGATCTTTCCCCATATAATGCAATCAATTATATTTATTATAATTGATACATAATATATACTAATATACCCCCGCGGTCTTATCAGGAGGTTTGTGGATGTTAAGACTGGAACGGAAGTCATAAAAAAGAACCCACAGAAAACTTTTTGTAAATATATCTACGATCTGATTAGAGACGGTACGTGTGAAACTCTGACCTCCCCCGTTAGTACTTTTTCACGAACAAAATGGATATTCATCTCGATGTGTTTGGTCAGTTGCAACTGGACTGGATTGCCGCTGACGTAGACCGCAGTCACATTGTCACAATAAACGAGGGTGGCATGTGTGGGTGGGTGGTGGAGGTCGAGTAGAAGGTTTCATAGCAAGCAAATTTTAGCCACGACGTTAGCAACCACTCCGCCCCCCCCCCCCCCCCATAATTTTGCTTTGGTACTCGAGCGGGAAAGTGTCGAATGACGCTTAGATTACCAAGAGATGAGACTTTCCTCGAGATAGACACTGTATCCCGAAGTGGATCGAGGAGTGTCTGGACACCTGCCCCAATCAGCGTTCGTATAGGCAACCATTTTATGAACTGGCAACTTACGTAGTGTTAACCCGAAATCAATAGTCCCCTTAAACCAAATTTTATGAACCTCAAGATCCTTTTTAATGCATATGAGTAGAGCGTGGGGCATGCATGTGTATACATACTTGTTGGACAACATAGGTGATGTCGGGATGAGTGATGGTGAGATATTGAAGCGCCCCTGCTAATTGCTTGTATTCGGTGCCATCATCAAGAAGAGTGATGTCTGAGTTGCTTGCTTTTGAGCCAACATCGATAGGACTTGCTACTGAATTGCAATAGGACATTCCATCCCTTTCTAGAATATCGGAAGCATATTTAGCTTGAGATAGTAGTAGGGTGGATGCAGTGCGGGTGACGAATATTTTCGCACCCCCAAAATACCACTAACGGAGTTTATACCGTTAAGGGCGCGGCTAGACCAGGATCCACAACCATAGTTACAAATACTAAACGAATCAGGGTTAGTTCAAACACAAATTATAAATCAAAGTTTCAAACACAACGCAGCGGAATAAAATATTGTTTTAGCACTAACCACGTGCTTTACATAGACATTGTTTTAAATTCCCAATTTAGTTTAAATCAAAACAAAGGTCTTCAAGTGCCATGCCAACCCGCTCCGGATACTCCTTAGCGATCTGCAAAAGTTTAAACCACGCAAGTGTCAACCTAACGGTTGGTGAGTTCACAGTGGGCTTGTCATGCATTGGCCCAGTCTCATAATCATAGTTCGTATCAAAGTGTACTTACAAAATATTCATTTGTGAAAAGCAATGCTCGTATTTAATTCTCAGTTTATAAAAGGTTTGTCCGTGACCACGTCATCGGGTATGTACTAGTTCCGTAAAGTTAAAGGACTCAACCGATATCGCGGGTAGCTAATCCGTTGTTCCATGCTCTAAGGAAGTTTGTACCAAAGCTGACTTATTTTGTGGGGGCCGAGCCATCCCGTACGGTGCGGACCAAGTCATCGCGTTTTCTGCCTCCCCCGTGTCCTCTCGGGACCACGGTCAAATAGGCTGATATTGTTCCTCCGTGCACTCCCCGTGCCACGGGGCGGAGTTTGTCAAACTCCAGTAGATCTACCCAACATCCCCTCGCTTTCACAAATTAATGGCACAATTAAGTTGAGGACTTTTAAGTTATAAGGCATCCTTAGAAAACATGTGATATCATATGGTTTAGACTTTAACCTACACTAGCCATATTAAAATGTTTTCAGTTTTGTTTCAAAAGCAGTTTGATCAGAATTCACAAGTGTTCCCATAAAACACTTCAGTTCATCAAGTGGGTGCCGAGCATCCCGTGTTCTCAAGTTTATCAGTGAGGTGCCTAGCACTCTCGAGTTTATCAGCATTGTTTTCGTTAAGTTATTCTGTGTGGCCCATCGGACTCACGGTAAGCGGGTTAGTGACACTCACCTTTGGTTGCACTGCTACACTTCAAGTAAATCCAAATATTGTTGTTTAACGAAGACCTAGAACACGTTTAGGTCTTAAGTATTAGTTTCGTGTCTAATCTTTACTCAACGTCACTATGGCCCATAACATAGCACGTTGCAACTATGACTCGACATACCGACACACGACACCAATGGTTGATCATAAACAAGGGTTCATATAAATCAGATATCAGGCATGTTTCATCATGGCATAATCATGTAAGTCATGGCATAACACTTAAGCAAATTTCACAAGTTTGGTTTTTAGGTCAGGTCTTAGTTTCGCTAGCATAGTTTCGCTAGGCAGTTTCGCTAGGTGCTCGGGCAGCACTTTCGCTAGGCAATGCCCGGCAACACAGTTTCGCTAGGCTAGTTTCGCCCGAAACTGCTGACGCAGTTTCGCTAGCCTAGTTTCGCAGGGAAACTGGTTTGAACTTTCGTTCAGGTATTTCGCTCGATAGTTTCGCTCGAGCTGGTCTGGTCAGGTTCCCGGCGACACTATAGTTTCGCTGGTCAGTGTCGCTGGAAGGAGATGCAATTTCGCTACTTAGTTTCGCCCAGAGAACAACAGTTTCGCTGGTCGCGAAAAACATACGGATTTGCCTAAAAAATCAACCTAACAGCTTCTGATCATACATGCAATTCATTATCTAGCATCCATAGGTATTTACTAACATAAATCAAGCAACTTTAACAAGTTTAACATGCATTTTGATCATCAAATCTCTAAAATAGGTTCAAAACCCTAAAATGACCTATTTTGCACAAATCTCTAATCATGGATGGATTTCACACGTAAAGTTATCAACTTTATTACAGATCTAGCATCCTAAAGCATATATACAGAAGATCAAGCAATATCATGAAGGTTTGAGCATGCTTTAAGAAGAAAACATATAGAAAACACATAAAGCATAGTTTTTGGGACTCATGGTTGATTCTAGAATCGATAGATGAGATGAGATGATGGTCTAGAGGCTGAGATCTTGGTCTCTTGATGGTATTCTCGGCTGACCAGGTTCCAGAGAAGTGTATGTGTGTGTTGGTTGTGAAATGAGGCAAATGAGGCTACTAGGGTTCATTAAGTTTATTTATATCAGAGGCTAGTTTCGCTGGCAGTTTCGCTGGCTGGCGAAACTGGCTCTGATCTCGGGTACATTGATTAGTCTAGCCAGCTACCGGGCGAATCTGTAGTTTCGCTCGGTAGTTTCGCTGACTACCAAATCTAGGCAATTTTCACATAATCAAGTATTTACAATTAATCATGCTATTCACAATAATAAGTTATGTATTTAAATCACATTGCACATACAGACAATCAATGATGAACACATAACACATATGGACGGTTTGGTGATCAACCAAAGGTCGTGGACGTATTCGGCCTAGTTATGCATTAGCTACTTATAACGTAACTAACGGGTTTGTCTAACGGAAGTTAACCTTGAAATTCTCGGGTGTCACAAATATCCCCAAGATAGAACTCAACGGTCCCAAATTTTTCATAGCAAATTCTTTAAATAAGGTTGCCATGATTTGGCGGCAAAGAGACTCGGATGAGGGGGTAAGAATTATGTTATCCACATAAAGTAGTAAATATGTTGTATGTGGCCTGTGATGGTATATAAATAGGGATTTGTCACTATGACTGTGAGAAAACCTGAAGGACGAGGCATAATCTGTAAATCTTTTATACCATGCTCTCGGTGCCTGCTTGAGACCGTATAAAGAACGTTTGAGCAAACATACGTGATCAAGGAATCTACTATCTCGAAACCCATGGGGACTGGTGCATATAAACTGTTTCATCCAGGGTGCCATGAAGGAATACATTCTTCACGCATAGTTGGTGAATGCGCCAATCTTTGGATAGAGCTATTGTGAGAACCGTGCGGATGGTTGAGGGATTTACCATCAGGCTAAATGTTTCACAACAATCCACACCAACGTGCTGGGACCTACCATTACAAACTAAGCGAGCCTTGTATCGTTCAAGAAATCCATTAGAGATAGCATTGTGATGAAATATCCACAAGCACCTAATAATACTCATATGTGGTTGATGCGAAACTAACTCCCACGTCCTATTAATCATAAGAGCCCTATACTCTTCGTCCATGCCTGACTTCCAATGCGGCAACCGAGAGCGTTCGAAAGGTTACGGGGAATAGGAGTGCATTGTTGGAATTAGTGTTGAGGTTGAATGGGATTTTTGGGTTGGTGATTCTGTCCATCGCTCTCGTTCGCATGGTGCAAGTTGGTGGAGCAGGGGGGACAACTTGGGGGGTGGACAGATTAGTTTGGGAAGTGGGAGGTGACAGAGGATAGTAGGTGGATGAATGGGAAGGTGCTGGAAGGGAGGGGGATGTTGCACGAGAAGGAGAATAGGTCGTTGACCCGATAGAGTTAGTGGCTGATGTTGGACCTAGAGAGTATTGGGGAGAGTGGGCCAAGGGAGAAGGCGGAGTGTGTATGGGTTATTGCATGTTTTCAGTGGAGGTGGATGACCACATTAATAGATGTTGATCATCACAGAAAACATTGTAGCGAGATGAATTATTGTTTTTGGGATTTTGGAATAGAAAGAGATTCTCATTGAAGATGACATGCCTCGAAACGAATATTTTGTGTCCGACGGTGGAGCTGTAGGGGTCTGGTGTGCTTTTCTCGTCTCCTCGAGAATAAGTGTTGATCGTACCTTATAAAAATCAGGCAGTGGAGTACTCTATGTATTAGCATAGCGACACCATCAAAAGTCTCATTAAGGGCTCTTATCAACTGCAACACTAGTTTTTGATTTTTCACTGGTGAACCAACATTGGCTAGTTCATCAGAGATCAATTTTACGGTCTGAAAATAGGCCGACACATCCAAAGTCATCTAGTTTAGTAGTGGTGAACTTACGCTGAAGATCAACGGCCCTGACTAGTTTGTTGTCACGATAAATGTTTGCCACGATGTTCCATGCCGAGTATGCGGAGGTCTCGGGTTTTAGAACGGTTTCGAGGAGGTCATGAGATATGGTGGAATAAATCCACTATAGAACAATGGTGTCGATATGAGCCTAAAGTTCTGGTGACATAGGTGTAGCGGAATAAGTGGTTGTTTTTTCTTTGTCGGTGGTGGCTCGGGGTGGTGTGGGTTGAGTGTCGTGATGGAGATGATCGGTGATGTCAAATGTTTTGCAGTGTATTTTAAACAACTCGGCCTTGGATTTGTACTTGTGAGTCCTGTCCCCCAAAGTAAGAGGGATGAAAATGCGGATGTTTGTCATAGTGATAATGGGGTGGAGTTTTTGGTCCCTCGGAGAGGAAAGGAAAAGGAGGCTATCTCCAAAAAAAACGGCAAGAATTTGGTTACTCAATCGATCATTTGCATTCCCAGACTTTACAATATAAAGGGATTACAATGAGACCAATTTCCTATTCTATAGAGATTACAATCTCTTCCTAATCTAATACCATCAATTACATTTATTATAATTGATACATAATATATACTAATAAATACAATATGGAAACGTTAGTTAAGTCAGAATGGTTAGTGTTTTGGTCAAAATCACCGAAATGATTAAGTGATCCAAACTTTGTAAGTGAGGTAGTGTGCTTATCGATGAAGAAGGCAATATATCAAAGTATGAGTATCGACATAAGGATGTGACGAGGGAAAATCCAGAATCCTTCGAGTTTCCTCTAGGAATCCTGGCAAAAAACCTCGGGAGCCGACCTGAATAGCCTGCCGCCTAGTAATATTATTTGCACGAAAAAGATTGATTACAAGGTTGAGCAAGTATGATCGATCGTCTAGGTGTTACAGAGAGTGTTTCTAACTACTAGTGTGAGTATGAGAGCTAGTTGTATGCTGACGTGGCACATGCCACATCAGCAAGTATGATGCCACATCACCTGCCACGTCAGCAAAAATGATGCCACATCACCTGCCATGTCAGCAAGTACTAGCGGAGTTAGTGAAAAATTAACGGCGGCCCAATGAATTCCAAGACCCAAATAATTGGGATTATTGTAGGCCAATATTGGAACTCGGATTATTATCCGCCAATACCCAATAACTTGGATTATTTAATTCCAATTTTCCCAATGTTGATTTAAATAGTCAAAGTACAATAACTAAAAGTGCTAAAAATAAGGGATTCCATCCTCAAGTCCTTGTGAACGTTGGGAGTCAGTTATAACACATTCTTTAATGGTTGACCAAGTCTTTAGCCTTCATTTACACGTCCCTTTAAGCCTGCAATTAATTAGGACACGTGGAAATTCAAGCGGTTAGTCAATAACTGTAATTTCAGGATACCAAACCTGTTAGGATACTGAACCACTTGAGCTTCCGGCAAGGATCCTGAAATGTACAGTAACCAACTATCCTATATTTTAGGGATTCTTTTCACTAAGTCAAGTTGAACGTTGTGGACCACTAAGTCCGCGTTCTTTAGTCTTTGATCGAGTCTCTAGGCTTGTTTTACATGTTTTCTTTACCTGCAAGCAAATATAAACAAGGAAAAACGTAGCTGTTAGTCGATAACTGTATTTAGGATGCACGAACATGTCAGGATCCTGAACTCGCGAGAGAATACTGAATCATTTGAGCTTCCAGCCAGGATCCCGAATTATCAACCTTAACAATTGCCACTGAATTTTGAAAGTTGCCGACTATGAAGGCGGCTGTAAAAATTCAAACTCAACGTCATCTCTTGAAATCATTACGTTAGCTCCTGATTTGATAGCGGCACAACTTCTCATGCGATTAACCCATTAGGATTTATCCATAAATAACCCCAAGTTACTGTCTTCCCCGTATACTAGTCGGAACCCCCTCGATTGCTCTTATTTCCTAGGTCAGTTCCTCCCTTTTTCTTTTCAATTTTCTTCTACGATCAATGCCGACGAAGCAGATGTTAAAGGCTTCACCTCTAAGGCTTGGATGCAGCTACCTCTTAAAAGGAACTTTGGAGAAGCTTTGTGGGGATGAGAAGTTGTAGTTACCCCTTTTGTATTTTGTACATGGTTAATACTAGTATCCGACTTTCTTTATCATGGTGTGTTTACCCCTTGTTTTGATTTTGTTCAGGAAAAATTTTGAAATATTTAAATGAGAATCCCATCAGGTTCCTCACGGATATTAAGATAGAAAAACTCTTTAAGTTAAATATGTATGTTGACAAACCATGACACAAGTTAGCATAAATATATGATAGAATGTAATAATTTGAAAGTATATTACCAGGGTATTCCCTTTAGTTAGGTTTTACCTTAGGCGCATTTAGATAGCTTCTGGTATCCTCTTTCAGCATCCTTGAGGATACATGTGGCAAAATCATAGTAGCTTTGAAACTGAGTTAAATTGGGGATAAACCCAAGATGCTTGGGACTAAGCCAATCTGGGATAAACCCGATAAATTTGGGACTTAGCCAACTGGGGATAAACCCGATAAACTTGGGACTAAGCCAATTATGGGGACAAGCCCGATAAACATGCGACTAAGCCAACTGGGATATACCCATACGTAAGTGACATGAATATACCAAAACCTTAGATATGCTAGGGATATACCCAAATTCGTAAGTGACATGAAAATGCCAAAACCTTAGATAACACGTCAGTGTTATAAACCTTGAGAATCTGCACAGTATCCTATAGTGACAAGATTGTCAGCCACCACTCAGGATGGACTGGTCCGGCCACCTTTAGCATACCGGTGAACAACATGCGCTCCTGGTGAGGGTCATGCGCTGAAAGTGACTGATCGTGGATCGGTTTGGTTGAATTGATCGAATACAATCATAAACAAGTGAGAAATCAACACACAAATGTAAATAAAACTCAATCTCGTATTAGCAGAGAATCAGAGTTACACAGAGACATAGAGGAAATCTCACACACAAAATTCGCTCTCTCTCAAAACTTACCCAAATACAAAGACACAAACACTTATATATAAACTACGGATGTCCGAACTCCACTGCCTGTCCGAACCTCAGGTTCGGCCAAGGCTCAGCCAAGGTTCGGCCGGAGTTCGGCCACCAGACCAAAATACCAAAACTTCGTGTCTTCGTCAGATCCAGCTCATTTCCATTTCGTGTATCAACAAACTCCCCCTTGGCAATAGCTGGACCGTTCTTCATCAGCCTTGAGTATCTGTAGCAGGCCCATCACCTTTCCAAATCAAGTCGTGGTTATTTCCAGCAAAAATGTTGAACGCAAAGCAAACCCTTATCACCCTTTGGAACTTTAGCGCTTGATCCATGTAATCAGGGTGATACAGAATTGGATTGTGATACAACTCGTCAATATCAGCCTTTGACAAGTTAATCAGCCACATCGGATCGTAGATCTTCACAACCCGGTTATCTTCTCTCAGTGCAATCACTGCTTCTCCTGTCTTCTCATTATAATACCACCAACGCAAATCTTTGATGAAATCTTGTTGCATCTTCATCAATGGTATTTTCTTCATCACCTCAGGCTTCTTTGGAAAAACCAAGATAATCAGCCTCTTGCCAGTTCTTTGATGTACTCTTGTTCGAGATCGCCGTCTTTTTGGCTTTTGAGGATCCAAGAACTGAAACCCCTCATTACATTCCCTCTCAATAGTCTTTTTGAAATGCATACCCAACCAATCATTTCCATAACAGCAAAATGGTTTTCTCGTCAGCTCACGAATATCCCAGATCGGCAAACTGTTGAAATCTTTGGCACACTTGAAGTACTGGATTCCATGTTCACGTTTAATCCCATAGCAATTCAAGCTTGATGCATACATCCAACTTATAATCTCCCCTGACACCTGACCCTTGAACTTGAAAGACGATCTTTGCTTAACTGGTTTTGGAGGCGGCACATAATTAGCATGAAATGCATTCATGAATTCTCTAAAAGTCTGATTCTGTTTCTGAATCCTTGCCTCCTTAACCACAGGGTCTTCAGGTTTCTCAGGTTCTTTCTTTTTCAAAATCTCCTCAACTTCAGCATCTTTCTCTTTTGGAAACACCTCAAACTCATCACCACCAGATTGATCGAAGTTGGAATACAAATCCGGATACTCTTCTTCTGTAATATCCTCAATTTCAATTTCTAAGACAACCAGTTCATTCGGAATCTCAAGATCTACCTGAAATCAGTCGTTAATTCGCCAAAAACGCGTTAAAACAAAAATTCAAAATTTGGGCAGAGGTTCGGTGCACGTTCGGAGAAAAACAGTAACAATGCTCTCCGAACGTCAAGTTTGGCGCATTTATAGCCAACCACGTTCGGACCTCCGAACTCCAAGTTCGGCCGAACAGTAACACCGAACTCCCCAATCGGCCAACTCCAAACTTTGTCCGATGGCGAGGTTCGGACCTCCGAACTTCCATCTTCGGACCTCCGAACTCCCATCTTCGGACCTCCGAACTCCACGTTCGGTCCTCCGAACTTCAGGTTTGGAGTTTTGAAATTTTACATAATTAACCCCTGATTTCGATGAATTTTTCAAATTGAACATCCAAAGTTTAAAATTTATCAATTTTTCTCAAACTTCGTCCAATTTTACTGATGAAATTTCTTGAAGCAAGTCCATTTGGTTGTTTCCGGCATAATTTGACATCTTTCACTAATCGGTTGATCGAAAATAACGCAGAATAAAATCTTTTTGATTTTTATAAAATTTTCAAACACACCTAAAATCTTTTTGGTATTTTTCAAAATTATGCTAAAACAAACCTAAAATCTTTTTGTGAGTTTTCAGACATTCACATAACAAACCAAACAGAATTGAAACAAAAATTACTCAGAATTGATATAACTTAAGTATTTTTGTGAGAAAGATCCAGACGCGAGATCATATCGGCCAATATGTATCAGACACACTTCAATTTCATTTTTAATCAGCATGCAAGTCAAGTTGGCAGCAAATACAATTTTTCAATTTATTTCAGCTTGGGTAGATCAATTTTTATAGCTTTCTGATATGTTAAGATATACTTAGCAAGCATTGATAATGTGAAAACCCACACAATCAGACATACCGGTAATCTAGCTTATTCTTATTATTTTTGTACTTTTTACAGAATTTGATTTTCATAGAGATTTATCGTTCATGGTGTTTCATGCAAAAATAACGCAGAACCCTAAACAAACAACAATCAGGTTGGCTGGTAGGCACGCAGAGAAAGTCCGATTGTTTAGGAAAATAAGAAATGTAAAATAAAGTAGAAGTTGTATAATCCAACAACAATCAGGTCGGTAATCACGTACACGCAGAGAAAGTCCGATGGATTATACGAAACACCAAAGAAAATAAAGCAGAACGTCAAACGAACAACAATCAGGTCGATCTTTCGATACGCAGAGAAAGTCTGATCGTTTGACAAAATAAAGAAAATAAAACAAGTTTAAATCTTTGCAAAATGAAAACATGCGTACACCAGAACATCTCTTATTCTGTTTTTGCTTTTTCATTTTATTTAATGCCAAAATCACACAGTAATCATCATGATGTGTCTCACAATTAATCAAGCAATATTTTTATGTTTATATCATACTAGCATATATCATATTTACCCTTACGCACTTAACTAACCAAACAAGAACCTACAGCTTTTCTGTTTTACTTTATCCATGGTTGATAACACATGCCGATGTAGTATCATTTCTCGCTTGGTCGGATCAATTTCTCAATTTTTCATTTTTCCATATTTTTTTATATTTTCTGATAGTTCTCCCCCTAAAATACACAACGCTATTTTTGTATTTTTAAAACAAGAACGAAACAAACAAAATAAAAACAATAAAGAAAAATGATCAACCGAAAGTTACTCGACCGGTAACTTTTGTATGTCGTTGATCTGCAAAAGATAACGAAAGCGGGTTTTGTCAAAAGCTTTTGTAAAAAGATCTGCTTTTTGAAAATCAGTATGGATCTTTTGCAGATCAATCAGGTGTTTCTCAAAACAATCCCGGAGGATATGATAACGAATATCAATGTGTTTCGTTTTAGAGTGGTGAACGGGGTTTTTTGTGATGCAAATAGCGGCCGAATTATCTATGTAAATTGGAGTAGTAAGAAACTTCAAACCGTAATCCCGCATCTGCTATTGAATCCATAAAACCTGTGAACAGCAACTAGCAGTTGCGATGTATTCAGCTTCAGCCGTGGATGTGGCAACAGAAGTCTGCTTCTTACACTGCCAAGATACCAGCCTATCACCGAGAAACTGACATCCAGCCGTGGTTGACTTGAAATTAATCTTGCAACCGTCGTAGTCCGAATCTGTATATGCTGATAAGTAGAACTTATCATCATGAGGATACCAGATCCCGAGATCTGAATTACCCTTCAGATAAGCAAGAATTCGCAAAACCGCATTCATATGAGAAACACGAGGAGCCGCCTGGTACCTGGCACACAAACAAACAACAAACATTATATCTGGTCGACTAGCTGTTAAATACATCAGTGAACCTATAATAGCCCGATAACGAGTGACTTCAACTTCTTCACCGTTCTCATCAGGACATAGGCCATGCGACAGGTGAATAGGAGTTCCAGGTATTCGAACGTCTTCTACCTTAAACCGATTCAGGACATCTCTCACATACTTCGACTGATGTATGAAGATACCCTTATCAGATTGTTGAACTTGCAATCCTAAGAAGAAAGACATCTCTCCCATCGAACTCATCTCAAACCTTGTTTGCATTAAAGTCTCGAAATCCTTCGATAACTTTTCGTTTGAACAGCCAAAAATAATGTCGTCGACATAAATCTGTACCAGAAGCAACACCTCCCCCGTTTTACGGCAGAAAAGAGTAGGATCAACCAACCCACGCTTAAACCCGTTGTCGAGTAAATAAGTAGACAACGTCTCATACCAAGCTCGAGGAGCCTGATGGAGACCATATAAAGCTTTGTCTAACTTATAAACCTTCTCCGGATAATCAGGATCGAAGAATCCCGGAGGTTGTTTGACATACACCTCTTCTTTAACCTTACCGTACAGAAATGCACTCTTTACATCCATTTGAAAGACTTTAAACCCACGATGTGCAGCAAACGCCAAAAATATTCTGATTGCTTCAATTCTGGCAACAGGAGCATACACTTCGTTAAAGTCTATCCCTTCTTTTTGAGAAAAACCTTGAACAACCAAACGAGCTTTGTTTCGGATGATAATCCCACGATCATCCCGTTTGCACTTGTAAACCCACCGTGTACCACACGGCTCTTTACTACCTTCAGGTAAATCTTCCAAATGCCACACACCCAATTTTTGAAATTGTAGTAATTCTTCTTGCATTGCTTCAACCCACGAACCGTCTAATAAAGCTTCTTTAACATTTGTCGGTTCGATCTGGGATATAAAGCATGAATGAAATACTTCCTCTTGAATACCAGATTCCAGAACAGATAGTAAAGCACCACTCTCAATTTGATGTCTTGTACGAACTCCTTCATTTAAATTACCATTGATATTTTCTTGTGGATGAATGGTGTTTATCCGGAGTGTATGATGAATAGCAACAACCACCGCTTCAGGTAAATCAGGAACAGGATCTTCCTCAACCACCACATTCTCAGTTGTAGGAACATCAGCTTCACCAGACGTAAATTCAACTTGTGGATCAGGTTGCTGAACAGGTATTTCCACCTGATGTGTCACGGCTTCATGAAATTCACTATCATCTTCAGAAGACATATCATCAGCAGCAAAAGTCGTATCATTAGATGTCTCGGTCAAATACTCATCAGCAACAGGCACTATCGGAGTTGGCAGAGTTTGAATGTTTAACACCGGAGTATCATCTTGTAATTCAATGAAAACTCTAGTAAGTTGTTCATCAGATACTTCTGGTGTTGATTCAAAATTTTCAAACAAAGTTTTGTAATCGAACAACCAGTCCGGTCCAATGCCTCTGGGTGGTAAAGTATATGATTGGAAATCTACATGCAGATATTCACCCACCGTACCGGTCTGCTTATTGAAAACACGTTTCTTCTGATTTGAATAACCAACAAACAGTCCCTCAAAGACCTTGTCATCAAATTTTCCTGCAGCAACCAATACGGTACAGGGACACCCAAACGGCTCTAGATAATCGAGATTCGGCTTACGATTCTTCAGAAGTTCATAGCATGTCTTTCCAAGACGCTTTACGGTAAGCACTTTATTTAGCACATAACACGCAGTGTTGACAGCTTCTATCCAAAAAGGAACAGGTAATTGAGCATCAGCCAACATTGTACGTGCTGTTTCAATAATTGTACGATTCTTACTTTCTGTCACACTGTTTTGCTGAGGTGTGTATGGTGTGCTGAATTCATGCACAATTCCTTTTTCCATACAAAAAGTCCTCACGGTTAAATTATTAAACTCCGTGCCATTATCCTTAGAGACCAGAAAATCAATGAGAATTCTTGGCGTTTCAAATTAATGAGAATTCTTGGCGTTTCATCCTTAGAGACCAGAAAATCAGCCCACGAATATCTTGAAAATTCATCAGTAACCACCAGACAATACCAATTTCCCGAAATACTTGCTCGATTCACCGGACCAAATAAATCCATATGAAGTAGCTCTAACGGGACCTCAATAGAGTGATATTTCTTCAGTGGATGGGATTTTCTTTTCTGTTTACCCTTCTTGCAGCTCACACACACATCATTAAACACAAACTGTTGCTTCGGAACCCCTTCAACAAGACCCCTCCGCACTAGTTCGTTCATCTTTCTGTAATGGATGTGACCCATGCGACGATGCCACAGAACGGAATCTCTTTCGGATGCCTTTGACAAGAAACATTGACCTGCGACCGTTGCTTTTGCTGAATTCATGTCGAGCATGTACAAGTTTGAGAATCTCGGTGCTCGCATTACCACATATTCATCAGGAATCTTCAATTCACGTTTCAGTATTAAACATTCACTCCCAGTGAAAGCAGTTGTGAAATGCTTGTCACAAATTTGGGAGACACTCAAAAGATTATACTCCAATTCTTGAACAAATTCAACTTTGTCAAATGTGACGGCACCGTTTGAAAGTTTACCAATACCGGTTACTTGACCTCCTTTGTTCCCAGCAAATGTTACTTTACCTCCGTCAAAGTATTTCACATCATGCAACAAAGATATGTCTCCGGTCATGTGCCGAGATGCTCCGCTATCAATAACCCAGATGTTGTTCATCAGTTGTCGCGAAGATCCCTTTGAAGAATCGGCCATCAGAGCAACAGTTTCAGTAAGATTGCTCCTTTTCAATGAACCGATCTCCTGTTTCAGACTTGAATTTTCATCAGTAATTTTCTGCATATCCTTCTGCAATGCAAGCATCTTATCAGCAATTTCAACAGCATTTTGTTATGCTTTCTCATATCTTTCTTTCAGTGGAAGACTCTTTTGATAAAGATTTTCAAAATCATTTGCTGCATCAACTGCTTCGGCTTTCGCTACGTCACATTCTCGAATCAATGCCTCTTTCTCCCTCAGTCAGAAGTTTAATTTGCTTTTCTAACAAAAGAATTGCATCGGACTCGATTTTTTCAGACACATCAGCCATAAATGCAAATTTTTCTTCAATCACAGACTTATGATCACTCCTTGAATTTGAGACTTCATCTTCATCATTAATTCCATCAAAAGTTCCATCAGTAGCTTCACCATGCACTTCTTCTTCATTTTCAGTAGATTCAGTCATAGTTTCTTCATCCTGCACATGAGTAACAATTAAAGCAGATGAATCAGCAAACTGATTTCCCCAACTATAGGTTTTGTCAACTTGAGAAACAAGGGCTTTTGTGGATTCAGTTTTAGAATTAGAAGTACTCCCTGAACTCGAAGGAGTGTTAGATCCAGAAACATTTGATTTTGGAGTGAATTTTTGATATTCTTGCTTTTTCGGCTGCTGACATTCGCGAGCAAAATGACCAAAATTGGAACAATTGTAGCATCTAACTTTAGACTTATCAAATCTAATTCTGCCACCAGAATTTAAATCTTTTCTGCCGGTCTTCTTCAAAAATCTTTTCACTCTTCTCGCCAGCATAGCAAACTGCCAGTTTATGTCCATCAACTCCAAATCATCAGGATCCACCTGATCATAGTCTTCTTCAGTCAATTCAGCATTACTGACATTTCCAGTAATCAATCCATAATATGATGAAACTAATGCAGAAACAAGAGCCATATAATCTTCAGTGGTAGATACTGACATGGCCATTTTTCCCGTGTTCACCAGATTACTTGCTAGAATTGACGAGCCACTTATTCTAGAACTATAATTGTAATCAGCACTTTGTGAACCAGTTCCAGTTCCTGAACTTGACACATATCCAGGTAAGTTGCCAGCCACAAATGCTGTAGCAGGTGCAGTACTTGTTATCTTTGTTGATTTTCCAGAAATAGTTGCTGCATTTGACCCATAATAGACATCTGGATTCTGAACTGCTGCCGAAGTAGTGTTAACATTCTTCATTTCTAAATCACGAGCTTGCAGTTTACCCAAAAGTTTCACAAATGTTAAATCGGCATAGTCTTTATCATTCATGATCATCAAAACATAAGATTCCCATTTCGATGGCAGATCTTCCAACAATTTTTCCTTCAGCTCTTCGTCATCTTTCTTAATTTGGACATTATCCATTTCAGACAATAAATGACAATATCTTGAAATTAGCTCAGGAATGCCCTCGCCATCAAAATGTTTGAAGTTGTCAAATTCCTTGTTTAGCACCTTCTTCTTACTTTTCTTATATTGTTCGTTGCCCTCACACCTCTCTTTCAGAGTGGTCCATAACTCATGAGAGTGTTTGCAACTTTTGAATTGGTGTAATAATTCCTTTGGCAAAGCTTAAGTGATTAAACCATATGCTTTCTGTTCACGAACAAAATCAGCTTTCTGTGTAAGATCCAGATTCCGTTGCATAATAGGAACATTGTTAACGCCAACAGGATACACATATGGTGCATCCATAGCGATCCATAGATCTGGATCCGTTGTTCCAATATAAGCCTCAAACCGTTTCTTCCAGTTGGCATAGTCTTCAAATTTAAGCAACTTTAGAACTTTCTGTGTTGTTCCGATTTCATTGTCGTAGTTGAGTAACGTTTGCATCTGCGTTTGAATAGTAGCAAACGCGTTATAGTCCAACAAAATTGAAAATTTGAATTCTGATCTCGCCGAACTTGGTCCGAACTCAAAACTAGCTCCGAACTTCTCACACGCTCCGAACTATCTCCGAACTTTCACCGAACTGAAATCAAAAAGTCCAAACTCTCATCGAACGTATCACCGAACTCAGAAACTCCGATCTATCTCCGATCCTAGTCCGAACTCCCTCCGAGACAAAATTCTCACCGAACCCTCTCTGAAAGAACTCCGAACTCTCACCGAATCAGGAAAACTGACCGATCCTCACTCCGAACTCTGGCTTCGGAGCGGTTTCACCGAACTTGAAGTTCGGCCAAACGTAAAATTCAAAAGATTTTTGGATCTCACCGAAAACACACAGAGCTGACTTCTAAACACTCAAAGGACTAAAAACACTAAGAAACAACGAATTTTGACGCAAAACATGGTGTTTTTCACGCAAAATTCCAGAGAGAAACACGAAAAATGAACTTTGAGTAAACGAAATGCAACAATTCGAACCAAACAACACCAGATAGCTCTGATACCACTTGAAAGTGACTGATCGTGGATCGGTTTGGTCGAATTGATCGAATACAATCGTAAACAAGTGAGAAATCAACACACAAACGTAAATAAAACTCAATCTCGTATTAGCAGAGAATCAGAATTACACAGAGACACAGAGGAAATCTCACACACAAAATTCGCTCTCTCTCAAAACTTACCCAAATACAAAGACACAAACACTTATATATAAACTACGGATGTCCGAACTCCACTGCCTGTCCGAACCTCAGGTTCGGCCAAGGCTCGGCCAAGGTTCGGCCGGAGTTCGGCCACCAGACCAAAATACCAAAACTTCGTGTCTTCGTCAGATCCAGCTCATTGCCATTTCGTGTATCAACATGCGCTACTGGCGATTACCCAAACGTAGAAGAGGTGAAATCCTCTTAAACCTTAGAAGGTATGTAGGATACCTTAAACGGAGAAGAAGTGGACAACCTCTAACTAGGGATATAACCAAGAAGCTTAGTCAGGATTCATAACTTTCTGCAAAACACTTAACACTTGGTGAAAGGTGGGTGTTAGCCTTGCTAACACCACTCTAATGCTTAAGTTAGTAATGTATGATAAGAATAATAAGGGTAAATTGAAATTAGGATAGTAAACAAACCTGTTTATGATAAGTCGGTGAGGATCCCTGGGAATATAGCAAGATTCTCACATAAAATAAGCTTTAAGATGGATGGCGTTCCAAGCTCTTGGCAAAGGTTCTCCTTCCATACTTATCAACCTGTATGCCCTTTTTTCTTCTTCATAATCGATCAAGTATGGGCCTTCCCCTTAGGTGCCAACTTCCCATTGGCAGGATTTGTTGTGTTTTGGAATTCCTTTCTGAGCACCATATCTCCCTTTTGGAATCTTTTGAGCCTGGTATTCTTGTTATAAGATTTGGCCACTCTTTGCTGATAGGATGTCATCCGGAATCTGGCCAAGTCCCTGAACTCGTCAACTGTTTCGAGATCCTGAAGCAGATTCTAATTGTTGGTTTCATGATCCTTGCAGCTAATCCTTACTGTAGGTATCACCATATTTGTAGAGATCATGGCCTTAGTTCTAAATACTAAGGAGAATAGAGTTTGACCTGTTGCATTCTTGGGTGTTGTTCTATATTCCTAGAGTACAAATGGTAGCTCCTCAGCCCACTTTCCTTTCTTGGAACCTATTTTTTCCTGAGGTTGTTAATGATGATTTCGTTGGTGGATTCCGCTTGACCATTGGCCTGAGGGTGAAGAGGTGTCGAAGTGATCATCTTCATTCCCCCACTTGAACTAAATTTCGTAGTTCTCTTGCCAATAAACTGGGAGCCATTGTCACAAGTAATTTCCGCCGAAATCCCAAATCTGGTGATGATATTTCTCTTGATAAAAGATATTACCTCCTTCTCCCTTACTTGAGCATAAGCTTCCGCTTCAATCCACTTGGAGAAATAATATGTCATTGCGAGCATAAACACCTTCCCTCCAGGAGCCTTGGCAGCTTTCCCATAATATCCAAGCCCCACTTCATAAATGGCCAAGGTGAGACTATAGAATGCAGATGCTCAGTTGGTTGATGCAGAATATTGTTGTGCCTTTGGCAGACATCGCATTTCTGGGAGAATCTCATGACATCCTTCTTCATTATGGGCTAATAATAACCAATTCTGAGAATCTTGGAGAAGAGTGCCCTGCCCCGAGTGTGATTTCCACAAACTCCTCCATGAATGTCTTTGAGCACCTCAAGAGCTTCCAACTTTTCCAAGCATCTCAAGTAGACACCTGCAAGATATTTTCTATATATTATGTTATATAAGATAAGATAGGGTAATACCTGGGCACAAAAAGCCCTGGGATTTTCACCCTTAGAAATCTCTCCATCTTGTAGATATTTTTTGATCGGGTGCGTCCAGGATTCCCGAACATCTTTGGGATCCCCAACGTCTATGTCTCCATTACTGTCAACTGCGTGAGCTTCCTATTCAGCTATTGCAGGAGTTAGGATGTGTGTTATTGGGATCCTAACACTCTCCGGTATCCTGAGCGATGAAGCTAGATATGCTAAGGCATCGACTTCGAATTTTCTTCTCTTAGTACCTGTGTTATGTTAAAAAAATTTAAGCACAAAGCTCATTTTTTAACAATATCCAAATATTTTATTAAATTCTCCCCTCTCACTGCATAAGAGCCATTAATTTGGTTACTCAATAAAAGATATTCAATAAATACTTGAATGCACTGGATTCCCATATCCCTGGCTAGTTGTAATCCAGCAATCAAAGCCTCATACTGAGCTTCATTGTTGGTAGCCTGAAACACATGGGACATGGATAGTGGAATTATGTCCCCCTGTGGTGATTTTAGCAGGATGCCTAGCCCTATTCCTCTAACATTTGAGGATCCGTCCGTATAGAGAATCCAATTGTCATCGAGCTTCTCAAGCTTCTGGACTTCGTTATCGGCTTCCGGCTCAATGTCACTGCTGAAATCAACCACAAGGTCAGCCAAGGCTTTGTCCTTGGCTCATATCTTATATCGTAGGCACATAATTTGACTGGCCACTCGGCCATCCTACCTGACATTTCCGGCTTCCAGAGAACTGCCTTAATAGGATAGCTAGATTTCAAAATAATAACATGAGTTTCAAAATAATGCCTTAGTTTAGTAGAAGTCATCATAAGAGCTATTATTAGTTTCTCAAGATAGGAATACCTGGATTATGTGTCTAGTAGAGTTTTACATACATAATACACCAGATGCTGCTGACCTTCATGATCTTTGACTAATACAGCGCTAACTGAGCTCCCGGATACTGCGATGTACAGATATAACGACTCCCCATCTTCCGATTTCATGAGAAGTGGAGATGTTGACAAGTATTATTTTAAGGGTTTCAGGGTTTTTCATGCTTTTCATTCCACTTAAGTTTTTTGTTTTTCCTCGTAATATCATAGAAATGTTTACTCTTCTCTAAGGATCTTGAAATGAACCTGTTGAGTGCCGCTATTCTACCTATCAACCTTTTTAATTCTTTTACACTTGATGGAGATTTTAGGTTCAAGATTGCCTTGATCTGCTATGGGCTTGCTTCTATCCCTCTTTCAGTAACCATATATCCCAAGAACTTCCTAGCTCTCACCCCAAAGTGGCACTTGGAAGGGTTCAACTTCATGTTATATTTGTCGAGAATATCAAAAGCAGTCTAGAGATCCTAGACATGATCCTTAGCTTTTCTTGATTTCGCCACCATGTCGTCGATATAGACTTCCATTATGTCCCCAGGTGCTCCTTAAACATCATGTTGACCAGTCTCTGGTATGTGGCACCTGCATTTCATAAACCAAAAGGCATAACACTATAACACTATATACCTGTTGGGGTTATAAAAGTTGTGTGCTCCTAGTCAGAGGGTTCCATTTGAATCTGCTCGAATCCTGACGAGGCATCCATGAAGGTGAGCATCTCATGGCCAGCTGTTGCGTCTACCATTGCATCAATGTGAGGAAGTGGGAAAGGACATTTTGGACAAGCCTTATTCAAGTCCGTGTAATCTACAAAAACTCTCCACTTTCCATTCTTCTTATGTACTACAACCACGTTGGTTAACCATCTAGGATACTTGACCTCTCTAATCATCTTTGTTTTGATAAGTTTATCAACCTCATCCTGGATGATTGCGTTCTTTTCGGGAGCGAACTTTCTTCTCTTTTGCTGCATGGGCTTGAAAGAGTGATCTAAACCAAGTTTGTGAGTAATAATGTGTTTAGGGAAACCTGTCATCTCCTCATGCTTCCACGTAAAAGTTGAGGTTCTAGCTTTCATGAGCTGAATCATTTCCTATTTGGTATCCGCTGGGATGCTGGTTCCTACAAGCACCTTGACTTCAGGATTCTCGGGGTCCAACTGGATTTCTTGTACGTCGACCTCCCTGTCCTCCTGACCTTCATGTGCTCGCTTCTGTAATTGCTATGCTTTCATTGTATTCTTCATCGATGTTGAGTAGTAATTCTTGGCCTCCTGTTGATCGCTCTATATCCTTACAACTCCCCATGGTGTAGGAAGCTTGATACATTGATGATATGTTGATGGGACTGATTTCATTTCATGAATCCAAGGGCTGCCAAGAATAATGTCGCAACACGAGAGAGAATCCATAACACAAAGTTTTGGCATGCAATTTACCCCCTCTATGTATACTGGTAACCTGATATCCCCCATAGTGCTTTTGGTATCACCACTAAAGCCAACTAACACTGAGGATCTTGTAAGATTTCCACTTTCTGGGATGCCCATTTTCTTGAGCACTTCAAGTCGGATGATGTTGACTGAGCTCCCGTATATATTAGAATCCTGCGAACAAAATGGTTAGCAACATATAAAGTTATCACAAGGTTGTGGTGATGAGAATCCAGGATGTTGCTGCGATCACTTTCATTACCTGGTTAGACACATTACCTTGGTTGGGATTCTGGACTGGAATCCTAGGACCATATCCATAGCTCATTGGGATGGTTGGCTCCGTAGTCGCTGCTGTCTGCATGGGAATAAATTTTCCATCATGTATGTTTGGGTCAATAATCAACATGATGATTTCGTATTCCAAACTTAGAATTTGAGGTAGCGTGTTAATGATCAAAATGACGAAATATTATTGTATTAATGTTGGCACGATGATGTACCGAGGGAAAATCCGAAATCCTTTGAGTTGCATCTAGGAATCCTGGTAAAAAACCTCAGGAGCCGCCCTGAAGAGCCTACTTCCTCACATCTTTATTAATCAGAAATTCCCGAGATCGGGCTAAGTGTTACAATGAATCAATACTATCAGAGCTAGAGTGTGTAGGTGTTGTGTGTTCCTAAACGATCGAGTCCTCGATTCTATAATAGTTACAAAGCTAACTAACTGTCCGGAATTCCCGGGATCTCGTTCTCCATTTCCACTTGACTGTTGAAGCTAGTTGAACCAGTTACTCCATGTTTTCTCCTGTTGAGACCGAGTCTTTAGGAGTTAGTTTGACCCTTAACGTCCATGCATACAATAACAGACGAGGCAAAATAGAGGTTAGTCAAATATTAAGTATTCAGGATACCTGGACTGGTAGGATTCCCACACTATTTTAGGATTCCTAAGCTGCTTGAGCTTCTTGATGAGTATCCTGAAAATTAACCCCTAACAATTGCCCCTAAATCTCGGCGGTTGTAGATAAGATTTACAGCTGTCAAGATTCGAAAAGCCGCTTTTTAACGGCATCTTAGACGGTAATTATGGTTCATCTTGACATCGTGTTTTGGGATCCTGAAAAGAGTTTAACATGATCCTGGCCAGTGGCTAAAGGAAGATTTTCTGAAAATAGGATAACAATCTTAAAAATATACTAGGGATAAACCCAGGATTCTTGAGACTTAGCTAAATCTGGGGACAAGCCCTTGTTCACTTGGGACCAAGCCAATACTGGGTTCAAGCCCCTATATACTTGAATCTAAGCCATCGTGAGTGACATGAAAATGTCAAAACATTAGTTAACACATCCGTGTTAAAAACCTTAAGAATCCGCCCAACAGCCTATAATGACAAGATTGTCAGCTACCCAAAAGATGAACTGGTACGGCCATCTTGAGCATACTGGTGGACAACGTGCGCTCCTGGCGAGGCTCTCGGCAGGGGTTCTCCTTCCATGTTCACCAAGCGATATGCCCATTTTCCTTCGTCAGAATCTTTCAAGTATGGGCCTTCCCACTTGGGTGCCATTTCCCATTGGTTGGATTGGTAGTATTTTGAAATGCCTTTCTTAACACTAAGTCTCCCACTTGAAATCTTCTTAACCTAGTATTCCTATTGTAAAACTTTGCCACCCTTTGTTGATAAGACGCCATCCGGATCCCCTGGAATGTAATCCTAGCTGTAGGTAACACTAATTCTGTGTGAATTATAGCCTCAGCTATAAACACCAATGTAATGGAGTTTGGCATGTTCCATTCTTGGGTTGTCCTATCTACCCAAAGAACAAATGGTAGCTCTTTAGTCCACTTGCCTTTCTTGGAGCCCAACTTCTTCTTGAGGTTGTTGATGATGGTCTTTCTGCTGGATTTCGCCTGCCCATTAGCTTGAGGGTGGACATATGTTGAAGTAATCATCTTTCCCTTTATTCTCGCTGATATGGCCGATCACCTCCACAGTCAACATCTTCTCACCACCCTCCTGCTTCAGAAGCTCATCAAGGCTGATCCCCTTAGCTGCCGTCTTCTCAAGTTGAGTGCTTGGACTCTCTCCTTCTTGCTCAGAAGGATGAGTCTTCTCTTGCTTGGCAGCCTCGGCGTCTTCGGCCTCTTTCTTCAGCTTCTCCAGCTTTGCCTTCCAAGCTTCAACCTTCCACACCCCAACAGAGAAGTCAGCCCCGGACGCCTCTTCAGCCATCTTGATTTTGCTTTGAAAAACAGCTATGGCAGCCGACCTTCTTCCCTTCTGGACCTCCAGCTCCAAGGCGGCATCAAACCCTTCTTGCACCATCTCCAGCTTCCTCTCGAAATACTTGTTCTTTGATTCAGCGATGTCCCACTGGATCTTGATGGTTTCATGGGCCCTCTTGACCTCTTCCTTCAGCTCCAACACCTTGGCTTCAGCATCGGCATACATTGCAGCTAGGCGCTCGAAACCCTGCGAGATTGAGGATACTGATCAGAATCCTACTGGAAATATCAGATACTCAATCAGGAAACTTAGAAATTGGGACTTACATGCTTTTGAAGACCAGTGAGCATGTTGATGGTTTCGTTAGCGTTCAGGCCTTCGAAGCAATCAGGGAAACTAATGGAAGCAGAATCTGAGCCCCTCCTTTTCTTGGTGGTGGTGGCTTTGCCTTTGGGCTGTGGGGGCTTCGAAGAAGTAGCCTTGGAGGTGTGTTCGACCTTGGGATGGGTCAATTTGGGAGCTTCAGCGGTTACATCATCATCAAAGTAGTCCGAAAGGTCCTCGAGATCAAAACTCATCTTGGTCTTGGGAGCTGAGAAGTTGAAAACACAAAATAGATAAGTCTAAAATTTTCAATTTATTATAAATTCATATTAAAAAATCTATCAATACTTACTTGACATTTTTTCAGAATTGCTTGGCTCACTGAAAGAGGTCTCAATCGCGAAGGTTCTCTCAGCCACAGGAATCTGATAAAAAGCCACAAGCTTCTTATCTGAGAGAGGAGTGGGTTTAATGAGCTTCTCAAACACGGGGGCTGCAAAACAAAGGAAATCGAAGGTAAGTTAACAAATCTCAAATATGTTGACAGGAACAAAAGAACACAAGCTTCCTACCCTTCTTCACCCATTGCACCGGCAATTCTTTACCCCCAACGATGGAATCCCTACGGACAAAGAAGAATTTCTGCCTCCAATCATGGTCATTGTGGGTGGCCCTAGGAATCAGATGGGAGTCTGAGGTTCTGGCCTGAAGAACAAAACGGCTGTTTCCATGGGTTCTAAGGTTGTAGGCAGCACAGATTTCCGAAATCCCTATCGACAGGTTTCTTGAACGGTTCAGGCTGTCAATGGAGTATAGAATCTTCCAAACCATGGGCATGGTTTGGGCATATGACAGCCCGGTGACCTTGAAGAAGTCATTCACCAGTGCAGGGAAGGGAAAGGACATCCCGAGTTGGAAGGGGTAGAGAAGAAAGCAAACCCAGGTGGTAGAAACCCAATCGGCTTTCAGCCTAGGGTCGAATGGAAAGAAGACAGCATTGGACGGAAACTGGCCGGACTCCTTGAGGTCTTTCACGTCGATATCAGTGAAACGGCAGGACTCCTCCGATTTTACCGGAATGAAGCCCTGATCGACGAAGTCTCCGACGGTGGCAGGAGCGCCAGGAGCAACAGAGGAGGAACGAGTTCTCTTGACCATGATGAAAACTAAACGGAAAAAAGTGAAATTTCCGGGAAGAAGGATTACTGACCTGAATGCCGGAAGAAAGCTTTTCTCTAGGGTTTTCGGAAAGATGGTGAGTAAACGAGAAAATAAATGAAGTATTTAAGGCCGCAGGGTGTGTCGGAAATCTCGTATGGGGGAGAGTGTAAGCCGTTAAATCAAAAAAGGCATCTTAGATCTCGGCCATCCACGTAGGCATGCGGATTAACTTAAAATGATTTGAATTTCACAGCTGTTATCCTTTATCAAACACCCGCGAAATTCAGGGGCAATTGTTATGGGTCAAATTCCAAGCACCCGGTTGAGAAGCTCAATCACACAGGAATCCGGGAATCTCAAGGATTCTCGACAGGTTATGCTATCCGTTATTTATTCGAATGTCTTTACTTACTAATTGCCACGTGATTAATTTCAATTGCAGATAAAACGAGGTCTAACCTTCCTAAGGAATCGGTCAATTAAGGCTGACGTGGCATTAACGAACGTGGACGGAATGGTGAACTTCCTCAAACGGCTATGGGACGTGGTCAAGAGGATCCCTGATTTTTCGGATAATTAGTTTAATTCTATTTGTAACTATAAATGGGACATGATCGAGTTAGGAAACATACAACACAACACAACACAACACACAGCACTCTGAATACTGTAACACTTAGCAATCGATCATCGTCTTCATCCTTGTAATCGGATTCTTGATTTATAAAAGCTTTAGGTAGCAGGCGCTTTGAGCCGGCTCCCGAGGTTTTTACTGGGATTCTCAGAGGCAACTCTCAGAATTCCGGGTTTCCCTCGTATATCATCGTGTCACTTGCACTACTTTTACTTTGCTTTTGAACCAGATTTCTTAGCACCTCACCCCACATTCTAAGTTTGGAATACGAGATTGCCTTGTGTAATTTTTGACCAAAACACCATTAGCTTGAGGGTGGACATATGTTTAAGTAATCATCTTTGTGCCCCAGCTTGCACAAAAATTCGTTGTTCTATTGCCGATAAACTGAGACCCGTTGTCACATGTGATTTCTGCCGGAATACCAAATTTGGTGATGATGTTTCTCTTGATGAAGGATATCACCTCTTTCTCTCTCATTTGCACATAGGCTTCTGCTTCAATCCACATGGATAAATAGTCTGTCATTGCAAGCATAAATACTTTTCCTCCAGGAGCCTTGGGCAACTTACCCACAATATCCATGCCCCACTTCATGAATGGCCATGGGGATACTATAGGATGCAGATGCTCAGCTCTATGCCTTTGGCAGGCATCCCAATTTTGTGAAAGCTCATGGCATCCTTCTTCATTGTAGACCAATAGTAACCAAATTTGAGAACCTTGGAGAAGAGTGCTCTGCTCCTAGTGTGGTTGTCTCCGTTGTGAATATCTTTAAGCACCTCAAGAGCCTCTGATTTCTCTAGGAACCTCAAGTAGACATCTGCAAGAGACTTTCTATATAATATTTTGTCTAAGATAAAGTAAGGTATTACCTTGGAGCGAAAAGCCCTAGGATTTTCACCCTTAGGAATCTCCCCGTCTTTAACATATTTAATAATTGGATAAGTCCAGGATTCCTGAATATCCTTGGGATCCCAACATCTACTTCTTCATTGTCATTAATAACGTGGGCTTCCTGTTGAGCTATTGTTGGTGTCAAAATGTGTGTTATAGGAATCCTGATATCCTCAGGGATCATGAGCGATGAAGCCAAGTTTGCCAAAGCATCGGCTTCTGAATTGTGTTCTCTTTGAACCTGCGTAATGTTAAAGTTCTCTAAAAGCAAATATAATCTTTTAACAATATCAAGACATTTGATTATATTATCCCCTCTCACTGCATAAGAGCCATTAAATTGGTTAGTCAATAGAAGGGAATCAACAAGTACTTGAATACACCGGATGCCCATATCTCTAGCCAATTGCAACCTAGTAATCAAAACTTCATACTCAGCTTCGCTATTGGTAGCCTGGAAATCACAAGATATGGATAGTGGTATTATGTCCCCCTGTGGCGATTTTAGCAGGATGCCCAACCATGTTCCTCTAACATTTGAGGAGTCGTCAATGTGAAGGATCCAGTTTTCTTCGAGTTTCTCAAGCTGCTGGACTTCCTTGTCAACTTCTGGTTCTATGTCACTGCTGAAATCCGCCACAAAGTCAGTCAAGGCTTGGGCTTTGATTGCTGTCCTTGGCTTATACTTGATGTCATAGGTACTTAACTTGACTGCCCATTTAGCCTCCTACCTGACATATCCGGCTTCCTAAGAACTGCCTTAATAGGATAGTTAGATTTTACAATTATAAGATGAGTTTCAAAATAATGTCTAAGTTTAGTGGAAGCCATTATAAGAGCTAGAATTAATTTTTCAAGGTAGGAATACCTGGATTCTTCGTCTAGAAGAGTTTTACTTACGTAATATACCGAATGTTGCTAACCTTGGTGGTCTTTTACTAAGACTGCACTGACTGAGCTTCTGGAAACAGCAAGGTACAAAGAAAGTGGCTCCCCATCTTCTGGTTTCATTAACAACGGGGCTGCTGACAGGTAGTCTTTTAGGCATCTCAAGGCTTCTTCATGCCTCTCTGTCCACTCAAACCTTTTGTTTTTCCTCAGGATATCGTAGAAATCCTTGCCTTTTTCTAAGGATCTCGAGATGAACCTGTTAAGTGTTGCGATCCTTCCTGTCAATCTTTGTACCTCTTTTACATTTTATGGAGACTTCAAATTTAAGATTGCTTTAATTTGCTCGGGGCTTGCTTCGATTTCTCTTTCAATAACCATATAGCCTAAAAACTTTCCAGCTCGCACCCTAAAATGGCACTTGGAAGGATTGAGCTTCATGTTATACTTGTCAAGGATGTCAAAGGCTGTTTGGAGAAACCTGACATGGTCTTTAGCCCTCTTGGATTTGACCACCATGTCGTCTATGTAGACCTCCATTGTGTCCCCCAGTTTCTCTTTAAACATCATATTGACGAGCCTCTGATAGGTTGCACCTGAATTTCTTAAACCAAAAGGCATGGTAGTATAACAATAGATACATGTCGGGGTCATAAATGCCGTATGCTCCTGGTCACATGGTTTCATTTGGATATGTTGGAATCCTGCTAAGGCATCCATGAAGGTGAGCATCTCGTGCCCAGCTGTGGCATCCACCATTGCATCGATATGGGGAAGTGGGAAAGGATCCTTAGGACATGCCTTATTCAGGTATGTGTAATCAACACAAACTCTTACTTTCCATTCTTCTTCTGGACCACCACCATATTTGCTAGCCACTTGGGATATTTGACTTCTCTAATCATCTTCATTTTGAGAAGCTTGTCTACTTCCTCCTGGATAATTGCATTCTTTTCGGGAAGGAACTTTCTCCTATTTTGTTGTATGGCCTGAAAGAATGATCTAAACCAAGTTTGTGCGTAATAACACGTTTAGGGATACTTGTCATATCCTCATGCTTCCAAGCAAAAGTTGAGGTTCTGGCTTTCAGTAGCTGAACCAGTTCTCGTTCAGTATCCGTTGGGATGCTTTTCCCGATGAGCACCTTGATTTCAAGATTCTCAGGGTCTAGAAGGACTTCTTTGACATCAAACTCCCTGTCCTCCTGTTCTTCAAGTGCTCTTTTCTGTAATTTCTGTCCCTTTGTCATCTTGGTGGTGTTCTTCATTGAAGTCAAGTAGCAATTCTTGGCTTCCTTTTGATCGCTTTCATTCCTCACAACTCCCCAAGGTGTGGGAAGCTTGATGCATTGATGATAAGTTGAAGGGTCCGCTTTCATCTCGTGTATCCATGGCCTGCCAAAAATTATATTGCAACAAGAAAGAGAATCTATAACACAAAAATTTTGCATAGAGTTTACCCTCTCTATGTATAATGGTAGTCTTTTATCCCCAACGGTGCTTTTAGTTTCACCACTGAAGCCAACCAGGACTGAGGATCTTGCAACTATTTCAGTTTCTAGGATCCCCATCTTTTTTAGCACATCAAGACGGATTATGTTTACTGAGCTTCCATTATCGATCAGGATCCTATGAACAAAATGGTTAGAAATATATAAAGTAACCACAAGACTATCATGATGGGAATCTTGAACATGGGAATGGTCGCTTTCATCAAAGGATATGACTTTGTCTTGAGTTAGGGTAGATGTCCGGACAGGTCTGTTGCTCTGTTCAGATTTTGATTCCTTAGCATGTTTCTTGGCTGAGGAATAGGATGTGCCGCAGATGTTTGAGCCTCCCGATATGAAGTTGATTATCTGAGCATCCTGAGGTGGAGAAGCTGCTCTCTAAGGAATCTTGTCAGCTTCGTCTTGATCTTTTTTCTGCCCAACAATTCTTTGGGGTGCCCCTTACTGAGCAGGTAGCTGATTTCCTTTCGAAGTGCTATCCATTCATCAGTTAGGTGGCCAAAATCCTCGTGGTAGGCACACCACTTGGTTTTGTCTTTCCAGGATCCCTGCTTATCATCCTTTCTAGGTCATCTTGCCTTTTTACCAAGATCCTGCATTGAACACATTAAGCCACCAATATCAACAGAGAAACAATACTCAGATACCTTAGGATACTCCTCCTCGTCATCGTCTTGTTCTACAACATTGACTTTTTGATTATCAGGGTTTGGAATATGGCCGGGATCTATACGGCTTCCCGGGGGATTCCAACTTCTTTTTGTCGTCTTCCAGATGAATAAACCTCAAAGCCCTACTGCGTACTTCGTCAAGGTTCCTTCAAGGAGTCATGACAAGGTCATCATAAAAATAGGAATCCTTCCAGAGCCCCATTTTGAAGGCTTCAATGGCTACCGCCATATCCAGCTGAGGAATCTCGAGGGATTCTCATCCGAATCTGGCGATGTACTCTCTGAGCGGCTCATCGGGCTTCTGGACTACTCGATATAAGTCACCTGTGAGCTACTCAAAGGTTCTACTACAAGAAAACTGATTGTTAAACAGGTTAACTAGATGAGAAAACGATGTAATAGTGTTAGGAGGAATGCTCAGTAGCCATTTCATGGCTAGTCCTGCTAAGGTTGAACCAAAGCCCTTACACGGATAATCTTCCTTTATTTCTATTGGGATGGGATTGATCTCCATGCTCTCCCTGTAATGTGCTATGTGCTCTTTAGGATCCGTGGTTCCATCATAAAGCTTCATGCTTGGAGTCTGGAAACGCTTCGGAATCTCAACTTGAGAAATTGGCCAAGTGAACCTAGAGATCTTTTGGCTTTCCAGAGGGACTTCAGGAATAGGTTTGAGCATCCCTAGAACACTTGATATCATTTCTTTCAACTTCTGGAGTTCCCTAGCAATACTTGGGTGAATACATACATCTTAAGAAGCACCCTGGTTAGAAGCTAAAAGAATCGTATTAGACACATGACCTGGGCCAGGATTCTGGACTAGTATCCTGGGATCATATCCATAGTGTATTAGGATGCTCGGCTCCATAGTGGCAGCTCTCTGCATGAGGATGAATTCACCGTCATGTACTTCTGATGAGCTGGCCCTGAAGGCTCCTGCAGAAACAGAAAGGTTAGAATGTTGGTATCCCTGGGAGTTCTAACTTCCAGGATGAAACGGATATCCCTGGGATGGTGCAGCTAAGGATCGCAATGATAATGGAGTCCAGGGATCTTTGGAGCGTGGTTACGAGGATTCTGGTGGAATGGCTCCTGAGAACCCATCAGTAATCTTTGCAAATCCAGCAGCCTGGGAAGTCATCGTAGGAGCTGTAGTGAGGTCTGTTGCTGATTTGTAGTTGTAGCAAGTCGGATCCGAGGATCCTGAGGTGCTAAAGTCAAGATGCCTGGGAAATAGGGGACTTTGCTCCTCCACGGGTTTCTTAGACTTCTTAAGCTCCTCAATTTCCCTCATTACCATATGGTCAGTCTTTTCTTGTTGATCCATCTGATTTTTCACCTGCTTAATCAAAGTAAACAAATCATTGTTAGTGATAACAGGATCAACAGGTTGAACTTGGGATCCCATGAACACGGGATAATCAGTTTTCCTCGGCTGCTCATCCACTTTCTTCTGACGATCATTGGTCTTCTTCTGGCTTCCGGGAGCAGAAGGAAGAGGAGGAATGGAGGATGACACAGAGGCCGAAACAGATTTTTGTTGGTTCGACATTTTTTAAGATCAAGTGGAACGCATGAAAGAGATATAGGAATTTTTGCAAAACGAAGCACCACTTGCCCCACGGTGGGTGCCAAACTATTTTGGTCAAAAATTAACAAGATGATTTCGTATTCCAAACATAGAATGTGAGGTAGTGTGCTTAATGATCAAAATGACGAAATATCAAAGGATGAATGTTGAAATGATGATGTATAGAGGGAAAATCTAGAATCCTTCGAGCTGCCTCAAGGAATCCTGGAAAAAAACCTCAGGAGCTGCCTTGAAGAGCCTGCTTCCATATAGATTTATTGATCATAAATTGAAAATTACAATGGTTTTTGAGGATTGATGGATCGGGCTAAGTATTAAAATGAATCAATATTATCAGAGCTAGAGTGTGTATGTGTTGTGTGTTCCTAAACGATTGAGTCCTCAATTATATAATAGTTACAAAGCTAACTAACTGTCCGGAATTCCCGAGATCTTGTTCTCCATTTTCACTTAACCGTTGAAGCTAGTTGAACCAGTTAGTCCATGTTTTCTCCCATTGAGACCGAGTCTGTAGGAGTTAGTTTGACCCCTAACGTCCCTACATACAATAGCACACGAGGCAAAATAGAGGTTAGTCAAATATTAAGTATTTAGGATACCTGGACTGGTAGGATTCCCACACTATTTTAGGATTCTTGAGCTGCTTGAGCTTCTTGATGGGCATCCAGAAAATCAACCCCTAACAATGTACTTCCGAGGAGCTGCTCCTGAAGGTCCCTGCGGAAACAGAAAGGTTAGAGTGCTCATATCCCTGGGAATGCTAGCCCGCATTTTCTGCAGGAATTAGATATCCTTGGGATGGTGTAGTTGAGAGACCCAACGATGATGAAGTCTAAGGATCTTTAAGGCGTGGCTGCGAGGATTCTTGCAGAGCGGCTCCCGATAACCTAGCAGCCTGGGAAGTCATCGTAGGGGCTGTAGTAAAGCTTATGTTTGCTGATCCTGAGGCATTAAATTCAAGATGCCTGGGAAATAAGGGACTCTGCTCCTCCACAGGTTTTTTGGATTTCATGAGCTCCTCAATTTCCTTCATCACCGTCTTATTAGTCATTTCTTATTGATTCATTTAATTCTTTACCTGTTTGATCAAAGTAAACAAATCATTGTTAGTAATGACAGGATTAACAAACTGAACCTGGGGTCCCGTGAATACGGGATAATCCATTTTCTTCGGCTGCTCATCCACATTATTCTGACAATCATTCGTCTTCTTCTGGCTTCCTAGAGCAAGAGGAAGAGGAGGAATGGAGGATGAAACAGAGGCCAAAACAGACTTTGATTGGGTTAACATTCTTTGGATTAGAGATCGAGTAAGGTGGAAAAATATGGAAATTTTTGTAGAATGAAGCACAACTTGCCCCACGGTGGGCGACAAACTGTTTTGACCAAATATCACCGAAATGATTAAGTGAAACAAACTTTGTAAGTGAGGTAGTGTGCTTATCGATGAAGAAGATAATATATCAAAGTATGAGTATTGACACAAGGATGTAACAAGGGAAAATCCATACTCCTTCGAGTTTCCTCTAGGAATCCTAGCAAAAAACCTAGGGAGCTGGCCTAAATACCCTGATGCCTAGTAAAATTATTGCACGAATTAAGATTGATTACAAGGTTGAGCAAGTACGAACGATCGTCTAGGTGTTACAAAGAGTGTTTCTAACTGCTAGTGTGAGTATGAGAGCTCCTGTGTATCCTTAGGTCGATCATAATGCTGATATAAATAGTCAAAGTACAATAACTAAAACTGCTAAAAATAAGGGATTCCATCCTCAAGTCCTTGTGAACGTTGGGAGTCAGTTATAACACGTTCTTTAATGGTTGACCAAGTCTTTGGCCTCATTTACATGTCCCTTTAAACATCAATTAGTTAGGACACGTGGACAATTCAAACGGTTAGTCAATAACTGTATTTCAGGATACCGAACCTGTCAGGATACTTAACCACTTGAGCTTCCGGCAAGGATCCTGAAATGTACAGCAACCAACTATCCTATATTTTAGGGATTCATCCCACTAAGTCAAGATGAACTTTGTGGACCACTAAGTCCACGTTCTCTAGTCGATTACTGTATTCAAGATACCCGAGCCTTTTAGGATCCTGAACTCGCGTGAGGATACTGAACCATTTGAGTTTCCGGCTAGGACCCCGAATTATCAGCTCTAACAGTTAGTGTTAAAATTGCTTTTGTTTAATAAGCCTACACGTGTGAATTCATTATCACACGCGGCATATTCTGCTTCCTTTTCCCTGTTGCGCATCTTCAGTTTTGCATCATGTCTTCTTCATTCTCTCTTCCCCTCGCACACCCACAAAAAAAAATTAGCCCTTTATCGACAAAAAATGAAGAATACATAAGATTAATGACATGTGAGACGTGACCCATGATTACTAAAGATGAATAACACATAACTGGCGATTATTTTATCACTCTTTCTTGGTTTTTTAGTACACATGTTTTAAAGAAATTTCATTTCTCCGTTTTTTTCTCAAAGCAAAAAGGTTAGTCTTGGTAGATGTTGCTCCCCTCGACTACAATCTCTATGATAAATGTATATTATATATATGTATATATATTTACCTGCAAACTCGTATTCAAATAGTTTCTACACAAGTCATTCATATGGTAAAAATCAGTATAGAAATAACATCCATTTACAAAGACTGTCATCAAGAAATGAAATTGATATAACAACGGGACATTGTTATTGTAGAGATATACAAACACTACGTCATAATGTGGCTTTAGCCATGCGAAAAAAAAACGTGGTCGTAGGTCTTTGGTCACCTTCTTTTTTTTCAACTCACATGTGACCAAGGGTCCCGTCATCATATGTGTGATACGGCCACGTTAGAATATTAATGGCTGAAGCCACCTAAAACGTGGCCAATATTTATTATTGTAATCAAACATTTCTTCCTAATAAGTGTGGCTAAAGGAGCCCAACGGCCTGATGTGCTTTTTTAGTGTGCCCGTTGGTAATATATAGCCACCAATATGGGTGTTTTAGCCACATCTATTAAACTAAGACATGGCTAAATGATTGTTATAATCAGACATTTAGTCCCAACAAAGTGTGGCTAAAGGGTAATTGAGTCTTTATTATGTTTTTATTATGCTTTTGTAGGCAGTTGAGTAAATCCTGTGGCCAAATGATAAGTGGAGGAAGTTGAAGAAGAGAATAATGACTAAGTACTGAATTGGATGAATCAAGCATATCACGTAACATTAACAATCTCCCAATTGATATGGTTTGGGATAAAGAAAGTCAAAACGGCGGTTTCGGGTTTGCCCCGACTAATTTGTCGTGGAGTGGGCAACGCGTCGCCTAAATCCCGAGATCCTCCAAGCGAGAGGCTATTTTACCATAAAACCCTTAAAATCCTTATAAGTTCGACTTAAAGGGTGTACTTCGGGATCTTTTTTACTTTGGCCGGTTCCAGAGAGCTTTTTGACGAACTTTGAAGATAGAGAGGAGGCTAGAATCACAGGAGAGCACAGGAGATCAATTAATCATCACCAAATCTCTATTCGGTTTCTTGTTTAATCTTTGATTCTTGCGATTACTTTAACTTAACTATGTTTTTCAGTACAAACTTGATTCTTATCTGTTTTCTTACTGTGAGGCTAGGCTAATTTGGTTGTATCACCTATACCTATTGCGATGAATTTTTAGTAATTATGACTTTATCTCTGTTTAGACTATTTGATTGATGTTGCAATTCTTTAAATCCCATTAGTTGCTAAGAATGTATGCATATGTATGTTGATAATCTGATTAGTAATTGTAATTGATGCATGATATGCCTTCGAATGTATTTTTGGTTAGGTAGATCATTCAAAGTGACTAGCTTTACGGTTAGAAACTAAGAAGTAGTTTAGGAGACATCTTGAACTATTGTGTTGGTTATTAATTGTGGATTAGATTACAATGTGCTACTGTTTCTAGACAATCTGGAAGGTGATAGGAATGTCGGGTAGTCAGGTTAGTTAGTTACTTAGGATAACATGTCCTCGTAAGAGGAGTGCCCTAGGTTAATTAGTTAATTTGCTATTCCGTTTCAATCATAGTAGTTACTGGTAGCTCCTGCTAACCCGGATACCACTGTAAAACCCAACATAGATGTCCTGTTTTCAAAATGTTTAATTTTTATAAATCCTTAAATCAATTACTTTTGACATATATTTTCCATTTCCATTTAAACAATATATTTTGATGACGTCTATTTGCAAACTCATTTAGAGGTAATTCAAATTTGTAAGGGTATAATTTGTGACTTGTGTATTAAATCATCACTTGGGAGATTATTTTGAAGGCCTATGCATATGAATAGGTGTAAAATAGTTGGGTTTTCATTGTATTGGGTCATTGGGCCATTTTGAACATGTTAGGGCCCAATTAGAACGAGTTTAAGGGGTGTTTAGTGGGCCTGTTTAGTCAAATCCGAAAATTAGGTTTAGGATTTGTTCATCTTTATAAACAAATCCTAATACTCTCATAGGAGGGGCTAGCCAATTGAGAGAGAGACAAGGAGGCTTTTCGTTTTATATCAAGTTTGTGTACTAGACGGTTATTTAATCGTGTGCACACTTCAAAGGTGATTTATATTGTTTGTTTGTTTAATCGTGTTCTTCATCGTTTACTATTTTCATCTTTGTTCTTGAATCAATCAATCGTCGAGATTCCGTACCTTTGATTGATCGTTGATATCGTTTAAGGATCGTTTTGGGACGTACAATTGGTATTAGAGCCAAGAAACAAGTGTTTCGAGGCTCTCACGATATCAAGTTCAAGCGTTTAGGTGGATTTTGGATCGGTTTTGATTGTCTTTTTGGTGACACCTTCGAAAAAACATTTTTTAGGGTTCACAAATATTTGTGCTTCTGAGATGTTGATCTGCTACATCGATCTAGTATTTTTTTTTTATTTGTGGTTTATCTATTTTCCGAATTAATGGATTGTTAATCATTTAAAATTAGATCTTGTCATATTCAAAATCTTCAATTCCAAAAAGTCTGTTTTGTTGGTGGAATTTGGAAATTTGCTTAAGTAAAAGGTGATGTGATTTTTTTAAAAATCTAATCATTAATTGTCTTGATGTTCAAATCTTTGAATTTTCTTAACTAATTTGTTTTTTTTTTTGAATTACTAGTCAACGTTTTTTTTTAAAAAGGGAATTAACTTTGGGTGAATTCCAAATTTGCGAGATTCTCCGAGTTTTCGGTTCGCAACTTTAGTTCTTGGCCGTAAAGTGATTCTCGGCTAAGTTGAGTTTTTGACGTACGTAATTTAAATTTCAAATTAATTACAAAAATGCCATTGTAATTATTTAAAATATGTGGTCAAGATCATCCGGTTTTTGAAGCTATAAACGGCCGCTCAATTGAAGTTGGTGCAAATTAATTTTGACGGGGAATTGGTCGTTGAATTTTTATGCATCTTGTGGAGTAATTCGTTTTTTTAATTTTCATATTTTTTGCTTCAATTGTTTCAAGGTGTTACTAACGGTTTTGTTTGTGAGTGTCTTGTGATTGTTTTTGCAGGTTTCGCATAGGACAGAAGCAGGCTGCTAGGATTTCTTAAGCCCCTCGATCGAAATCTATGGCTTTGACCCTTATTTCGATCGAAATCTTTAGTTTTTTGACCCTTTTGGATACTTTTCGATCGAATCCAGGGGCTTTTCGACTAGGCTAAGAAGCTTTTCTATCGGCCCTGGTGCTTCTCGATCAAAGAGTACTTCCCGGTTCACCACTTTCCGATCGGAAAGTCCCTTCGTGATTTTTCGATCAAGTCCGTTTCGATCGGAAAGTCCCTTCGTGACTTTTCGATCAGCTCCGTTTCGATCGGGAAGTCCCTTCGTGACTTACGATCAGCTTCGCCTTTCGATCGGAAAGTCCCTTCGTGACTTTTCGATCAGCTTACACTTTTCGGTCGAGCCGAAACTCTGCCCGATCGAAAAGTTGTCTTTCCGATCCTGTTGAGACTTTTCAATCCGATCATAGCACTCATTCAACCAGATAGCACTGCAGCTACCAACAACAATGAGATATGTTGTAATCCTAAGTGTCAGACTATTTTGAATGAATGTAAAGACTGGGAACGTAAGTTTACCAATGAGACCCTAAATCGCGAATTAATTACTAGAGACCTTAGGGAGTCCAAAAGTAAGACCAGAATATTTAGAGAGAAACTTGAGGCCATTCAGGTAGATGTTAAGAGTCTTCAACGTCAGGTGAGTGATAAAAGCACCTATCTTAGGCTTGCTAACACTAAGGTAGAAGATCTAACTAAGGAGGTGGAGGAACTAAGAACCAAACTTGACACTTCCCAATCTGCCCTTGAGAAACATCAAGTTATTCAAAAGAAAATGATGGACTCTCATCATGCTTTATTCAAATCAGATGAGCGACTCGAGCATGTAAAAGAAACATCTGGCCTCGGGGATGGAAATTTTCCTCCCCCATTACAACATGAATACATCAGAGTGCCCCAAACTGCCGATGAATTGTTGAAAGAGTCTCTGAATGAAGCAACCATGGTATATGGGCCTCAACCAGCACATAAAGATGAAAAGACAGCCACTAAAGCAACCTAGTCTAATAAAACTACTGAGTGTGCAAGCTCAAGCTCCAGTGAGGTGAAGAGAGCTGATGAAGAAAAGTTGGTTCCTTATCCAACGATCGAGACTCCTTATTCCAAAGTTGTGGATGAGGTAAAACGGGAACGAGTGGTGATGACTACAAGTCCCAACGGTAAGATATTCATGACAACAGTGTCTATGTTCATTCCGATTGAAGGAGAAGAGAGACCCTCATTCACCACTAAGCTCAAAGGCTTAGGTCATGATGGTGGTTTATCATCTGACATTAAGAGTATAAGGCCCAAGATCACCATCAAGCCTCCAACTTCTGTTCCAATCAAGATTGAAAGGCCCAAGATGACAAACAAGTCTCCAGTTTCATCAGTAGGCTCATGCAGTTGCAGTTGTAGAAATGTTGCATCGACATCAAAGAATACATGGAGCACAAGAACTGAAAAGATAGATTCAACTCAAGCTTCGAGGAACCAGTCCACAGTCAACCCAAGATCTGCAAACAGGTCAAAGATGTAGACACAAGCAAATGGTGCTCCACCTCAGCAGCTAAAGACAAACGGTTACACGTCTGACTTCTATCTCAAGAAGTAGACATGCTTTAATTGTGGCAATCCTGGTCACATTGCCTGAAATTGTCTCTATCGCCCCTATGAGCCATATTATCCGCAAAGTCGGAGTGTTTCGTCTCAGGAATCAGTTAAGTCTAAGCCAATGAAGGTGCAACCGCCTAAGGCAATGAAGACTGTTTCTCCTAAGATAAAACCCTCTGATGAACATTGGGGCGCTGCCAAAGAGCAAAGAACATTTTCAAATCAAAAATATGTTTTTCCGAATTATGAAAATTTTTATAAAAAGGTGAAGAAACCAATTTCAAAACAACACAAAGATGACAAACCTAAAGTTACCCCTCCAAAGGTAACTAAAACTGTTTTGAAAAGGAAACCTGAAAAGAAGAAGGTTGAAATACCTAAAGTCACTACTTCAAAGGTGACTAAAACAACTTTCAAATCACCTGGAATTTGGAAACCAAAATCAAAGGCAGCTGCAGCTCAAATTCCTGATTTCTCAAAGGGAGTGTTTTTAAAAGAAGTTTCATTTATTGATGCTTCAGGAATACCCAGAACCACAATGGCCTAGGTACCTATGGCTAACTGATTTCTCACCTTATGCAGGAACAGTTAAGGAGGACTTTCATTAACCTTGTTTATTTGTGATAGTGATTGTTCCAGGAATAGAAGGCATCTCTCAACTACATGACATGCAGATTTTCAATAGTAGGGATGTTCTTCTGGTAAGAGGTAAATTTAGTGAAATTAACAAGGTACCGTCTGAATTGGTTGTTTCTTGGCTAATTTGATAAGAAGTCTGGTAGTGCATTAAACAAAAATCATTTATGAAATTTTTAAAAAGATTGTCACACCCCCAAATAACCACTAACGGAGTTTATACCGTTAAGGGGTGCGAGCAAACCAGGACCACAACCATTAGTTACAAATACTAAACAAATCAGAGTAAAGTCCAAACATTAATAATCAAAACAGTTTAACAGTACGCAGCGGAAAATAACATAAGTGTCTTAGCACTAACCACGTGCTTAAATTACAAAACATGAATTGTTATTATTAAGTTCCCAAGTTAGAGTTTTAAAATAAGAGATCTTCAAGTGCCATGCCAACCTTCGGCGGATACTCCTCAGCGATCTGCGAAAGTGAAAACCACACAAGTGTCAACCTAACGGCTGGTGAGTTCACGGTGGGCATGACATGCATTGGCCCGGTCTCATAATCGTATGTATCAACATATACATAGGTAATAGTTTTGCGAGGCAATTTGCCAAGAGTTGAATTTTCGAATATGCACTAGTTAAGTAAAGGATTAAAGTAGTCAACCGATATCGCGGGTAGCTAATCCGGTTTCCATGCACTAAGGAGTCGTACTAGGGCTGAAAGCTGACGTAATAGAGTTCGGCAATAGCCGATGGTTGGTGCCTCCAGTTGTGTCCCATTTGGGAGGCCCACAACTAAACATAGGCTGACATTGAACTCCGTTCGGCCTCCAACCGGTTGGTTACACATTTGTGTACCGCGGAGCAGGGTTTGTCAAACCCTCAGTAGATCTACCCAACATCCCCTCGCTTCTCAGATCAACAGTACTAGGTTGAGGACTTTTTAAGTTTTAAGGCATCCTTAGAAATCATGTGATATCATTTGGTTTAGACTTTAACCTACACTAGTCATATTAAAACAGTTTATCCTGGATTTCATTTGAAATTCCCAAAAAGAGTTTAAGTGTCAAATGGCCGTTTTCCGGGTTTCAATAGAAACCCCAAGGATGGACAGTTGCAAGTGTTCCCATAAAACACTCCAACTTCCATAACAGGTATCCCAATTGTAATACCTCAAAACGTCAGCGTTGTTTATCGTTAAGTTCATTCGTTGTGTGCCAAACGGGCTCACAATTAAAGGGTTTGTGAAACTCACCTTAGGTTGCTCAGCTACACTGATTTTTAATCCAAGTATTGCTTAATGGAGACCTATGAACACGTTTAGGTCTTAAGTATTAGTTTTGTGTCTAATCTTGACGTCACTATGGCCCATAACATAGCACGTTGGAACTATGACACGACATAACGACACACGACACCGATGGTTGATCATAAACAAGGGTTCACATACATCAGAAATCAAAGCATGTATCATCATAGCAAAATCATGTAAGTCATGGCATAGCATTCAAGTAAATTGCACAAGTTTGGATTTTGGTCAGGTCACAGTTTCGCTAGCCTAGTGTCGCTGCACAGTTTCGCTATGTGCACGGGCAGCACTTTCGCTAGGGAATACCCGATGACACAGTTTTGCTAAGCTAGTTTCGCTCGAAACTGTTGACACAGTTTCGCCAGCTTAGATTCGCTCGAAACTGGTTTGAACTTTCGTTCAGGGTATTTCTCTTGGTAGTTTCGTCCGGACAGGTCGACTTAGTTTCGCGGGCGACATTATAGTTTCGCTAGGCAGTATCGCTAGATGAATATATACATAATTTCGCTGGACAGTTTCGCCCAGAGAACACACAGTGTCGCTGGTCGCGAAAAACACATAAATCAGCCTAAAAATCAATCTAACAGCTTCCATATCACATGTAATTCATTATCTAGTATACATAATCATTTACCAACATAAATCAGTAAGCTTTAACACCTTAAACATGCATTTTCATCATCAAATCACCAAAAACACATTTTAACCTAAAATGACCTAATCTAGCATAAATCTTCATCATGGATGGATTTCACACGTAAAGTTACTGACTTTATTGTAGATCTATCATTCCTAAACAACATATCAGAAGATCAAGTGATTCTATAAAGATCTAAGCATGCTTTTTAAGAAAACACATAGAAAACAAAAAAAATGGTGGTTTTGGGACTCACGGTTCGATCTCCAAGCTCGATGGATGATGGTTCGGGGCTGAGATCTCGATGGCTCGGTGTGAATCTCGACTGACCAGATTTCCAGGAGAAAGATGGAGTGTGTGTGTGTTTTTGTGTAAAGGAGGCAAATGGTGAAACTAGGGTTTATTAAGATATTATATATCAGAGGCTAGTTTCGCTGGCAGTTTCGCTGGCCAAGCGAAACTGGCTCTGGTAGTCAGAGGGTAGACTAGCCGGGCGACACTATAGTTTCGCCCGGTAGTTTCGCTGGAAACCCAAAAGTGACCAGTTTACATTTTTAAGCAAGATAAGTACAGTTCATGGGTTGTCATGCTATTCACAATGCTAAATCATGTATTTAAATCACATTGCACATAATAACTATAAGTAAATGAACACATAACACATATGGGCGGGTTTGGTGATCAACCAAAGGTCGTGGACGTATTCGGCCTAGTTAAGCATTAGTTACTAAGTTAACACTTATAACGTAACTAACGGAGATTGTCTAACGGAAGTAAACCTTGAAATTCTCGGATGTCACATCATCCCCTCGTAATTGGAATTTTCGTCCCGAAAACTATTCTTGCGTCGTAGTGTTTGCAGCCTCGGCTATCGTCGTTGGGGAAAGAAAGCAAAAGTTTTAGGGTCGCCACATCCTCCTCCTGTTAAAGGAATTTTGGTCTCCAAAATTAAATCATACCTTGAGTTTCTGTGGACGTTTGCTCGAACAAGTGAGGATACTTCTTCTTCATCTGATCCTCTCGTTCCCAAGTATATTCTGGTCCACGTCTTGAGTTCCATCGAACCTTGACGATCGGAATCTTGCTACGTTTGAGGGTTTTCTCCTCGCGTCCCATGATTTCTACCGGTTGCTCGATAAATCTCATATGTTCGTCGATTTCCAATTCCTCCAAAGGGATTATTTCAGTGTTGTCAGCCAGACATTTCTTCAGGTTAGAGACGTGAAATACGTTGTGAACTCCATCGAGTTCGGCAGGGAGTTGTAACCGGTAGGCCACCGGGCCTACTTCCCCAATGATTTCAAACGCTCCGATGTAGCGAGGATTCAACTTTCCACGCTTTCCAAAGCGTATCACTCCCTTCCAGGGAGATACCTTCAATAGCACCTTGTCGCCTACCTCGAACTTCAAAGGCTTACGGCGTTTGTCGGCATAGCTCTTTTGTCTGTCACGTGCTGCGGCTATCCGTTTTCTGATTTGAATAATCCGTTCAGTTGTATCATGAATGAGTTCCGGTCCGGTGAGTCCTGTCTCACCCGTTTCAGCCCAACACATGGGCGATCTACACTTTCTGCCATAAAGAGCTTCAAAAGGTGTTGCACCGATACTTGAATGATAACTGTTGTTGTAGGAGAACTCCACCAACGGAAGGTGAGCCTCCCAGTCCTTACCAAAATCGAGAACGCAAGCACGGAGTATGTCTTCTAAAGTCTGAATAGTTCGTTCCGTCTGTCCATCGGTCTGCGGGTGATAAGCTGTACTCATATCCAGTCTGGTTCCCAGTGCTTCTTGCATAGATTGCCATAGTCGGGAAGTAAATCGAGGATCTCGATCTGAGATGATGGTCTTAGGCACTCCATGACGTGCCACAGTTCGGTCAATGTACAGCTTCGTTAACCTATCCATATTGTCGTTTTTCCGCATAGGAATAAAGTGTGCAGATTTGGTTAGTCGATCAATGATAACCCAAATCGCTTCCGGTCGATTCGATCGATGAGGTAATCCTGTTACAAAATCCATGGAGATATCCTCCCATTTCCATTCTGGGATCTTTGGTTGTTGCAATAACCCAGAAGGCTTTTGGTACTCGATCTTAACTCTTGAGCATGTTAAACACTTAGCCACATATCGAGCAATGTCGGCTTTCATATTCGGCCACCAATACAAACTCTTCAAGTCTTGGTACATTTTATCCGATCCAGGGTGCACCGAATATCTTGATTTGTGAGCCTCATCCATCACGAGCTCACGGAGATTTCCAAGTAAAGGAACCCAAATTCTGTCATTGTAGTATCTGAGTCCGTCGGACCTAATTTCGGAGTTACCATCCACCCCTCGCAGTGCTTCAGCTGCGAAATTTTCCTCTTTTAAAGCTTCTTGTTGGGCATTGCGGATCCGATCCGGCAATCCCGTGTGAATGGTAAGTTGCAGCGCTCGTACTCGTCGAAGCTTTTCGTACTCTTTTCGACTTAATGCATCAGCCACAACATTGGCTTTTCCCGGGTGATACTTGATTGCTAAGTCATAATCATTCAGTAGCTCGACCCACCGTCGTTGTCGCATGTTGAGATCCTTCTGATTAAAGATGTGCTGTAAGCTTTTGTGGTCAGTAAATATTATGCACTTTGTTCCGTAGAGGTAATGTCTCCAAATCTTGAGTGCATGAACAACGGCTCCCAATTCCAAATCATGCGTTGTATATTTCTTTTCAGTGTCCTTCAGTTGCCTGGACCCATAGGCAATCACTTTGTCCCGTTGCATCAACACGCAACCGAGTCCTTGGATGGATGCATCGCAGTAAACTACAAAGTCGTCAACTCCATCGGGTAACGCGAGAATCGGAGCTGAACATAACATATCCTTGAGAGTTTGAAACGCGTGTTCTTCTTTTTCACCCCATCTATATTGTACTCCCTTGTGCGTTAATGCTGTTAAGGATTGAGCCAATTGCGAGAAACCCTTAATGAATCTTCGGTAATATCCGGCAAGTCCCAAAAATTGTCGGATTTCGGTCGGCGCTCTAGGAGTAGACCAACTCTTGATAGCTTCCACTTTAGCCGGGTCGACATGAATTCCTTCCTGATTAACAATGTGTCCAAGAAACTGGACTTCGCGAATCCAAAAATCGCACTTCGAAAACCTAGCATAAAGCTGTTCCTTACGGAGTAATTCCAAAATCAGTCGTAGATGTCTCTCGTGTTCTTCCTTTGTCTTGGAGTAAATCAAAACATCGTCAATGAAGACTATCACAAACTGATCGAGGTACGGCTTGCACACTCGATTCATCAAATCCATAAACACCGCAGGTGCATTAGTTAGCCCAAACGGCATAACTAGAAACTCATAATGTCCATACCGAGTTCTAAAAGCAGTCTTGGGGACATCCTCATCACGGACACGAAGTTGGTGATATCCAGACCGTAGATCAATCTTTGAAAAGTAGTTCGAACCTTGTAGTTGGTCGAAGAGATCGTCGATTCGAGGAAGTGGGTACCGATTCTTAATAGTAACTTTGTTAAGCTCTCGGTAATCAATACACATACGGAACGTTCCATCCTTCTTCTTAACAAACAAAACTGGTGCTCCCCATGGAGACGAACTTGGACGAATAAACCCTTTGTCGAGTAGCTCTTGAAGTTGTGCGGAGAGTTCGTTGAGTTCGCTTACCGCCAAACGGTAAGGTGCGCGTGCAATCGGAGCGGCTCCAGGAGCTAAGTCGATCCCAAACTCCACTTGACGAAATGGAGGCAAACCAGGCAGATCTTCAGGAAGTACATCTTGGAAGTCGCGAACTATCGGGTAATCGTTGATTCTGCGCTCGGGAAGTGTCGAATCGGTGACGTTTGCAAGAATCACGAAGTGACCTTTACGAAGGCACTTTTGAGCTTTGAGAAACGAGATAATACCAGTGACTGCTCCACCTTTTTCACCTTGAACCGTTAACACTTCACCTCCTTCGAGTGGAATACGAACCACTTTTTCTTTACATAAGATTTCAGCTCGGTTTTCAGATAACCAATCCATTCCTACTATAACGTCAAAACTACCAATCGGGAAAGGCATAAGATCGATTCCTAATGTATGGCCAGCTAGTTCTAACTTACAGTCCTTAACTATCTGCGTCGTATCATGAAGTTTACCATTCGCTAGTTCTACCACATACGTAGCATCTAAGGCAATCGGTTTAGCATTTATTAGTCTAGCAAACTTAGTGGAAATAAAACTTCTTTCAGCACCAGAATCAAATAACACAGTAGCAAAGAAACCATTCAATATAAATTTACCATTAATCACGTTGGCGTCGTTGCGAGCTTCTCCCTGACCCATGACGAAGGCACGACCTCTACCATTCCCACCATTACCGTTTCCACCATTACCATTCCCACCGTTGCCATTCCCGTTGCCCGGGTTCCCACCGTTGCCATTGTTACCATTACCCTGCCTGCGCAATTGCGGGCAATCTTTCTTCATGTGGCCTTGAGCACCACATTCATAACAGCCACGGGCTCCACCATTGTTGTTGTTCTGATTGTTTTCTTTCCCGTTACGGTTGTTTCCGTTTCCCCTGTTGTTATTTCCTCCTTGGTTCTGACCGCCGTTGTTCAACTTCTGCAAGTTGGTCCAGCAGTTGTTGGCTTCATGCCCCGGTTTCCCACATCTTCCACATTCCAAACCTTTGTTACACATACCGTTGTGGTGTTTCCCGCACTTGTTACAATACGGGGCTTTACCCTTGTAGTTTCCATTCCCACCTTGGCGATTGTTACCCCCACTGTTGTTGAAATTGGACCTTGTGTTGTCTGGTCGCTTGTTCTGATATTGGGAGTTAGAGGACCTCCCAGATTGATTTCCAACAGATTGATTGTTCACAGATGTAGCTGGAGCTTCTTCTTCAGCCTTACGCTTGCCACTCAAGGCAGTCTTCTCAGTGGCTTTCGCGGGTAGAGTACCCCTTTCGATCTCCTGATCGGTTAACTTGTGAGCCAGACGGATGGCTTGTTGCACAGTTGTTGGATTGCTGGCTGTCACCAGGCTCTTGATTTGGGGCGCGAGACCCTCCAGATAACGCTCAATGCGTTTAAATTCAGGATCAACCATCGAGGGGCACAGTACCTCGTACTCGTGGTAACGAGCAGTATACTCTTCAATTTCTGACCCAGACATCTTGGAGTTCAAAAACTCTCCTTCCAGTTTCTTGACTTGATCTCGAGGGCAGTACTCCTCCATAACCAACTCCTTAAACGCTCCCCATTCCATGTCGTTGGCCGCATCTAACCCAATCATCTTAATCTCAGCATTCCCTCAAAGGTACCAGTCGCATACTTCACTTTGTCTCCAGCAGGGCAGTTGCACATAGAGAAGACCTTCTCAGACTTCTCAATCCACCTGAGGAGTCCTACAGCTCCTTCTTCGCCGGAAAACGTCATCGGCTTGCAGTCCATGAAGGACTTGAACGTGCAGTGGTGGTGGTTTCCTGATGCAATAATAGTTCGGGTTTTAAGTTTAAACAAGTCAATTATAATCGCTTTGTGCCTTAACCGGCATAATAATTAACCTGTGCGGCGTATGCAGCTTGGACGGCTGCCACCGCGACTTGCACGTGTTCAGTAATCATTGCTTGCAGCTGTGCAGGCGTCATGTTGATGTTGCTTCTTCCGTGTCCTCTTCCAGACATTTTGCTGAACAGTTAAAGTAGCCAGTGTTCAGTCACAATTATGTTCCATACATATCCCATAATATGTGTTTTAACCATTTTCTGTTATCCACTATTAGTCCAAAAATTTTCGTGCAAAATTGAGGCGTCGTCGAAGAATGCCGTAAGTCGTAAGTACTATCGTCGAAAGTCGGCTTCCCCATAAAAGTCACCGTCGGCGTACTCATCGTAGTAGAAATCAGGACGTAGCGTGTAGCGTCGTTTCGTTGTCGCTTTCCCCGGAATAGTGTGCGCATTTGCGTTCGCATTTCGTATTCGTGTGTGAAAATTTTCCTAAGGTTTTTCCGTTAGACTACCTAGACACGGTCTCTATATATATTTACATATATATATCTACATATGGAGTATTTACTTACACAGCAGAGCGAGTATCCCAGGTTGGCACGTAAAAATTTTGTTTTGGGAATTTTGTTTGTTCGTTTGTAACTAAGGTTTCAAGTTGCAGTTTCCAAATTGTTTTCAAAAATGATTCCAGTTCTCTGCAACTTATGGCTCTGATACCAATCTGTCACACCCCCAAATAACCACTAACGGAGTTTATACCGTTAAGGGGTGCGAGCAAACCAGGACCACAACCATTAGTTACAAATACTAAACAAATCAGAGTAAAGTCCAAACATTAATAATCAAAATAGTTTAACAGTACGCAGCGGAAAATAACATAAGTGTCTTAGCACTAACCACGTGCTTAAATTACAAAACATGAATTGTTATTATTAAGTTCCCAAGTTAGAGTTTTAAAATAAGAGATCTTCAAGTGCCATGCCAACCTTCGGCGGATACTCCTCAGCGATCTGCGAAAGTGAAAACCACACAAGTGTCAACCTAACGGCTGGTGAATTCACGGTGGTCATGACATGCATTGGCCCGGTCTCATAATCGTATGTATCAACATATACATAGGTAATAGTTTTGCGAGGCAATTTGCCAAGAGTTGAATTTTCGAATATGCACTAGTTAAGTAAAGGATTAAAGTAGTCAACCGATATCGCGGGTAGCTAATCCGGTTTCCATGCACTAAGGAGTCGTACTAGGGCTGAAAGCTGACGTAACAGAGTTCGGCAATAGCCGATGGTTGGTGCCTCCAGTTGTGTCCCATTTGCACTACTACAAAAATGGCCTTTCTTGACGCTTTTTGCGCGTCAATAAAGGGCCAAGATGACGCGCAAAAAAGCGTCAAGGAAGGTAGGGTCAAGAAGCCTCTTGACGCGCAAAATGCGCGTCATCCCATTTATGACGCGCAAACGATGACGCGCAAAAAAGCGTCATAAATTTGTGTCATAAAATAAGCGTCAAGGAAGCCCCCGTCATAAATCTTCTTATGACATGCATTATTGCGCGTCATGGATTTTAAAAAAAATTAAAAAAATATTTTTTTAATAGAATCACTAATTTCCACATTAAATGACAATTAACCTGATAATTACAAAATTAAAATATACTTATAGACAAAATAATGTATTTCATTTATATAGCAAATTGAGTTTGATACATATAATAATTAAGAATTACAAAGTTAACCTTTAGTTACATTGGACTACTACAAGTAACATTAGTTTCTTCCATCTCAATACTTGCATTATCAAAATAAAATCTTGCATTATCTTGCATTTGTTAAGGACTGTAGGTTGCATCCCGCATCAATATCTTCCATTTGTTGGATATAGGCTTTCTTGTAGATGATAGTGGGGCACCACCATGAGTGTTAAATCCTTATCAACTGTCGATGATGTCGATGAGTGTTAAATCCACGAGCTCCGACAGCGGCTGATTCACTCATGCCATGACCCTGAAAACAAGCACTTAAATGTACAATATGCGCAAAATGACCACTTTGATGACTCTAACACATGAACTATGCGAACTACACGATAGAATGATAATTTCCTTACCTGAATGAAATCAACTTGAGGGAAATAATCCAAAAACTCCTCTATGATCCTTGTGCTCACATGTGTAGCAGCACAAGAAACCTGCTTCAAACTTTTCAAACTTTTACCAGCAACACCCTTTCCATTTGCAAGAGGTAAAAGTTGATTAATCTTAACCATCCATTAACTTAGCTGCTGCTGCAAGCAATTCAGCAGATGGCATGGCTATCAAAGAAATAGAAAAGTACACAATTCTTGTTTCACATTATAAAGAAACTGATTCCAGGTAAAGAACAACAGATAATTTTAGAGGAATTTGCAGATTAAATAGTATAGTAGATGTTAATTACAGTTGAATCGATCTAATAATCCAGCTGATTTCCGCATGATGCATCTGCTTTGTAACAGGTTAAGTTTTCAGGTATTAGTTGGACAAATGATAGTAAAGGTTTCTTTAACAACTGTTACCCAGCTCCAAAGTAAGTGAACATAACATCTGATATTGTTTCTAAATTAACATGCTCTGGATATAACTATTCAATTTTTCTTAAAAAGGCCACCTACCTGTTGAAAATTTCAAACAAGGGAGTTCCAGGAGATGCAGAAACCAATTGTCTATAATAAACACTTATAGCCACCGACATTCATAAATATTATGTGAACTAAATGCAAAAAGATATGGTCTTGTGCTTTTCAATCCTTATATGATACCTTGGGTTATAACTTTTGCCAATAAATCTGCCTACATCGGGTGTTATGCGTATGAGTCTCCCTAACGGGTCATAGAATCTTTTGAGTAGCCTACCCACCAACCAACCTGGAAATATTAGGGTGACAATTGAATAATAATGACAAGAACTTGTCCTTTGGCAATAAAAAATGTTTCAAGTAATATCATGGAGAAGGAATTCCAATCCATCTACTTAAGAACTGTCAAACTGGATTATGTTATTTTTCAATCAGATCAAATAGGTCAACTAAAAAGTATAGCTAAACTAGAACAGGTCAAATGAATCAAACAGATTAAAAGGGATGACACTTGAAAGTTGCACAAAGTCCAATTTTAAAGTATACAACTTCCTGAATCATTTTACTCAAATAGGGTAATGACATTAAAATTTAAAGCATGAAACTTCGATGATTTTGTTTTGTGGCCTAAAATAAGTTGGTTCCTTTTTATGCAATTATTCCCTACCAAAAAAGCCAACTTCCACATTTTTCTTACTTTTTAGTTTCTTTGTGCTCTTAAAATTCGAGACAATTTGGCCCCGTGTGTATATGAAGTATATTTCTCATGTGTTAAAAACAATGTTGGACAAAAATGTGTTGCATATCAATGTTCTCCTAACAGTACGATGAATGAGGGAAAAAGAACCGTATGTACCTGTCACAATGGCAATATCTTGAAGCAAAGTATTTCTCCTCTCACCAAACACCAAAGCCAGATGATATACCTCATGTAAAAAAATGACTGAATATTTCCCTACAAGAAACTGAAATATGATATACCTCAAGGTTGGAAACTCAGATGATCCAGTTGCTTCATTTCCATTTTCTTCATTATTTGCATATGATGATGACCTACTACTCTGTGTTTGTGGGTTTGCTAAAATAGGTGCTGGTGCATCAGACTTCTATAGAATTATTGCCTTAAGATGCTGAAAGATAGTAATCAAGTCTGAGCGTCAATAAAGTATAAAATTTCAAGATAATTTAATGCAAAAAGGTAATATCTATGAAATCTTAATCAAAATGATCAACCACACAGATAACTTACCAATAATTCATGGTAAGTTGCATAGTACTGTGGATACCTTGCCCTTGCCCCTCCAAAATCCTCTTGCCAGGTATCTATTAAACATAAGATCTTCTCCTTTACATGAAAATAAGGCTACAATTCACCAGATGATAGATTATATCATGAAGCACATCTCCCTCAGCTACATGCATATGGACAAAATCCTCGTAGTTCTTCATAATTGGTTCCAATTCTAGAAACCAAAATACACTATATACTAACTGTAACGAAATTCATCTAAACTAGCCTTTAAAACGAAGGTTAAGAAATCAAAATCTGACCTCAATTTCAAGTATAACTTTCAGATTCTCAACCTGTTGATTTAAGTAACGTTATTGTTAATCTGAAGCAAGCGAAAGAAAAACTTTCTAGGGTTTGAGCAGACCATATTTGAGCGGCAAATCGAGGAAACGATTCGAAGTGGATTACAATTTCTTCAATGTCGGACTGATGAAATTACCGACTGATTTGTGGGATTTGCGTTCAGAAACGCCAGATTTGCAGGTCGAGACTCGTAGAAACGCTAGTCGTTTGCGCAGAAGACTAATTAGACGAAGATGAATCCGGTGAGGAACCGACTTGTTTGGTTGATTTCTGGATGCAAGACGCCATTCATGAAATCATCCCCGCAGATGAATCCGGTGATTTCTGGATGCAATTTCGTAGAATTAGGGCATATTCGAAGAAGATTGAATATGGTTGCTCCACTTCATCACAGAAGAAAGATTCGGCATATTCGAGAGGATCTGATAGTGAGATGGATAAAAGAAGCTACTGGATCTTCGAGGTGAGCTTCTCCAGCTCTAATCTGAGTGAAGATTAGGGCAAAAAGTGATAAAAGTAGGAGGATGTGGAACTTTAAGAGCGCCATGGTTACGAAGCAGAAGGAGAGGAGGCTATGGATTTGAGATGAAGTTGAATCCACAGAAAAATGAGCGGTTAGGGCTTTGAAGTAATGGAGAGACTAAGTAATCTAGGTGTATAGTGTATAGCAGTGGGAAATTGAAATTTTGGGGGAAAAAATAGGGGGGGGGGGGAAATATAAAACGACACTTTTTAGATGACGCGCATCTTTTAAGTGTACTCCGTGTTTTTTTTTTAAATTATGACAGGAATTTTATGACGCCCAATAATACGCGTCGTGCAGTCTTAGGATTTTACAATTCTTGACAGTTTTTTTATGACACTCGTTTTTGCGCGTCATTAAAAACTGTGTGTCATCGTTTGCGCGTCAAGAAAGACCCTATTTCTAGTAGTGTTGGGAGGCCCACAACTAAACATAGGCTGACATTGAACTCCGTTCGGCCTCCAACCGGTTGGTTACACATTTGTGTACCGCGGAGCAGGGTTTGTCAAACCCTCAGTAGATCTACCCAACATCCCCTCGCTTCTCAGATCAACAGTACTAGGTTGAGGACTTTTTAAGTTTTAAGGCATCCTTAGAAATCATGTGATATCATTTGGTTTAGACTTTAACCTACACTAGTCATATTAAAACAGTTTATCCTGGATTTCATTTGAAATTCCCAAAAAGAGTTTAAGTGTCAAATGGCCGTTTTCCGGGTTTCAATAGAAACCCCAAGGATGGACAGTTGCAAGTGTTCCCATAAAACACTCCAACTTCCATAACAGGTATCCCAATTGTAATACCTCAAAACGTCAGCGTTGTTTATCGTTAAGTTCATTCGTTGTGTCCCAAACGGGCTCACAATTAAAGGGTTTGTGAAACTCACCTTAGGTTGCTCAGCTACACTGATTTTTAATCCAAGTATTGCTTAATGGAGACCTATGAACACGTTTAGGTCTTAAGTATTAGTTTTGTGTCTAATCTTGACGTCACTATGGCCCATAACATAGCACGTTGGAACTATGACACGACATAACGACACACGACACCGATGGTTGATCATAAACAAGGGTTCACATACATCAGAAATCAAAGCATGTATCATCATAGCAAAATCATGTAAGTCATGGCATAGCATTCAAGTAAATTGCACAAGTTTGGATTTTGGTCAGGTCACAGTTTCGCTAGCCTAGTGTCGCTGCACAGTTTCGCTATGTGCACGGGCAGCACTTTCGCTAGGGAATAGCCGATGACACAGTTTCGCTAAGCTAGTTTCGCTCGAAACTGTTGACACAGTTTCGCCAGCTTAGATTCGCTCGAAACTGGTTTGAACTTTCGTTCAGGGTATTTCGCTCGGTAGTTTCGTCCGGATAGGTCGACTTAGTTTCGCGGGCGACATTATAGTTTCGCTAGGCAGTATCGCTAGATGAATATATACATAATTTCGCTGGACAGTTTCGCCCAGAGAACACACAGTGTCGCTGGTCGCGAAAAACACATAAATCAGCCTAAAAGTCAATCTAACAGCTTCCATATCACATGTAATTCATTATCTAGTATACATAATCATTTACCAACATAAATCAGTAAGCTTTAACACCTTAAACATGCATTTTCATCATCAAATCACCAAAAACACATTTTAACCTAAAATAACCTAATCTAGCATAAATCTTCATCATGGATGGTTTTCACACGTAAAGTTACTGACTTTATTGTAGATCTATCATTCCTAAACAACATATCAGAAGATCAAGTGATTCTATAAAGATCTAAGCATGCTTTTTAAGAAAACACATAGAAAACATAAAAAATGGTGGTTTTGGGACTCACGGTTCGATCTCCAAGCTCGATGGATGATGGTTCGGGGCTGAGATCTCGATGGCTCGGTGTGAATCTCGACTGACTAGGGTTTCATTAGAAAGATGGAGTGTGTGTGTGTTTTTGTGTAAAGGAGGCAAATGGTGAAACTAGGGTTTATTAAGATATTATATATCAGAGGCTAGTTTCGCTGGCAGTTTCGCTGGCCAAGCGAAACTGGCTCTGGTAGTCAGAGGGTAGACTAGCCGGGCGACACTATAGTTTCGCCCGGTAGTTTCGCTGGAAACCCAAAAGTGACCAGTTTACATTTTTAAGCAAGATAAGTACAGTTCATGGGTTGTCATGCTATTCACCATGCTAAATCATGTATTTAAATCACATTGCACATAATAACTATAAGTAAATGAACACATAACACATATGGGCGGGTTTGGTGATCAACCAAAGGTCGTGGACGTATTCGGCCTAGTTAAGCATTAGTTACTAAGTTAACACTTATAACGTAACTAACGGAGATTGTCTAACGGAAGTAAACCTTGAAATTCTCGGATGTCACAAAGATAAACTTTGAAGGTTAACTTGGCCAATTGTGTTTAGTGAGTCGATGTTTAGTGATGTGTCAGTGTGTTCATGTTAAAAAAAAAGGTAGAAGAAGGAAAAGAAAAAATGTGTGTTGTTATTAAAAATCAAAAAGCAAGGGGAAGAATAGAAAAGATACATTTGTTGACCCCTCAAAAAAAATTGTGCTTTTTAATTTTTAATCTTTTTGTTTGCTTGAGAAGGAGGGAAGTGAAATAAATTTCCGTTTTGGAGATGGCTGGCACCCGTAAGGCGAATGTGAAAGACATGATCCATGGTGATATGCTGGTAGGCTCAGCTCTTTGATCTGAAAAGGTATGCGTTACACACTTAAAGATAACGTATGGCAGTTTGTTGGGCAACAACACTTAGGTTAATTGCATTTCTATTTGACTACATGTTTAAGTTCCCGATACACACGCTTGTCTCCAAGAGTGTGAAATTGAGCTCAAAAAGTCAGTGTCCCCTCTGCTTTGCGTGAGCAATGGCCTGGGGATGCTTCTCGTGTATGTAAGGCTCTCCTCTGCTTCGCGTGAGCAATGACCTGGAGTTGTCCATACATACGTGCTTCCAGATCACGTTAAATAATATATACAAAAAAAATGCATGTATACACCCAAAAGATGCCAAAGAGCACATCAAAAGAGACCCTCAAGAGTCCAAAACCCTCAGCCTTTGTCACTCATGAGAGCATTATAAAAAATTGTTTCAAAAATTCAGTTGACTTGTATATTATACCCAAAAATCTATGTGATCTATTCTTTCTCTTCTCAACCAAGTCTCGAGCTCAGTTTCAAACTTCTGGTTCAGGTTGTGAAAATATGTGGTAGGGAATTTATATGCTTGATAGTGTGTAATAACATGTACCTAGGATTTGTTGAAACCCACTTGCTGTTCATAATTAATGCACCAATAAAAGATAATAAAGTGACAAACAACCTGATTAAGAAAAGGGTTAGAGTTTAAAGTGGATCCGTATATTGGCAATCACCTGGACGTGTTCGAGTAGCAGAAGCTAAAAAGGGTTCCTCAGTTCGATTCATACGGTTTGATCCCAAATAAAACCTTCTCGTTTAGAAATTTGGTATGTTTGTTTTATTTTATTTTTTCTTTTGTGATATCTTAAGTTTTTATTGTTTATTTTTTTTTCAACCATGGCCAGGTTAATTTAAAGGTTTTAATATGTTTTTATGGGTTTTATGCAAGAAAGTATGCCCCTCCTCAGAATCTCAGGGGGAGATAATGGGAAGAGTCCTTGGGTTCAGGGGAAGTGCTTTTGGTTAAATAATGCTAACCCGATAACCAGTCATCGTCTGGTTAGTGTTTGTTCCATGTTGTGCTTAACAGGTTAAGTCAGGAAAAGACAACTCATGGACAAGAAGGTCAAGGACTCAGTTGACAAATGCACTGATATTGTTACTGATGAAGTTGAAAAACCAGTCGGAAAAGGACTTACCCTATGCTTATGGGAAGTTTGTTGGTTTTTCAAGTGATCATCTGAAGTTAATGGCAAGTCAAGACGGTTACTGATGATTCAGCAAGGACTCAACATATTTCAAGAAGGAGCAAGTATTTGAGAATCCTCCTCTCATTACATGCTTATCATTTGAAGTTCAAGCTGATGCTGATAAAGAGAGAGAGCCATCAAACATCTCTCATGCCGCCTAATGAAGATTGTCCAAGATAAAAAAATCTTCATCAACCCATGTTCAAGCTAAGGAGAAGATTGAAAGTAGAAGACATTTAATATCACAAGCCAAGGGGAAGATTGTAAGGGTATAATTTGTGACTTGTGTATTAAATCGTCACTTGGGATATTATTTTGAAGGCCTATGCATATGAATAGGTGTAAAATAGTTGGGTTTTCATTGTATTGGGTCATTGGGCCATTTTGGACATGTTAGAGCCCAATTAGAAAGAGTTTAAGGGGTGTTTACTGGGCCTGTTTAGTCAAATCCGAAAATTAGGTTTAGGATTTGTTTATCTTTATAAACAAATCCTAATACTCATAGGAGGGGCTAGCCAGTTGAGAGAAAGACAAGGAGGCTTTTCGTTTTCTATCAAGTTTGTGTACTAGACGATTATATAATCGTGTGCACACTTCAAATGTGATTTATATTGTTTGTTTGTTTAATCGTGTTCTTCATCGTTTACTATTTTCATCTTTGTTCTTGAATCAATCAATCGTCGAGATTTCGCACCTTCGATTGATCGTTGATATCGTGTAAGGATCGTTTTGGGACTTACTATAGTATTTAGTCACTATGACCCATGAACATCGCATGCCCATGGTAATTCGTTGTAGCATGTGCCAAAACAACTAAAGGAGATTGTCAGTTTGGGTGAACAGAAACTTAGAGGACAAGAATACTCAGCTGTAGAAAACACCTTGTTAGTGAAGAAACTAGTCACATCATTTCTCAACCCATCAAAATATATGATCCGCTTGCAAAATGGTGTTTTGATGCAAAGAATTGTTAATATAACATAATCAGAGCCTCTAGCATTCACACGAGGGACAAGATTTTTAATGAAAGTTAATGGAATGAAGCTCGCAGAGAGATTTCAAATCTAATTATGGAAGACACCAAGATCAGAGCATAAATGTTCAAGGATCTTGAGAAGAAAGAGTGATGGACAAGGTTTGTAAAGTTTTAATTTTGATAGCATTATCTTAGGGGGTAATTGTAAGGCCATGCAACTCTTGGATGCATGCCTTTGATCTAAGGAATGTTTATATTGAAGAAAGGCATGCAGTTTACTAAAGACTTGAAGTTTATTCGGAAGATTATGGGTTTCTACTGAAAGAGTTTATATGAAGAAGGTGTACATATGGAAAAACTTAGGTGTTGTTTGTTTTTTAAGAGGTAAAATATCTGCAGTCTGCAGACCACATCTGCAGACATCTGTAAGAGAAGATGTGGACTAAACCTCTGCAGTCTGTAAGAAGAAGACTGTTTGTTTTTTACCTTCTGCAAACTGTTAAAATAAACTGAAATTTAAATAAACAATTTTTATAACTTATAGATAATTACTATTCAAACCTTTTGATTTCCTTTCTGTATATTTTAACAAATAGTTATTTTTAAAACAGTTTTCGTTTAAGTAAAATTATAAAGATGTTTTATAAACCTGTTAAAAACACTTTTTTAACAATTTATAAACTTTAAAAAAATAACTGTTTAATTTTTTTTATAAATAACGGTTTAAAAATGTTTAAAAAACTGTTTAAAAAGCGTTTTTTAGAAATTATATACAAAAGTTTTTTAAAAACTACTTAAATTATTCATTTTTAAAAATAACTGTGAAAAACGTCTTTTTTAAATAAAACTTCAAAAAACGTTTTTTCAAAATTAAAATTTATAAAACACGTTTTTTTAAAATAAAACTCTATAGAAAAAACATTTTTAGAGAAAAAAAACTTTTTAAAAAACGTTTTTTTAATAAAAACTTTAAAAAAAACGTTTTTATAAAAAACTGTTTGCAAAGATGTAAAAACAACAATTTAAAAACGCTTTTTTTTTAAATGTTTAGAAAAAAACTTTAAAAAACATTTTTTTTAAAACTAAAAAAAAACTATTTAGAAATGTTGTTTTAAAATAAAATTTGTTAAAAAATGTTTATTTATGAAAAAACAGTTTAAAGAGAATGTTAAAAGATGTTAGAAGATGATAGATAATGTCAGAAGTGGCTGGGCCACATCTGCACCAAGAAGAGGTCGCGCAGATATTTTTTAATGAAATGTCTTTGAAAAAACAAATAGTCTGCAGACCTAAATGTCTGCGTGTCAGACATAAAAGGACAAAAGAGCTTTTTTAAAAAATAACAAACACCACCTTAGTCTCTACAGAAGACTATTTCTAGGGATGTTATTCTTACGGACTATAGAGTTAGTGCTCCGACCATGTTGTACTAGAAACAACAGCCATAACCATTTCTCCTTATGATCAACAAATTATGTAATAAAACAGTGTTAAGAATATTTCACTCATGTTATAGATGACTTATATTATGTTAGTAGAATCAATGGTTGCCATTAATTCTAGTAGCTCTACAGATTATGTATGTAGTTTTCCTTTGTAAAACTATCACTCATATTTATAATCAATACAATTTTAGTGCTTGGAAGTTATTATCTTATCTATTTGTGATTGTTTACTATCTGATTGTTATTATAGTCCGAGTGTGAGAGTTCATCAAGATTATTTATGCTAGCCTTGATAATACTAGCAATCTTGTTTGCTTTTTTGAGAAGTTGAACACTCGATCATACATTATCTTTATTATGTGGTATTCATATATGACCATTCTCGCTTTACTTAGTTTTACCATGTAAAGCAAAAACTTGTTTTTATATTTTCTTAACAGTGTTTTTGAAATTTGTTCGGACACAATTCTCATGAGAGGTTAAACTCTTTCAAAGTGATGGGAGTAAAGAAATTGTTAATCATACGGTTTAAAACACATTTGAAAATAAAGAAACTTTTCATCGCATATCAACTGTTTAAAGGCCTCAAAAAACTTCATAAACTAATAAAAAACTAATGGTATTCATCAATGGACTACTATTCCATAAACTCGATCATATCTTGACGAATTTGATTTATAACTATTGCATTATTGACCTAAAGTGTCGTCGACGTGATCATTAAAGAAAACAGAGTGTAGAAATATAAAAGGTCTTCAAACACATTGAAAGTTCATAAAGTAGTTTATTAGATATGACAAAGAATTTCAATTTATTATAATGAATCCAAAATTAAAAGCAAAAACATCCAAAGTCATAAACCATTTCAGGTGTGAGTATTGTGCTTAGCAGTGAACCTGCTTCACGGTGACAGACTAAGCGTGGATGGGTTCAGAGGGCGACGGACTAGGGGTAGGCGGGTTAGGATCGTACTTAACCGGGTAAAATGCCGCCATTGCAATTCCACATTTACCTTCTTTATTTTCTATGTTTCGTTCCATTCTTATGTAGCCTTCTTCACCCCACTCTGCACCCCATGAGTTTCTAACAATCCAATAATCCTTGCCTTCTTCATTCCCGTACCCAACCACGACCACACCATGATCTAAATCTGTTCCACATGAACCGTCAAAAATACCCTGTTCAAATTCAAAAGGTATAAAATTCAGATAAATGGTTTTAGTTTGAGTTGGTAGTTGTTAGATCTTTTTTTAATAGGATTTTGTAGAATTGACCTAAGCATGAAAAGATTACTTGTCGATTAATAGGTCAAAAATGTCGTTTTAAAAGATTTAAATGATATTAGCTGAAATAGGTTATGTCGATGGTGATGACCCACTTGGACCCGCTTTAGGTTTTAGCCCATGTGTAAATACTAATCAACCCATTTTGAGTATCTTAATTCCTTAAAATAGTATGGAGATAAACGGTGAGGCGGTGAGAGAGCCGCAATGAAGGTCTCATTCGTAGGGATATTTGTTTATCGACGCTTAAAATTCTTAACGAGACCAAACGAACATCTAAAAAGTGGAAGGCCTGGCTATTTCCGAACTTTGTAAAAAGTCAAACGAACATTTGAAAGAAGTGAGACTGTCATTTTCAAAGTGTGAAACATTATAAAAGTAAAAATAATTATAAAAATGAGACAATTGTTGAAGGCGTTGGTGGAAGACTGTTGAAAGATTGAGTATCAGTAAAAATGTGTGGTTTTGATAACAGAAAAATTTAGGTGATGTCGTTAAAATTGTATGTTTTGATGTATGAGTAAAAATCTGATTTGATAACTGAGGTGTTTGTTGGTATTTGAAACGTTCTATGTTGGAGATGCTGTTAACTAACAAAAACTAACTACATGCCTACATAAATACCTTTATTTAAGAACATGTTTATATTAAACCAAGAATCAACAAAATACCGATGTGTAAAACTGAAAATCTTGGCCACTAGCTTCAATGGTAACGGTAATAGGTTGGTTTGCAGCAGCCTTTTGCAATGCCAACTCGTTGTTTACAGGAACATCTTCATAATTGTCAATCGAAACAACCTTTGTCTTTTTCTACACAATACAATCAACATATTAGTTAGTTATAACAATTAGAATATATGAACACGTGATACAAACCTTTGTAATGTTACATCTTCCATCTGTCCCGGTATAAGGATAATCTTTATCTAAATCAATGCCGCCATTGTTGATAATGAATTCAAAAGCATGATCCATGTAACCTCCATTGCACCCTTGACTAAAACGAGTATCACAATCTATCAGTTCTTGTTCGGATAATGTCACTAGATCACCCGTCACGATCTGGTTTATAGCTTCTACCGATCCGATGGTTGAGAATGCCCAACAACTCCCTGTAAGTCAAGAATCAACCATGTTTTACTTTAACAAACACGTAAGCTAGTTATGTTGTGTTTATGGTGTCGTTTTATTTGTTTTTAGATTAAAACATAAGCCAAATCGTTAGTAAGTGATTTTATGTATTTAATATCAAAGTCGAACCGTTTAAGTTTAGAGCCGAAGCTAACCAAAAACCATTACGAATGGCTTGTAATAAGGTTCGACAATGGATATATAAAAAGTTCAGTTTGGTTTCATCTCGTAAAAGATCAGTTTAACTTTAAATGAATTTTCATCTTCAACATAAAAAATTAAATAAATAAAAAGTTTCATGATTTCAATCCTTCTTTTAATCAACGCTTGTTCTTAAGTGTTAACACTTAGCAAATTATATAATTGTTTAATTTCAATCAAATATCTACTGAAGAATATTAAAAGAAAAATCAATTTATGTATACCTGCTATTCAATATCTCAAAAAACAAATAAATTCTCATCTTACGATTCAGTAGAATTTTATATAACGGTTTTCTATATAAACCATAAACCACACCGCTCGTTATGATTTGAAAAGTTTAAAGTCGTCCCATGTAAAAGAAAACACCCTACTTATTATAGTCCGTAAAGAAACAAATCGTGAGCTATAAGTTGTGGTTCCACCAAGTTTCGAGTCATATTTAAACCCAAAATTGTTAAAACTAATTGCAATAAAGAATTATATCAAAATAACTCACCACAGCTTCCTTGATCTTTAACGGCTGCAATGGCTCCTTTGGTCCTCCAGTCAAAAGAATCCGGCAAGACGCCACTTGAATGAACCGAGTAACGATCACTCCTGACGTTATTGAACTTATGTTTAGAGTCGATCTTCTTGGCACCGGTGTAGAGTAAGCGGTACTCATTAAGTGACAAATCCGCGAACTTGTTGAGTCCAAGCTTGTATGAATTATTTCCGGAGTTGTGTTGTTGTATGTAGTTGACATTATCTTTAAAAATCTGAAACCTCTTCGCCTTCTCTACAAAGGAGTGGTAAATTATGGAATGTTTAACGAGCCATGACGAGAACATTTCATTTACTTCATCATTGTCCGATAAATGTCTAGAAGATAAGACCGTGAAAAGAGAAAAAAGCAAGACAAGCACCATTGCAAGGAGCTTCATTGTGTTAAAGAATAGAAGAGGAGAGCTGATTGTTTGAAAAAGAAGAAGGGAGGGAATGAATTTATACACTCACATCCATGAATGGAGGTGGTGGGAATACATATATTTGCTTTAAAATATTTTCATTTTGACACATTCATATCTAAAACCTACTCTATGTCATAGAAAACATACACTTTGAAACTTAAATATAAAGAATTGAGATCTAGAAAGAAAAGAACAAGAAAAAACATGTTTATAAAAAGGCAACCCTAAGATTCGAACCCGAGCTGAATCAATACACCATTAAGCCCTAATCATTTGGGTTGCGCCCTAGGTTATCTCCTATAAAAATGGTATTAATAGACATGAAACTTCGGAGAAAAAAATATGGCGGCCCAAGTATTTGAACCCGCTACATGCCAGATCGAAAGACACAAATCCTTAATCTATTGGGCAACACCCCTACTTGGTTATCTCCAAGCAAATATCTTATTAATACAAAAAAGTTTCTGAAAAAAGAAAAACAAAGTGTTCCAATCATGCTCTACTAAATAACATAACCGACCAGTGATGAATTTTTACTATTCCCCCAGTTTCTTTTTAAAAATATAGATGATAATGGAAAGTTTTACCTAATAGTAATCATGTTTTTTTAGTTTACTATTAAAGTTTAATCGAAGTTCGCTTTAGCCATTTTGTTAGTTCTGAAGAAAAATGGTGTTCTCATTTGAATCATACGCTATATATACATAGGACGCCATCGTTTTAGAACCATAAGTATGTTGAAATTGTGCAAGAATCACGTAGGACATGTAGTACATCTTGAGCGAAATATAAATAACTAAAAATCAATGGTTTATTTTGATCTTTTAATTTCTCTTTGATTTATTTTAACATATTAATTAAGGACTATATAAATGGGTTTTATGTAAATAAATTTCAAGGAATAATATAAAAGTTAATGTGATTTCTCACGATTCGTAGTATATTTGTTGTTCTGAAAAGAACTCATATATATGAAATGCATAAACCATCGTTTTTCCATTAATTTCATCCAACATGTTTCTTTCCAAATGATAGTGTTTGGCTTGAAGTGGTGCTCAATAAGTCAATGCCTTATAGCAAACCTTGTAAAGAAGACATACACAAGGACATTGTGAGCATTGTAAGCATTGTGTTGAAATAAGTTTTACTAAAATCAACAAGTCCAACAACAACAAATTATGGAATCTTAACAGAACATGTTAAGTTGTTGGCGCATAAGTTACATCAGCACTTTAAATGGCTAAAGATTGACAGCCATCATTTCCTTCTTGTGATCTCCAAAATACAATTTAAAAAAATAACCCTTATAATATAAAGTTAAAAACTCATGTATAAAAGTGAATAATGTGACGAGAAATCATAATAACAATAACTAAAACCAACCTATTGTAGAAAATTTTTACATAAATAAATATGGCTCCACTTGAGGACTTATTTAAATTTTACAAAAAGAAAAGTTAAAAAAGCGTTTACAGAAAGAAAAAAAAACGTTTAAAAACAGAGCTAAAATAATATTTACAAAAAGAAAACTTAAAAACAAGAAACGGGAATCGAAAAAATAACCTCTCATACTCAAAGACGGAAACCAACCAACTGATCAAAATCACATGTAGTTTATATCTTACAAAATATTAATAATCATATACATATAACAAACTTTTTAAAATTTCAACAAATTCTAAACGTTTAAAAAAACCTTAAAAAAAGGTAAATAACAGTGATCGAACAAGTAAACCGTGACACTTAAAGCCGGCGAAATACCTCTTGTACTATATCAAACGTTAATGTGAAGTTTTCAAAAATAAGTAAAAACATATACATATATATAATAAACTTTAAAAAAAAATCCAGGCCCTAAGGCGATCACCTCCCCGCCTATGGCCGGGCCGCCCCTGGTTCCTCTTCTTCGGTTTTAGTTAAGCTTACCATTTCGTCTCGCTTTTCCTTCATTTCCTTGCATTTCGAAGCATAATCAACAATTGGTCACATTTATGTATAATACAATACAGAATCAGTAGTTAACTCAAAATGGTTAGTGTTCAAATTACTTTTGTTTAATAAAGGTACATACACATGTGAATTTATTATCACACGTGGCTTTTACTTAGTGTTGCATGGGGAGTGTTCATGTGCGCCGCACGTGGATCTTGTATTAGGCAGCTAGCAATTAATGGCCAAGATTAAATGGCATATGTTGCGTGCACGGATGCACACCATGTGTCATAATAGATTTCAGGTGCCATTATTGCTTGATGATTCTATGGTCCCCAAAGGATTTGGGTTGGACCATAGCCATGGAATCAATCTTACTAGTCAAGAAAAGATTCACGTGAAGCCCAAATGGACCGCAAATCGGATTCATCATCTTCAAGTCTTCCTTAGTCCAGTGTTAAAGGTTTAACACTTTGGCGCTGGACTGAAGATGTTAGAACACAATGTAAATGTAACAGAAAACAGTCAAGTATTAGAAGTGTGACACCTTGTCCTAAAATCCAGGTCAAACCGTTTACTTTGACTTTTAAATTAAGTATTTATGTGCATTAACTGATCTAATTACTGTTTAACCTGTTAATTACTGTGCCTGACTGTTAACTGATGACGTAAACCTAATCCCGCGTTTGTACTAGAAGTGTATACCCGTTAAATGCATAGAGATTTCATGTATTAATAATGGAACTTCAATAACAAGAAAAATAAATATAAAAATGTATTTTTATATTTTATCCAGAACTGTGTTGTACGTTTATATAATCGACACGGAAAACTGATAAGCGATTGTTTGTGTAAAACTATTCGGTTTTAAACAATCTGAACGGTCGAGCTTAAAACTGTCACGAACTGACAAACCGAAAACGTTAACCGTAACATGTGCGAAAAGCTGAAAAATATAACTGATTTCTGAAAACTGTTATAACCGACTGAAACAATTGTTTTTATGAAATAAAAACATCACAAACTGAATTCGTTGTCAAGACTTAAGCCAAGCCCTAACCAATACACAATGGGCCCGGGCCTCGAACCTACGCCCCATTTGGACCCGTACGGCCCATAACCGACAAACGGGCCCAATTACATTTCTCTTTAAACAATTTGGCCTAATGAAAAGTCCAAAGCCCAATGGCTTAATTTTAATTGTATTGGCCCATCAACTTTGTAATTTTTATTAAATTGTTACCACCTTGTGTTTTTATAAAAATTAGTCACCAACTTGTATATCTTTTATACTTTTGTTATTTAAGAATTATGGATTAATTCATCACAAATCCTTATATATTTTATAAGAGCTTTCTAATGCTAGTCACATTTTATAAAACATGACATGGTTTTATAAAAACAAGTCACCTACACATTGGTTAATGTATATAAGTAATGTGCTTGTCACCACTTTTTATAAAAATGTGATGAATCAAGTAGCCACATCCTTCTCCTAACACTAGCCTAGGCATAGATCATCATCATCTCAAATAGTTGTTGTACCTTGCACCAATCTTTGAGCAACAAGTCACCACCAACCTTGTGTCATAAACCCAAGCCATACACCACCTCCCTCACTCCCCACTTCACTCTCCTCTCTTTTTCTTCGGACAAGCAACACAACCTCCACTGCCGCAAACTGCTGCTGCCACCGCCGTAAACTGCTGCTGCCGCTGCCGCAAACTGCTATTGCCGCCGCCGCCGCAAACTGCTGTTGCCGTCGTCATAAGTTGCTGCGCCGTTGCTGCAGCATTGAACCACCATCCACCACCTTCTTCCTCTCTTATTCAGTTCCATTTTCTCACACCCATTTGTGAGTCTTTCAATCCCCGTTATTTTCCTATGTTTTACACACATTGAATCATCCCAAATGATCCACAAGTCTTGACAAACTAACACTTTTAAACCTTAAGTTTTTCTAATGATCTTGATCATCTAACTATCTCTACTACTTCTTTTCCTTGTTTTTCATAAACCCCAAGATTGTAAGGTTTGAAAATGTATTATGTGATGATTTAATCTATGGAAATCAAGTTATATAACTTGGTAAACAAATAAGATCATCTTGTATATATCTAACACAAAAATGTGGTGTTATGTTTAAAAGATGAAAACCCATGGTTAATGTTACTAGTTAATGGGTTAGTATAATGATTGAGTCATCCTATGATGTTATTATATTTTTGCATGATTATATTAACATGTGCTAAAATATTATAAATGGTTAGGTGTTGTTATTAACATGTCTTAGTATGTTATAACTTACTAGAATTATTAATTGTGATTTTAGTGGTTAATCCTCTTATTTATAATTTAATATATGCTAAATACAAATCATCATGGAATAATTTGGTGTTTAAATACATGCATGGACTTAGTTGGACACTAGGGAGTGTTACTTGATTTTTTGGATATAAAATGAGAACATGGAAACATTTAAATGAATTTTTATGGTTAAATATTAATTTAATAATTTTATAATAATTACTAGGATAAATTAAACCATAAAAGTTAACCATAGATGTTATTATATTAAATGGTCACATTTTATAAAAATATAATCTCTAAAACACAAGACTTAAATGGCTTGTATGGATTTTATATAAATAAAATGGATAAAGATATATATATAAATATATTTCCCTATATATCATTTAGGAAAGGCTGTCAGAGACACACATGTAACTATTCCCCACAGTTGTTTTTTAGTTGTTGGTCAAAATGGGCGGTCTTTCACACTTGCAACTTTAACAGTATACATTGCTGCCAAGTGTTGGTTTTCTCATAATACTTTACACAATTGATTTGGTATTTCCTGTGGGTTTCGATGGTTTTCTTTTGCTCATTTTCATATGCTTGGTTATTATCGATGCGCTCTCTCTCTTATTTGAAAGCCGATGAACTCTTTATTTGAATGAAAACCGATGAACTCTCTCTCTCTCTCTCTCTTATTTTTGGATCGGTCGTCATCTCTCCTTCTCTCTAGAATATATCACTTCACCGGAGAAGTGGGTGATTTCTCCGGCCGGCGCTATTGACGTGGTAGCGGCTGCCGGAAGGCGTTGCTCCGTTCATAGTAACCGACGAGCCGTGAGTCGATGGCGGCGGGTTTCCGTTGTCCACCTATGTTTCTTTGTAAAGAGAATCTGCTTGGTAGTGGGGGTTTACGTCTCTATAACCCGCATCTGATTTTCGTTGCTCCGATTGTTCCATCGATGGTGGCGGTGGTGGTGCCGACCGATTAGGGTTTTGTGGTGCTTTTTACTGAGATTTTCCTTACCGGTGCTATTGACGTGGTAGCGGCTGCCGAAAGGCGTTGCTCCATTCATAGTTACCGGTGAGTCGATGGCGGCGGGTTTCCGTTGTCTTCGATTGTGCCGCCGATGGTGGCGGTGGTGGTACCAACGGATTAGGGTTTTGTGGTGCCGCTGTCTATTGCCGGCTTCATAGCCGCATTTGGTTACCAATTTTAGGGATTTTGATAAAACCCTACTATGAGATTACTGTGTACTTTGGCGCTGGCTGATGACATTGCCTTATCTATCTTCATGTCTCTGGGTTAAAAACGATTTGGTATTTACTGTGGGTCCTGGTTTTTCCGGTTAAGTATTCCGGTAGAGCCTTCTAAGGCGATGATGGTTACAAAATTTTAGAAATTTCAGTTCATGATTGAAAGGCTGTGATGGTTTTTTTTCTTCTTAGATCTTGACTGCCAGGTTGTGGTGAGCAGGAGGCATGAAACTTTTATTTCTTGCAACCCTCATTGCGATCGGTGTCAATTTTATGATGAATCAGTTAAATCTGAGCCTTATCTTATGATTCATGTTTTTTTTTTAAATTATACTTTTCACAATATTTACTAAAATTGCATATTTTGGTTTGTTTGTGGCTGGTGAACCCAAGCTCTCAATATAGAACAAATGTGGATGATACTGGATTAGCAAAAGAGTTGAGGCATGTTTATTCAAAAAGACAGAGTGGAGCAATATTCAATCTTCTTCAAGCTTTGTTCTAGGTGAAGGAGTGACAAGCTAACAACAGATTGACATTTATGCACTCCTTAGAAGATCATGTATGCATGGTTGATTTATATGTTATTTTTAGCTAAGTGGACTATTTTTTTTTATCATATATGTTTCTGCTTATGTAATGTTTTAACATTTCTGTTGCTGCACATTTGATGGAATACTGTTAATTCCATTTAAAAGTGGAATGTTATTAATGTTTTTAAAAGTGTACCACATTTAAATAGTTGACTCATTGAATGCAAATAGTTTGCTGCACATAGTTAACTCATATTAATGCACATTTAAATAGACCTCATAATGGAATGTACATGGTAAAAGTAGACCATATTGACCCATTTTCACGATGCAAATGCAACATGGAGAATTGAATAAAGAATCGAGCTTCAATTAATTGTGGTGGGAGCATCACCATTCACGGATGCTATTAACAATAAAGGTCATCAGCTATCTCAGCCATTTTTCTAATCTATCTCCATTTTTGGTGCTGTTGTTTCAATGCTTATGGCATTCAAGTGTTGGAAAAGAAACACAATTAAATACATAACTCATCCTCTATCAACATACATAAATCACATTAACGATAAAATTCTTTTTCATTACCATATTTTCGACCCCGCCGCAAGGCGCGGGTCGATTTGCTCGTTTTATACCAAAAATGGTAAAAGATCACATTTATAAAATTTGACACAAAAAGTATAAAGTCTTGACTTTTATACAAAATTAGAAATGTTTTAGGTTGAAAATTTTCTATAAAAAGTCATAATTTAAAAACCCTAGCTTTAATTGATAAATGAAGTTTCTAAAAATGATTTTATAAAAGTATAATCAAAAGACTTATATAAATTATGAAAAACATATTTTAAATAATTTTTTATTATTTAAAATAAACCAAAATAATTAAAACCTTTTAACCGGATCAAATGTTTTATTTTTTAAATGTTTGGAATTGAAACAAAATCTTAAAACGTTTTTAAAAACGTTTTACGTCGTAAAAAAACGTAAATAATAATTATGTTTATATTAACTTAAAACCTTGATTTTCCTTAACATGAGTTAATATTAAAGAACCTTTATATTTTACCTACTTTGTTTAATCATTTAATCTTTAATTTGTAATAATTTAATAAAATTATTTCGACAAGTTAGAATAATCATTTCGATAATAATTGTAAACCCTAGTTATATATATTATAACTTACGCGATTATATACTCAATCGATCGAGCGAAACTAAAAATAATAATAAATATTATTATTTAAAACAATATTCAAGACTTGATTGAATTGGTGCATGATACGCTATCACATGATTCGTTACTTGTATTTAATTTACATAAATGCCTTTATACGTGAACAATCGCATTTACTGATTTTGTAAACTGATTGACTAACGGGTTTTCAAACGCTACAAACGGAATTATACGTCAAGACTTCACCGGTATCATTTGGGTAACGTTCGTTACTCAAATGATTGTGTGGACCCGTATACATGTTGTCTTATGTTTTATTAGGACTTTACCTGCTAGTTGCCACTCGCCAATCCATCATCACCACTGATAAGATGTTTTAACTTATTGTTATGGTCTACTGTTAGCCGTGTGATTATCCGTTCTCTTACTGATTCCCACAACTGGTACTTTATCGTTATAAACGTTAGTACAACTGAATCCCACCATTATTTGATTCAATTAGTTCTGCTCAAAACGATAGCTAGTGAATAGATCTATTTGGGTTGACAACCCTGTCCTGATTGGTTGCTCCAATTCTGACTTCTGGATATTGTATTGGGGTACACGTAGTTATTCTGCTCTGTTTGGTATCTCTCGAGCGAGCATAGCATGGGTGGGTAAACCGTTAGTATTTGAAATACAGGTTCAGGTGAGATCATACAACCACAACAGTAAGTCAACATAACATTTTTCAGTTTTCTGAAATTGTCTTACAATCTTACTATCGAATCCTAAACCTAAGAACCTTACCAACTTTATGTTGACCTTTTAAACTCATGATTTCTCAAGTAATTAAGCTGATCATGGAAGCCGTGCAAATGGGACTTCGTCTTTACATCCGGACCTGCTTTGTTGTAGTCCTAGTCCCTACCTATCCTATATAACTACTTTATGTTTTCAATAAATGAAAGTATATTTTTAAAGTTCAAACGTAAGACAATGTCGTTTACCACTCTTTCCGCTACAACAATTAATGATATTATGTTTAATTAACGTTTGAATTTAGTAGTTGTTATTCTGTATATCTGTGACTATAATTCCATCTTGCTCACACCCAAACTTCTGACCGGGGTGTGACAGATTGGTATCAAAGCCGCAATTATAGCGAACCGGGTTAAACACTTTAACTAAAACGAAACCTGGACTATGGCCAGGTCTGAAGCTTCAGTTTACACACAAGACCACTTCCTTACTTTATTGATTATGTTAACTTATGCTTTATATATACATGAGTTATTATTTCTGTTATGCATTTATATCTTTGTTTTAAATGCTATTATCATAGTAGTAACTTTGTTCTCAGAATATTATCGCAGAGATAACTTCCTCCGCGGACGAGGTTATCTGCATTTTTGATTCTAGCAGAGACGATCAAGTGCTGCCGGAGTACTCTCCATCATTATAAGACTATGTGCCTTCACCCCTGATCTGGAGATACCTACTGTCAGTACTATCCAACAATCGTCCATACCATCGAGCTTCCTGAGGCCCCTCCGACCAAGGTTCTCAGACGACTCATCAGACCACCCCCACACACCGCTATTGCTGGGGGTGCGGCTGCTACCACTGTTGCTGGTGCCTCGCGTATCATGGACCCCTTTGCGCTCAGGGGGCGTTCTGTTCACACCTTCCGGCCATTTCGATGTGCCGGTAGGCGGGGGTTCACCCCCGGGAGGTCATATGGCCCCTCCCGGCGCCGGGCTGCTGAGGGCCTTGCAGACGAGCCAGTGCCCAAGCGGCACTGTGCGTCTGATTACCATTATCTTGCTTGGATCCCGGGGCAACTGGCCACGTGGAGGACCCTCGATGGAGTTCCTAGCTTATATGAGCCAGGTGAGTCCTCTGCCAGGGACGGCGCCACTCGCCACCCTTTGGCCGGTTACTACATCCTAACAGGAGAGCCTATCGCTGATAATTTTCTTCTACTCGTGGTACGTGTTCGTCGCCACGGGCAGGGTCTCGCCGTTCTAGACGACGAGATCGCTGAGCTCCCCACTGGGGTTGAGCTGACTACGTTAGTGCCTCATGTGGCTGAGCTGGAGCGCCTCCAGGTCGCTTCCCAGGGAGCCATGGAGACCCTACACGTTCATATGAGTGGTGTGTGCATGGTCTTCATTGATCCGATGTTGGCCAACGAGTCCCTCCAGACCAGGCTTGCTGTTTTGGAGGAGTTCACGAGATGAATGTTCACCTTCTTGGACCTCACCTCCCGTATCACCACCTCTCTGACCCGACCCCCTGGACCACCTCCGTTTTAGACAGCTTACCTAGTATCTAGGCTTTTGACACACCGTTTTAGCGATAAAACATATTTATATATTTTATAGTGATGTATTATGGACTGCGTGCCCAAGAAACTTGAAAAACTTATCCTCTTTTGTTATTGTATGTTTTGTCGGATAATATGGTGGAATGAAATGGTAGTATGTTTATGTTTATGACATGTTGTTTATGTTTGCCATGGTTATGATTGTTGTTATTTCTATTATTATCATTATGTCGTGATTGTTCACTCGCGAACAATACTCTTTGTTATTTCTAGTTTCTTGGTTGTGCTTGCGCGTTTCATATCATGGTACCGTAGATGTATATCGTGGTTGTTATTCTCACGCATGTAATAACCCCACTTACATTGATAACTTAAAGTGAAAGCATGCCGCCTAGACGCTGAGCCACCAGAAACGTTTCACCTCCTCTGGTCATGAGTGCTGCTGATATCGAGGAGATGATTGCTCAACGCGTTGAAGAAACCGTCGATGCTACTGCTACCCAACATCACGCTGATGATGGAGCACATGGTAAGAAAAAATTAACTAATGTTAGAAAACACTAGACTACAATTTCGCAAAAGTGTGATCACCGTTTTCACTTAACATTGCAGACCCTCGTGAATGTTCTTACAAGGACTTCATGAATTGCAAACCCACTCACTTTAAGGGTTCTGAAGGCGCTGTTGGTCTAATTTGCTAGTTTGAGAAGCTGGAGTCAGTCTTCCGCATTAGCAACTGTTCTGAACAGTACATGGTGAAGTATTCCACCTGCACGTTTACTGATAATGCACTGACTTGGTGGAATTCCCATGCTGACGCTATGGGAACTGATTTGTCCTATGAAATGACATGGGACAAACTCAAATAACTGCTGCGTGATGAGTACTGTCCTAGGGAGGAACTATAGAAACTTGAATCCGAATTCTGGAATCTGTCCATGAATGGAGCCGACATTGCTGGATACACTAAGAGGTTCCGTGAGCTTTCCCACCTCTGTCCTACAATGATCACTCCACTGTACAAGATGATCGAATGGTACATCAGGGGAGTTGCACCACACATTCAAGGAAATGTGATTTTCTCGAACCCTCAGACCTTTTAGGATGCTTTGCACATGGCACACAACCTCATTTACCATACTAATCGTCAAGGTGTAAACTTTGGCAATAAAGCGTCTAACAACAAGCCCTCTGATGTTAGTGTCACCCCTTCATCAAGCAAGAAACCTGAAAACAAGAAGAAACGCGCATTCTGGAAGAATCGCAATGATAAGAATTCTGATAAAGCCCCAGTTAAGGAAACCGCACCGGCAAAGGTCTATGCCGCCACTGCTCCCGCATTTCCTATTCGCAAAACCGGTTACACCGGTACCGCTCCTCTATGCTCCAAATGCAACCTTCACCACACACCTTGGATTGTGGTAATGTCTACTGTAACATCTGTAAGGTTAAGGGACATGTAGCACGCGACTGCCCAAAATGCACTTGCTACGGTTGCGGGGCTACTAGGCACTACAAGAATAAATGCCCGAAGATGAAGAATCAAGATGCTAACCAGGCTAGAGGAAGAGCTTTTGTGATCAATGCCGGAGATGCCCGCCATGACCCCAACACGGTGATGGGTACATTTCTACTAAACAACCATTATGCTTCTGTTTTATCCGATACTGGTGCCGATAGAAGCTTTGTGTCTACTGATTTTAGTCAATTACTTGAAATCAACCCCGTTGCCTTAGACACCAAGTTCACGGTAGAATTAGCGCATGGTGAAGATGTTAGAACACAATGTAAATGTAACGGAAAACGGTCAAGTATTAGAAGTGTGACACCTCGTTTTAAAATCCAGGTCAAACCATTTACTTTGACTTTTGAATTAAGTATTAATGTGCGTTAACTGATCTAATTATTGTTTAACTTGTTAATTACTGTGCCTGACTGTTAACTGATGACGTAAACCTAATCACGCGTTTGTACTAGAAGCGTATACCCGTTAAATGCATAGAGATTTCATGTATTAATCATGGAACTTCAATAACAAGAAAAATAAATATAAAATGTATATTTATATATTATCCGGAACTAGTGTCGTACGTTTATATAGTCGACACGACAAAATATTAAGCGATCGTTTGTGTAAAACTATTCGGTTTTAAACAATTTGAACGGTCGAACTTAAAACTGTCACAAACTGACAAACCAAAAACGTTAACCGTAACTCGTGCGAAAAGCTTAAAAATATACTCGATTTCTGAAAAACTGTTATAACCGACTTAATTTTTTTATTTTATGAAATAAAAACATCACAAACTGAATTCATTGTCAAGACTTAAGCCAAGCCCCAACCGATACACAATGGGCCCGGGCCTCGAACCGGCGCCCCGTTTAGACCCGTACGACCAATAACTAACAAACGGGCCAAGTTACATTTCTCTTTATTCAATTTGGCCCAATATAATGTCCAAAGCCCAATGGGTTAATTTTATTTGTATTGGCCCATCAACTTTGTGATTTTTATTAAATTGTTACCACCTTGTGTTTTTATAAAAATTAGTCACCAACTTGTATAAATTTTATACCTTTGTTATTTAATATTTATGGATTAATTCATCACAAATCTTTATATATTGTATAAGAGCTTTCTAATGCTAGTCACATTTTATAAAACATGACATGGTTTTATAAAAACAAGTCACCTACACATTGGTTAATGTATATAAGTAATGTGCTAGTCACCACTTTTTATAAAAATGTGATGAATCAAGTAGCCACGTTCTTTTCCTAACACTAGCCTAGGCATAGATCATCATCATCTCAAATAGTTGTTGTACCTTGCACCATTCTTTGAGCAACAAGTGACCACCAACCTTGTGTCATAAACCCAAACCACACACCACCTCCCTCACTCCCCACTTCACTCTCCTCTCTTTTTCTTCGGACAAGCAACACCAACCTCCACTGCCGCAAACTGCTGTTGCCGTTGCCGCAAACTGCTACTGCCGCCGCCGTAAACATCTGTTGTCGCCGTCGTAAGCTGATGCTGCTACGTCGTTGCTGTAGTCGTGAACCACCATCCGCCACCTTCTTCCTCTCTTATTCAGTTCCATTTTCTCACATCCCTTTGTGAGTCTTTCAATCCCAAATGATCCACAAGTCTTGACAAACTAACACTTTAAAACCTTAAGTTTTTCTAATGATCTTGATCATCTAACTATCTCTACTTTCTTTTCATTGTTTTTCATAAACCCTAAGATTGTAAGGTTTGAAAATGTGTTATGTGATGATTTAATCTATGGAAATCAAGTTATATAACTTGGTAAACAAATATGATCATCTTGTATTTGTCTAACACAAAAATGTGGTGTTATGTTTAAAAGATGAAAACCCATGTTTGATGCTACTAGATAATGGGTTAGTTTAATCATTTGGTCATCCTATGATGTTATTATATTTTTGCATGATTAAATTACCATGTGCTAAAATGTTATAAATGGTTAAGTACTGCTATTAACATGTGTTAGTATGTTTTTTTTTTTGGTATAATTGTGATTTTAGTGGTTAATCCTCTTATTTATAAGTTAATATATGCTAAATACAAATCATCATGGACTAATTTGGTGTTTAAATACATGCATGGACTTAGTTGGACACTAGGAAAAGTTACTTGATTTTTTGGCATAAAATGATAACTTAGAAACATTTAAATGAATTTTTATGGTTAAATATTAATTTAGTAATTTTATAATAATTACTAGGATAAATTAAACCATAAAAGTTAACCATAGAAGTTATTATATAAAATGGTCACATTTTATAAAAATATAATCTCTAGAACACAAGACTTAAAAGGCTTGTTTGGATTTTATATAAAGAAAATGGATAACGATATATAGAAATATATTTTATACCAAAAATGGTAAAATATCACATTTATGACATTTGACACGAAAAGTATAAAGTGTTGGATTGTATACAAAATTGGAAATGTTTTAGGTTGGATATATTTCTATAAAAAGTCATAATTAAAAACCCTAGCTTTAATTGATAAACGAAGTTTCTAAAAATGATTTTATAAAAGTATAATAAAAAGACTTATAGAAATTATGAAAAACATATTTTAAACATTTTGATTATTTTAAATAAACCAAAATAATCAAAACCTTTTAACCGGATCAAATATTTTATTTTTTTAAACGTTTGTAATTGAAACAAAATCTTAAAACGTTTTAAAAACGTTTTAAGGCGTAACAAAACGTAAATAATTATTTTCAACAAATAATTATCCATATGCTTTTAAAAACCCTAATGTGAGTTAAAACTCATCCTAATTGTTAATATTAATTATTTTAATAATAATTATGTTTATAATAACTTAAAACCTTAATTTTCCTTAACATGAGTTGAATATTAAAGAATCTTTAATAATTTATCTATTTGTGTTTAATCATTTAATCTTTAACTTGTAATAATTTAATAAAATTATTTCGACAAGTTAGAATAATCATTTCGATAATAATTGTGAACCCTAGTTATATATATTATAACTTAACGCGATTAAATACTCAATCGATCGAGCGAACCTAAAAATAATAATAAACACTTTGATTTAAAACAATATTCAAGACTTGATTGAACTGGTCTACATGATACGCTATCACATGATTCGTTACCTGTATTCAATTTAATTAAATGCCTTTATACGTGAACATTCACATTTACTGATTATGTAAACTGATTGACTAACGGGTATTTAAACGCTACAAACAGGATTATACGTAAAGACTTGACCGGTATCATTTGAGTGACGTTCATTACTCAAATGATTGTGTGGACCCTTATGCATGTTGTCTTATGTTTTATTAGGACTTTACTTGCTAGATGCCACTCGGCAATCCATCATCACCACTGAACCAAGTGAGTTTCATGGCCCTTTTTCTTTATAACTGCTTAACACATATGGGAGAGAAATAATGAACTGATAAAATGTTTTAACTTAATGTTATGGTCTACTGTTAGCCGTATGATTATCTGTTCTCTTACTTATTGCCCACAACTGGTACTTTATCGTTATAAACGTTAGTACAACTGAATCCCACCATTAGTTGATTTCAATTAGTTCTGCTCAAAACGATAGCTAGTGAATAGATCTAATTGGGTTGACAACCCTGCCATGATTGGTAGCTCCAATTCTGACTTCCGGATATTGTCTTGGGGTACATGTCAGTTATTCTGCTCTGTTCGGTATCTCTCGGGTGAAATTACCATGGGTGGGTAAACCGTTAGTATTTGAAATCAAGGTTCAGGTGAGATCATACAACCACAGCAGTAAGCCAACATAACATTTTAGTTTTCTGAAATTGTTTTACAATCTTACTATCGAATCCTAAACCTGAGAACCTTACCAACTTTATGTTGACCTTTTAAACTCATGATTTCTCAAGTAATTAAGCTGATCATGGAATCCGTGCAAATGGGACTTCGTCTTTACATTCGGACCTGCTTCGTTGGAGTCCTAGTCCCTACCTATCCTAAATAACTACTTTATGTTTTCAATAAATAAAACTATACTTTTAAAGTTCAAATGTAAGCCAATATGGTTTATCACTCTTTCCACTGCAATAATTAATGATATTATGTTTTAATTAACGATTGAATTCAGTAGTAGTTGTTCTGTATATATGTGACTATGATTCCATCTCGCTCACACACAAACTTCTGACCCGGGTGTGACAAGAAGAAAAGATAAGATATATCCTCAAAGAGAAAAGATATGAATATCTGTTTGATTTACAGATTTTTGTATTCGTACAGAACTACTCCGGATTTTCTGAAGTAGTTCTGTGCACACCAGATTCTACATAAATTCTCATTTCTGTAGAAGCCTTCTAATGAGAAGCATTACTAGTCTTCAAAGAAGAGTCCTGAAGGAGTTCTGGACTATCAGAAGATAAAGTTTACGAGAAGAACAATTCTGCTTTTGGGTGAAGAACAAGTAAAAGTGAATACCAACTTGGCATTTAACACGAAAGTAGTTGAAGACAGTTGAAAAGAGATAAATTGAATATCCTCAATTTATCTCTATATACTCTGACACACTCCAAATTTAACCGTCCTCAACCACATTATTCGCTTGAAACTTGCCACTACTTCTTATAAATAGCAAGCGGACTTCACCAAAGAAAGCAAGACAACAAGCAAACAGTTCATAAGCTTCTCAAAGCAATCACAACTTACTCCCATAGAAAAGTTCTTTCTGTTGATACATTGTTATACTACAAACTCGTGTAAACCATTATTTACATTTGAGATATACCGAAAAACCTTTTTATGAATTGCTGTCTTCCAATTTGATTTATTTTCTGCAACTGGTTTATCTCGTTTAAATCAAATTGTGCAAACATTGTTAAAAAGACCCTCACGGGACCTAACAATTGGTGTCAGAGCAGACCGAATAACCAATTTTCTAAGATCTTGCTCTTTAACAATTCTTTTGGCTTATTAAAATGTCTATATGCTGGAATAATGGGATAACTCTTGACTCTTTGGGAAAATCTCTCCCTTGGCTAGCCAGGGAGAAGCACCCACATTGGAAAACATCTGTTACCAATTTTCTACAAGAAGTTGACAATTCCCTGCTGGGTTGCATAGCCAATAGATCCCATTGTCCTGCAATCGAATTTCCTGAAAGCAAAAAGCTTAACGAAGAACATGTTCAACCACTTTTATGTCTCATGATAGAAACGAAATCTCACCACAACCCAGAATCTCAAACTAAGGGTCAAGAGCATCATGTACAACAAATCTGGTACTGTGATTCAGGATGCTCTACCCACATGACTGGGGAAATAAATCTCTTAAGCAACAATGTAAAGAGAAAAGGTAGATCCATCACTTATGATGACGGTGTAAAATACAAAACCAATAGTTATGGAACCATTACTAATGGTTAAGTCACCATTGAAAATGTATTACACATCCAAGGACTAAAATATAATCTGTTAAGTTGTGGTCAACTTTGTGATAAAGGACTCAAACTCACTCTTTACTCCAACAAGTGTGAGCTTGTAGGACTAAACGACAATAAAGTTTACTTAACAGGAAAAAGAATAAATCAGAGTCTCTTTAAATATCAAAATCTTCTAACAAAGAGTCCGAGCTTTGGCACAGAAGACTATCCCATCTAAACTTCAGAACAATTGTTGAGCTAGCAAATAAAAAGATGGTAAAGGGTCTTCCCATGATATCCTCAAAATCCGAAGAAATCTGTGAAGCCTGTTAAATGGGAAAAATGAAAAAGGCCTCTCACAAAAGTCTTCAAGATATATCTAGAAGTCAACCACTTGAACTAATCCACATGGATCTTTGTGGACCCATAAGCACAGAGAGTCTTGGTGGAAAGAAGTATATCTTAGTTATGGTGGATGACTTCTCCATATACACATGGGTTGAATTCTTAAAATAAAAAATCGAAACTACAGATTTTATCATTAACTTTATAAGAAGAATACATAACTTATTCACTTCAAAGTTAGAAGGATAAGATATGACAATGGAACTGAATTCCAAAACACAAAACTAGATACATATCTAGTAAGTAAAGGTATCTCTCATGATTTCTCTGCACCAATGACTCCACAACAAAATAGAGTAGTAGAAAGGAGAAACAGAATTCTAGTTGAAGCTGCCAGATCCATGCTTTCCTCTGGAGATCTTCCCATCTATATCTAGGCTGAAGCAATCATAACTGCATGCTTCACTCAAAATAGATCAATCATCAACAAAAGGATCAATCAAACTCCTTACCAATGAATTAATAAGAAAATTCCAAACTTAAATTTTCTTCATGTTTTTGGATGCAGGTGCTACATACTAAATGATCAAGACTACCTCGGAAAATTCAACAAAAAGGCTGATAAAGGATTCTTCATTTGATACTCACTCAAGTCTAAAGCATACCGAGTTATTATACTAAAAACTCAAGTGGTAAGGGAAAGTATAAATGTGTCTTTTAGTGATAATAAGATGGCTATGCATAACGGCATAACACCTCTAAACAAAAAATGACAAACATGAAAAAGTTTGCATCTCTGGGATGACAATCCATAAAAAAGAAAAAATATTTAACAAACTTTTTGAAGAAGGCTCTCATGAAGAAAGTGACATTCCTGTGTTTACCAAAAACTCTTCATGTCTAAAAGACAACGTCACAGAAAATCACAACAATGTTTCTGAAAATAACAAAGAAACTATGAATCAAAGTGAAATTCTTTCATAAAAAATGAAAGCGAGAAAGATACCTCGGGTTCTCATTCCTCAACTGAAATAAATACAACTACGAGAACCATTACAGAATGTAACTCCGGAGATCCATAGTAATTCTATAAATAAGACCTCCTACTCAACTGCTTGTCCGTCGTTTGAGGGGGAGCGTCAAAACCTTGACACAACAGACTTGATGCTTGGAAGTGAAGAACTAGCCACTCTTCCTCCAGCAAAAAAATGCACAAAAGACCATCCGATTGATTTAATCATTGGTGATCAGAACAAAGTGTCTAAACCAGGGCTACTTCTGCTAACCAATGTCTATATGCTGGATTTCTCAGCATAATAGAATAAAAAAAAATACGAAGAAGCCCTTCAAGACCCCCACTGGATCCTAGATGTGCAACAGGAGCTAGGACAAATTAAAACAAACAATGTATGGAATCTAGTTCCTAGACCTAGCAATAAATCTGTAAAAGGAATAAAATGGGTTTTCAGAAATAAAACTGACGAAGGTGGCACCATAGTTAGAAACAAATCTAGACTTGTCCCAAAAGGGTATTGTCAACAAGAAGGACTAGAATATGATGAAACCTTTGCTCCAGTTGCAAGACTTGAAGCTATAAGGATATTTATAGCCTTTGCAGCTTTCAAAGGTTTCAAAGTCTATCAAATGGATGCTCAATGTGCTTTTTTTAATGGAAAAATTGATCAAGAAGTTTACATTGAACAACCACAACGATTTGAAAATGAAAAATTTCCAAGTCATGTGTGCAAACTTAAAAGAGCCCTGTACGGTTTAAAACAAGCACCCAGAGCCTGGTATGATACCCTCTATGAATTTCTCTTATCAGTAAATTTTAAAAAGGGGTCCATTGACACTACATTCATGTTTCTAAAAGAAAGAAAAAGTCATCTCTTGGTAGTACAAATCTATGTAGATGACATCGTCTTTGGATCCACGTGTCCATCTTTCTGTAAAGAGTTCCAGGAACTCATGACAACAAACTTTGAAACGAGCATGATGGGAGAACTGAACTACTTTCTGGATATCCAAGTCAAACAAACTCCAGAAGTAATTTTTATAAATCAAGCAAAAATACATCAAAAATCTCCTTTCTAAGTACTCCCTTTCAAATTCTCCCCCTTTCAAAACTCCCATGGCTACAAATATCAAAATTGATGCTGATAAGGATGGTAAATCTGTGGATGAACATACATACAGAGGAATGATAGGCTCACTTTTGTATCTCATACCAAGTATGTAACACCCCGATATTTCCGTCTAGGTAAATTCGTATCTTAAAATGTTTACCTATGTGCTTTATTGTAAATATGAGTTAGAAATGGTAATAAATGAATAAAGCACGTGTTTATATGATAAACGGGCTTAGTAATAATGAGACATGACTGATTACGTCTCGTATACGTGTTTAAATCATGAATACATGCTTATGTGAATAGCATAGACCATTGATAAGAAAATACGTATAGAATTGCATGTTAATAGTTAACGAAAAAGTAAAAGGGCCAAAAGCGTAATTTATGCAAAGTTACAAGCAATATAGATATTATACATGGCTATAGTTCTTGTAAGTATTTTAAGGCTTAAGATATAGCAAGGATATGTCCTAACATGATTCGTGACATAAAATGATGAATATTACAAAGTTAGAGGGTAGAAAGTGTAAACTATGTAATAATATATGTATATATGTGTATATATATTAATATATATAACCCGAACCCTTGAGAATGTTAGAATCATGTTTAGTAAGGTTATGGAATATAAAATGATAACTACATCGAAAGATACAAAGGTAAATAGCATAAAACGAAAGTTAAGGGACTAAAAGCGTCAATAAATGAAAGATATAAAACGTATATATACGTATATCATCGGGCATGTTTAGAACCTTAGAAACTTTTATAAATGTACCCTTAAGTATTTTATAGCCTAACATAACAATCGGTAGAAGTTTGGGGGCTAAAATGTAAATAAAACTTAGAGGGACCATTTCTGTCATTCTGGCAAAGTTGCCAGGCGTATCGCGAAGGGTAAGCAGGAGCACGGCGCGATACGCGAGCCGTGTACAGGCCAGAATCGTGACAGCAGCGCAGTTCTTCGACGTGCAGGCCAAGTTTTGACGATTTGACCATGGATACGCGTCGTTTTTGAAGCTGAATCACCAGGGACACTCGTAGCAACCTTAGGCGACCTCCATGGCTATAAATACGGACCAAATCGTTCGATTTTAGGTACCAATTCACCAAAATACACACACAAAAACCCTCTTTTGGCCGGAATCTTCACCGGAGCAATACGAGCAATCCCGGAGGAATTAGGAGCCGAATTTCTGTAGTCACCCATTATTTGGTATGCTTAACAATAACCTCTTTCAGTTTTTGCAAATTCAATCTCTAAGTATGCTTTTTTAGAAATGATGCAAAATTAGGGTTCTTGAGCTTATTTTGTCAAAATCAGGTGATCGGGTGGGAATTAGGGTCTGAATTTTTGTAGGTAATCCTAATTTAATGTGTTTTAAGAAAGCCCTAAGTTTATTTCACAATTGGAAAAGGTTTGGTAAATGTTTTGTTAACGGGTCAAAATTAGGGTTTTCATGTCGTTATTCTGCCCAAATCGAGTAAACGGTTTTGAATTAAGCTTTGCCATTTTAAAGAATATTATAAAATGTTATAATGGATAATACCCTAAGTTGGTTTTGAATAAAAATGAGTTTTGATAATAAAACGAGAATTTCATGAAATTAGGGTTTTAAAATAAGAATATTTAATATAAAATAATCCGGAGGGTTTGGGGACTTGAATTTTATATGGTAACATGTTTATACATATAATAAGTGTATATGAAGTTAAAATAAATAAATAATAAAGTATTGAAAATACCGAGTTAATCGGATATTAGAAGTTCGTGCGGACCGGAAGGGTAGACGCCTGTACACTGGGGTTTCTGGCATAGCGGGGGTGTCGCCATCCCATCTGGGCAATGGCATCCCAACACTGGGCGACCCCGGAGTGAGCGTCTACTTATAGGAATGCGCGTCTTCATAATTATCACATAAAAGAAGATAATATGCCTCCAGGGGCATTTTGGTCATTTTGACCCTTAAAAGTATATAAACTTAATAATATACATTATTAAGTAGATAAGGTATTAAAATAAACATAAGAAGTGTTTATTGTATAAAACCTTGCGTTAACATCATACAATACGCAACTAGGTTTAAATCGGAAAGCGTAAAGGAGGTTCTGACTGATTTAATTGGCTTAAGAGAACAAGGTGAGTTCTATGAGCCCACTTTTAAATGTTTTAAATATTTTAATGTTTTCGGGCTGATATACATGCAATATTACTACTTGATAAATGTTTGAAATGCCTTGTGCCTATTTTGTGTTAATACACATACGTAAAAGTAATAATGCCTATGACTGTTTTAAAGTTCTTATTACCTGCTATGAACTGTTTTTGGGAAGGTTATAATGCACGGGTAATAAAGATATTAAACTTTATTAAGTAAAGTTCAAAAAGGGAAATTTGGTTTTCCAGATAAAGAAAATAACCCTTGGGGTTAGTTTTAAAATCTAAGCAAGATATTGTCTATGTAAGAAGGAAGACTGGGGTTGTACAACTGAAAGCGGGGAATGACGGTTCCCCGGGGTAGCGACGGTTACTCTATGACTGATATTCGGGTGACGACGGTTTCCCGAGGGGCTAACGTGGTTCCAATAGACAATGCTTAGTTGAATAAATGAATGAATGATTTGATATAATTCTGTTATGTCTTATATCTGATAATATGAATGAATGAATGTTTTGGTATAACGCTGTTATGTTCTATACCTGATAAATGGGGCCGTTAGGCCTAAGCGTTGGAATAAACTTTCAAGAAAAGGTAACGCTTTTAGAAAAATGTAGAACTCACCAGCGTAAGCTGATCCTTTAAAGTATGTATATCAGGTGACGTTAAGGATCCAAACATAAAAGGAAAGGTAAAGGTCTGAGCAGGGTGAGGTGGGCAAGCTACTCGAGTAAAGCTATAGGGCTGCTGGCAAAGTAATGTAGATAAATAAACGTTATCTTGTATAGTTTTAGATAACCGTGTAGTAACTTACCGTACTTGTACTTGGCATTATAAAATAAATAAAAAGTTTTAAATTTCCGCTGCCTTTATTATCTCTGTTGTACCTTGCGTTCATGAGTAAATCCGACACGTGACCCCTTCCGGAGCCAAGTCTGGAAGTGGGCGTCACAAGTTGGTATCAGAGCCTTGGTTTAAGAGATTTAGGTACAAAAGCGGTATCTAGACTTAAACTAGGACTCTGGGAAAACAATAAGTTAAGATAGAATGCCAGCAGAATAGCTTGTGCCCATAAAAAGACAAAGTTGCATTAGGAACATAATAAGTAGGACCTAGGGTATATAAATCTGATAGGTACCCAATTGCAATTAGCTACTGCCATTAGGTATTAATCATATATATGTATCTAGGGTGCTAATTATTGTGTGGCCAAAATGCGGGAAATAAAACCGGTTTGAATTAGAATCACCGGTAGAGATAGAAAGGAAGGGAGTAGACACTAGGGAGGAATATGATGAAGGTAACTGGGTTCTGAAAGCATCATGACTATGTAATTGTATGACGTCTGCACTTATCTAATCATCGTGCCTACAAAATCTAGAAACTCGACTTCATATGAATTCTGAACTGTCTGTAGATCATGGTAAGAGAAGGACAAGGCGATAGAAGGATCGGCAGGCCCGTCGGTAGGCCAGCGGGTTCTGGAAGGCGTGCGCAACCGGATCCCGAACCCAATAATGCTGAAGGAGGAAACGCCTTTACTGAGGAACAACGAGCCGCGATGGCTGCGGAAGTAGCAAACGCGTTTCAGGCTGCAATACCAAACCTAGTGGCTCAGCTTCAAGAAATTGCCGGAGCCGGTGGAGCCGGTGCTGGAGGAGCCAACGGCGGAGACATTGGTGCTGGTATAAACGCGGGAAACGTCCATCAAGAAGGTCGAGGCTGTTCGTTCAAATCCTTCAGTGGATGCAGGCCTCCTTCGTTCGAAGGAAAGAGAGATGCCGATTTGACCGTTCGCTGGGTCCAAGAAATGGAAGCCGTCATCGGCATTAGTGAATGCCGTGCGGACCAATCTGTGAAATACGCAGCTCATTCCTTTGTTGGTGGAGCACTGTTCTGGTGGGACTCTGTCTTACAGTCCCAAGGAGAAGAAGCCATTGCTGCAATGCGCTGGAACGATCTGAAGGCTCGGGTGATGAATAAGTTCTGCCCAAAGCACGAGCTTGAAAAGATTGAAGCCAACTTTCTGAGGCTGGAAGCCGGAAATGCAACCCATCAAGAATTTACCACCAGGTTCGATGAAATGGCAAGGTTAGTGCCCAGGTTGGTGGCACCAGAAGAGGAAAAAGTCATACGATACGTGCAGGCTCTTCCTCCAGAAATACGGAAGATAGTAAAACCCCATGCTCCTAGGACTTACCAGGAGGCAATCGATCTGAGTGCCACGGTTTACGAGGAGGAATACGGTGAAGAAGGAAAACCCGGAGGAACCAAGAGAAGCTGGTCAGAGGCAAGTGGAAGTTCAAGAAAGTTTGATGGGAACAATCGCAAGAAGTTCAAAAGCGATTCTCGAAGCAACAAACCGAGATGCCGCAAGTGCAACAAAAACCATTTCGGGAACTGCAGGCTAGGGTCTGGGAACTGCTACAAATGCGGAAAGGAAGGTCATCTTGCTAACAACTGTCCAGATGCAAGGAAGTGTTATGAATGTGGGGAATCGGGACATATCAGGCCAAACTGTCCCAAGTTAATGAAGAAACCAGAACCAATGAAGGCGATCGAAATCCCGAAGGCTAGGGGTAGGGCATATACCATAACCACTGCTGAGGCAAAGGAAACACCGGACGTAGTTTCAGGTACGTTCCTCGTTAATAATGTGCCTGCAACTGTGCTATTTGATTCGGGTGCTAGTAAAAGCTTCGTGTCACATGAATTCTGTGTACTACTCGATAGACCAACTGTTAGGGCCGAGAAACCTTTCGAAGTAGAGACTGCCTCAGGAAAAAGCTTTATGATTTCTGATTTGATAAATAATTGCCTGATAGAACTAGAAGAACATAAATTTCCTGTTAGATTATTCCCTATGACTTTAGCCGGTTTCGATATCGTATTGGGAATGGATTGGCTCGCGGAGAACGACGCACAAATCATCTGTAATCAAAAGAAGGTCCAGATTCGAGCGCCAACTGGAGACGACATATCCGTTTACGGAGACCGCAACAGTTCTGCAGTAAAGATTATCTCCATGATCAAAGCACGAAAGTTCTTGAAACACGGGTGTGAGTCATTCTTAGCCTACGCCATTGACTCGAACGTAAAATCAAAGGAGCTGAAAGATGTGCCGGTAGTAAATCTATTTCCCGACGTATTCCCAGAAGACCTACCGGGCATTCCTCCTGAACGTGAAATCAAATTTGGAATTGACTTGGTGCCGGGAGCCAAACCCGTAGCCAAGACTCCATATCGATTAGCTCCATCTGAAATGAAGGAACTAATGTCACAACTACAAGAGTTGCTTGACAAAGGTTTCATAAGACCGAGTATCTCACCTTGGGGTGCTCCGGTTCTTTTCGTAAAGAAGAAAGACGGAAGCCTGAGAATGTGCATCGACTACCGGGAGCTGAACAAACTAACGGTGAAGAATAGATACCCTCTGCCCAGAATCGACGACTTACTCGACCAGCTACAGGGAGTGAGTTGGTTTTCCAAGATTGATTTGCGGTCAGGCTATCACCAATTGAAGGTCAAGGACGAAGACATTCCGAAGACGGCCTTTCGAACGCGATACGGTCATTACGAGTTCCTTGTAATGTCGTTTGGGTTGACTAATGCACCCGCTGCATTCATGGACCTTATGAATAGGGTGTGTCGACCCATGTTGGACCGATTCGTGATCGTGTTCATAGATGACATCCTAATCTATTCCAGGAGCGAGTCTGATCACGCCATGCATCTGAAGGAAGTCCTAGAAACCTTGAGGAAGGAGAAGCTGTATGCCAAATTTTCCAAGTGTGCGTTCTGGCTAAGGGAAGTACAATTCCTTGGTCACGTAATAAACGCAGTTGGTGTACTCGTAGACCCTTCCAAGATAGAAACGGTAATGAGCTGGAAACCGCCAAAAACACCCTCAGAGATTCGTAGCTTCTTGGGGTTAGCCGGTTATTACCGTAGGTTCATTCAAGACTTCTCGAAGATCGTGACGCCTCTAACCAAATTGACTAAAAAGGACGTCAAGTTTGTTTGGGGTTCAAATCAGCAAAACGCTTTCGAAGAATTAAGAACCAGATTAACTCAGGCACCGGTATTAACTTTGCCGGATGGGCCTGATGATTTGGTAATTTACTCTGATGCTTCTTATTTAGGTTTGGGTTGTGTGTTGATGCAACGAGGTAAGGTAATTGCCTACGCGTCACGACAACTAAAACCTCACGAGACAAACTATCCAACTCACGACCTAGAGTTGGCAGCCGTCGTATTTGCTCTCAAGATATGGAGGCATTACTTGTATGGAGTAAAATGCACCATCTACACCGATCATAAAAGCTTAAAGTATTTCTTTGAGCAGAAGGATCTTAATATGAGGCAGCGTAGGTGGCTAGAATTAATCAAGGATTACGACTGTGAGATTATGTATCATCCAGGAAAAGCAAACGTTGTTGCAGACGCTTTAAGTAGAAAGGATGAACATCCACCTCTTCGAACACTGTCGTATAGATTAATTGTTACTCCTGATTTCCTTGTCCAACTTCGTAACGAGCAGCATAAAGCCCTCAAGGAAGAGAATGTCAAGAAAGAGAGGATGGTCGGCCAGACAGCAAGCCTTGAAGAAAACGAATACGGAGTGAAGATACGATTCGGAAGAATGTGGGTACCGCTCACTGGTGGATTTCGTGCCAAGATAATGGACGAAGCACACAAATCACGTTACTCAATCCATCCAGGTTCGACGAAAATGTACCAAGACTTGAAGAAAGACTACTAGTGGCCAGGAATGAAGTTCAACGTCATGCAGTACGTCAATAGATGTTTAACCTGCGCGAAGGTTAGGGCCAAACATCAGAAACCATACGGGAAGTTACAACCCTTGGAACTTCCCGAATGGAAATGGGAACATATCACCATGGATTTCATAACAAAGCTACCAAAAACAGCTAAGGGTTATGATACCATTTGGGTGATAGTGGATAGATTAACAAAGAGTGCTCACTTCCTACCTATTCACGAAAAACATTCTTCAGAAATGTTAGCCAAAATCTTCATTAAAGAAATCATCGCACGTTGTGACACCTCGTCCGAAAACCTAGGTCAAACCTCCTCACGTTGACTTTTAATTAAGTATTAATGTGCATTAACCAATCTGATTTCTGTTTAAACTGTTAATTACTGTGCCTGACTGTTAAATGATGACGTAAACCTAATCCCGCGTTTGTACTAGAAGCGTATACCCGTAAATTTCATAGAGATTCCATGGTTTAATCATGGAATTTCAATAACAAGAAAAATAAATATAAAATGTATTTTTATATTTTATCCGGGACTGGTGTCGAACATTTATATAATCAACACGTCAAACTAATAAGCGACCGATCGTCTAAAACTATTCGGTTTTAAGCATCATGAACGGTCGAGCTTAAAACTGTTATAAACTGACAAACTGAAAACGTTATCCGTAACCCGTCGGAAAAAATGAAAAACATAACTGATTTCTGAAAAACTTTTATAATCAACTGAAACAATTGTTTTTATGAAATAAAAACATCACGAACTAAAATCGTTGTCAAGACTTAAGCCTAAACCCAACCGAACACCCAATTGGGCCCGACTTGGCCCAATAGGCCCAATAAGCCCAATAAGCCTAAAACAATTAAACCAAGCCCAAAACCTTAACCCGTTGCATAATCTTGATAAACCGATTGATTGTGGCGATCCGCAAACTCAACCGATACACAACGGGCCCGGACCCCGAACCGTTGCCGCGTTTGGACCCGTACGGCTCATAACCGACGAACCGACCCAATTACATCTTTTCTTTAATTATTAGACCCAATATCAAGCCCAAACCCAATGGGTTAATTTTATATAATATTGGTCCATCAACTTTGCAATTGTTATAAAAGTTGTTACCACTTATTATTTTATAATAATTTGCCATGAACTTGTATACTTTTCTACATTGATTAAATATAAAAGTGGTGGATTATTTCACCTTAAATAATTATAAGTTTTATAAAACTTTACACTCCACAAACCTATTATATAAAATATGATAAGTTTATAAAAAGTTATCACCACCTTTTATAATTTTTATACTTGTGAGTTTTATAAAAAGTGTGATTTTAATCATCACCCTCCTTTTTATATTTTATAAACTTACACTTACTATGCTACATTTTAATAAAAACATGGCATTTTTTTTATCTAAAAGTCACCTACTCAAGAGTGGAGTTGGGAGATGTTTTATTTTTATAAAAATTGTGATGATAATGTGACCACATCACACTCTCCCTCACCACACTCTCCACCAACATTCACCAACTAACCTCACCTCCCTCATTTGAATCTGTCAATCCCATCCACCATCTCCTATTCTTTTCTTGTTCTCGGCAACCACTACCGCTAGCAACCACCATTCTGCCGTGAACAACTGTGTTGGTTCTGTTTCCCGTTGCTACTGCCACTATCGACTGCATCACGGCTGCCGTGGACTATCGTGATCCACCCGACGCCACCACCTCCTCTCTCCCTCGTGGTTTTTAGCTCCTCTCCTGTTGTGAGTCTTTTAATCGTTATCGTTTATGTTTTTAACACGTTATTAACGTCCCGAATGGTTTCCAGAGTCTTGACAACTACCCGTAAAAACTTGGGTTTATAACTTGCTAATCATTTTGATCATCTTATATTTTCTTAACACAAATTTGTAGTGTTATAAAGACATATGGTTGAAATTATTAGTTAAATGATTTAACTAAATCACTTAGTGATTTTTATGATGTTTATATTTTTGCATAATTATATGTTGATATTTGCATGGATTGATATGCTATAAACTATTGAAATTGTTATTGTAATTTTAGTAGTTAATCATAATAATCATGGATTAACATATGCTAATGACAATTAACATGGACTATTATGATGTTAGTAACACATATGGACTAATTTGGACATAAAATGACAAGTTTAAACTCTTAAATGAATTTTTATAGATAAATATCAAAGTTAGTAATTCTATAAAAATTACTTGGATATTAAAACTATAAAAATCTCCCCATGGAACTTGATATATAAAATGGTCTCTTTTTATAAAAATATAAGTTCTAAAATAAAAGACTTAAAAGTCTTGTTTAGATTTTATAAAAGAGATAAAATGGATAAAATATATATAGATATATTTTATGTTCAAAAATGATAGAATATCATATTTTTGAATAATTGACAAAAAGTATAAAACATTTGGAATTTATACAAAAAGTGGAAAATGTTTTATGTTGAGAATTTTCTATAAAAAGTCTTTAATTTAAAACCTTAACTTTATTTGATAAATAAAGTTATTTAGAAATGATTTTATAAAAATAAAATCAAAAGACTTATAGAAACTATGAAAAACATATTTTTGGTTATTTTAAATAAATCAAAATAATCAAAACGTTTTAACCGGATCAAATGTTTATTTTTAAACGTTTGGAATTGAAACGAAATCTTTAAACGATTTAAAAATGTTTTACGACGTAATAAATCGTAAATAATTATTTTCAGCAAATAAATTATCCTTATGAATTTTAGAAACCCTAATTTGAGTTAAAATCATTTTGGTTTGTAAATATAATTACTTTAATGATAAATATATTTATATTAACTCAAAACCCTAATTTTCATAACATGAGTTTAATATTAAAATAACCTTTAATATTAACCTACTTGTGTCCATTCATTAAATCTTTAACTTGTGATAATTTGATAAATTATTCCGACAAGTTAGAATAATTATTTTGATAATAATTATCAACTCTAGTTATATATATTATAACTTACCGCGATTAACTATTCAATCGATCGAGCGAACTTAAAAATAATAATAAATATTATTATTTAAAACAATATTCAAGACTTGATCGAACTGACATTCATGATACGTGATCACATGTTCAATTCTTGTATTCAAATTACATAAATGCTTTCATACGTGAACATTAGCATTTACTGATTTTAAACTGATTAACTGACGGGTTTTCAAACGCTACAAACGGGATTATACGTCAAGACTTGACCGGTATCATTTGGGTAACGTTCGTTACTCAAATGATTAAGTGGACCCTTATGCATGTTGTCTTATGTTTTATTAGGACGTTACTTGCTAGTTGCCACTCGGCAATCCATCATCATCACTGAATCAAGTGAGTTTCACGGCCCCTTTTCTTTACAACTGTTTTACACTTATGGGGGAGAAATCATGAACTGATAAAATGTTTTTTTTTACTTAATGTTATGGTTTACCTGTTAGCCGTTTGACTACATGTTCCATTCTGTATCCCAACAACTGGTACTTTATCGTTATAAACGTTAGTACAACTGAAATCCCACTATTAATTGAATTCGATTAGTTCTGCTCGAAACGATGACTAGTGAATAGATCTATTTGGGTTGACAACCCTGCCCAGATTGGTAGCTCCAATCCTGACTTCGTACATTGTCAAGGGGTACACGTCAGTTATTCTTGCCTGTTCGGTATTCTTGGGATAGAATGCCATGAGTGGGTAATCCGTTAGTATTCGAATTTGAGGTTCATGGGAGATCTTACAACCACGACAGTAAACCAACGTAACATTTAAGTATGCCGTAAACTGTTATCCCAACATGCCGTAAACTGTTATTCCAACATACCGTAAACTGTTATCCCAACATGCCGTAAACTGTTATTCCAACATACCGTAAACTGTTATTCCAACATACTGTAAACTGTTTTTACAAACTTACCATAGAATCATAAACCTGTGAACCTCACCAACTTTATGTTAACCTTTTTAAACTCATGATTTCTCAGGTATCTAAGCTTATCATGGAAGACGTGCAAATGGGGCTTCACTGTAACTTTCGACCCTGCTTTACCGGAGTCGTAGTCCCGACCTATCTTAAATAAACTGCTTTATGATTTCAACATCAAACTAAGACTTTTATTCAAATGTAAGACAATATCATTTCACCACGACTTTCCGCTGCAACATGAATGGTATTATGTTTTAAATGACGTTTGAATTTAGTAGAAGTGTTCTGTATATCTGCGACTATGATTCCGTCTCGCTCACACCCAAATCCGTTGACCGGGGTGTGACAGATTGGTATCAGAGCCGTGGTTATAGCGAACTAGGTTAAACAAATAAACAAAAACCAAACCTGGACTATAACCCGCTCCGAAGCTACCGTTTGCACGCAAGACCAATTCCTTATCATATTGGTTACGTTAACTTATGTTTTACTTATACGAGTTAGTATTACTACAACTGGTACATTTATACCTTTTATTCTAGATGTTGTTGTCGTGTTACCAACTATGTTATCTCATGGAATATTACCGCAGAGATGACTTCCGAAGAGGTCATCTGCATATCTGATTCCCCTGGAAAAGACACAGTCGTGCCTGAGTACACACCTTCCCCTGAGGACCTTGAGTTGTCCAGCCCAGAGCAGGACATTCTCACGGTTGGTACTATCCGACAATCCTCATTACCATCAACTTTTCTGAGACCATTGTGACCCCGTCTCTCGGACGACTCCTCGAACCACCCGATTCCCACCGCTGCTGCTGACGGTGCGACCACTGCTACTGGTGACATACCTACGATATCACGAGCAAGCCTTTGCGGTAATCAACGATGAGATCACTAGACTCCCCACCTGGACCGATCTGGCGACACTAGAGACCCGTCCAACTGCCATGGAGCATCACCATGTTTCCACACTAGGTGCTATGGAGTCACTACACGCTCGCATGAGTTGTGTCAACATGGCCTACACCGATCTGCGGTTGGCCAATGAGTCCTTCCATACGAGAGTCGCTTACCTAGAGGAATTCCCTGGGCGAGTGTTCAGTTACATGAACCTCACTGCTCAGATCACCACCACCTTAACTATGCCCTCTGGACCACCACTCTAGATAGCTTGACTAAGAATCTAGACTTTTGATCCCTTCTTTTGGCAATGAAAAATATTTACATATTTTATTGCGACGAGACTGCAAGCCCAGAACGAAGACTTATCCTCTTTTGACTATCGTATATTCTACGAGTTAATACGTTGGATGGAAACTAGTATCATGATTATTATTATGATTTTCATGTTTAGTATGGATGTTACTACTGTTGCTGTCATTAATCATGTTACTTATTCGCGTATGTTGTTCCCCTCTGCTTCCTGTTTCTTGGTTGTGCTTGCGCGCGTCATGTTTTGGGTATCATGGATGTATGACGTGACAGTTATTCTCGCGCATGTAATAACCCCATTCACATATAATCTAGATTTTCCTTTATGTTGACATTAATAACTTAAAGCGAAAGTATGCCGCCTAGACGCCGAGCCACCAGAAACACTCCACCTCCTCCTCCCTTGAGTGCTGTTGAGATCGACAAATCGATTGCTCAAAGCGTTACTGAAACTGTCACTGCTACTGCAACCCAACGTCACGCGGACGATTGAGCGCGCGGTATGAATGAATTAACCGAGGTTAGAAAACACCAGACTACAATTTCACCAAATTGTGTTCAATGTTTTAACCTAACATTGTAAGACCTCGTGAATGTTCATAAAGGACTTTCTGAATAAAAGCCTACACCTTTTAGAGGTTCCGTGAGCTATTCACCCTGTCCGAAGGACCGGTTACACCGGTACAACATCCATATGCTCCAAATGCAACCTACACCACACTCTCGATTGTGGTAATGTCTACTGTAACATCTGCAAGGTTGAGAGACATGTAGCACGCGATTGCTCAAATCGCACTTGCTACGGTTACTAGGAAATTGACCATTACAAAGGAATGCCCGAAGGCGAAGAATCAATATGCTAACCATGCTAGAGGAAGAGCTTTCGTGATCGATGCCGGAAACGGCCGTCGTGACCCCAACACGGTGATGGATACGTTTTTGCTAAATAACCATTGCACCTCTGCTTTATTCGGTACTGGTGCCGATAGAAGCTTGTGTCCACCGATTTTAGTCAATTACTTGAAATCACCCCTGTTGCCCTAGACACTAAGTTTGCATCGAATTTGCAAATGGAGATTAGATAGAAACCGGAGTAATCTACCCAGACTACCCGCTGACCATTCTTTCAGCACCGACTTAATGCCCATTGATTGAGGAAGTTTCAATGTAGTCATTGGAATGGATTGGTTAGCAAAGAGCCATACCGAAATTGTGTGTCATGAGAAAATGATTGGAGTGCCATCCGCAGATGGTAACACTCTGAACGTGCAAGGCGAAAAGAGTGGGGCTAAACTAAATATCATATCATATATGAAGGCACAGAAATTCCTCCGCAAGGGATGCCATGCCATTCTAGCTCATGTCACTAAGAAGAAACCGGAAGAGAAGCGTATCAAAGACGTTCCAATTGTCTGCAAATACCTGAAAGTCTTTCCAGAATACTTGCCAGGCTTACCCCCAGCACGATAGGTAAAGTCTCGCATCGAACTAACACCCGGAGCCGCCCCGTTTCCAGGTCCCCTTACTGACTGGCACCGTCTGATATACAATAGTTATCTAGCCAACTACAAGAGTTGCTAGATAAGGGCTTTATTCATCCAAGCCACTCCCCGTGGGGTGCTCCCGTGTTAATCGTGAAAGAGAAAGATGGAACGTTTAGAATGTGTATCGACTACCGAGAGTTGAACAAACTGACTATGAAGAACCGTTACCCGCTTCCAAGGATCGATGACTTATTTGATCAACTTTAAGGATCATGCTTCTATCCAAAGATCGATCTAAGGTCGAGGTACCATCAACTCCGAGTTAAAGATGAAGATGTCTCGAAGACATCATTTAGAACACGCTAGGGTCATTACGAGTTCCTCGTCATGCCCTTTTTGGTTTAACTAACGCACCGACCGTATTCATGGACTTAATGAATCATGTGTGCAAACCATACTTGTATAAATATGATATCGTGTTCATCGACGATATTCTTATCTACTCACGTAGTAAGAAAGAACACGAAGGACACTTGAGACTCATCTCAGAACTGTTAAAGAAAGAAGAGCTTTACACAAAATTCTCCAAATGTGACTTTTGGATTCGTGAAGTACACTTTCTGGGTCATGTGATCAACGACCAAGACATTCACGTTGATCCGTCTAAGAATGAAGCAATCAAAGGTTGGAGTACTTCCACGAAGCCAACTGAGATCCGACAATTCTTAAGTCTCGCTGGCTATCACCGCCGATTCATTGAATTTTTTTTAGATAGCCCAGCCTCTTACCACCCTGGTCCAGAAAGATAAGAAGTACATCTGGGATGATAAAACTGAAACTGCTTTCCAGTTGTTGAAGCAAAAACTTTGCAACGCCCCAATCCTATCCTTGCCAGACGGAATCGACGATTTCATTGTATACTGTGATGCTTTGCATCAAGGCTTGGGCGGCGTACTGATGCAGCGTGAGAAAGTCATCGCTTACGCCTCTCGACAACTGAAGATTCATGAGAAGAATTACACGACTCACGACTTAGAACTTAGAGTCGTAGTCTTTGCCCTCAAAATCTGGAGGCACTATCTCTATGGGACTCGGTGCGTTTTATTCACCGATCACAAGAGCCTCCAGCACATCCTTAACCAGAAAGAGCTAAACATGAGACAACGATGTTGGTTGAACTACTTAACGATTACGAATGTGAGATTCGTCATCACCCGAGCAAGGCTAACGTTGTAGCTGATGCATTAAGCAAGAAATAACATACCAAACCGCGTCGTGTTCGAGCACTAGGTATGACCATACGCTCGAATCTCACTTCACAAGTTCGTGACGCTCAAATCGAAGCTCTTAAACCAGAGAATCTGGAAAACGAATGCGTGCATGACATGGAGAAACAACTGATTGAAAAACCTGATGGAACCATAAACTTTTTGGATAGACTATGGGTACCTAGCTTTAGAGACTTGAGAAGGCTAGTATTTGATGAAGCCCACAACTCAAGATATTCATCCACCCAGGGATCCAACAAAATGTATGTATAAAGGAGTTTTTCTGATGACCAAATCAAAAGGAAAAAAAAAATTCAGACCTTAAAAAGGTACGTTGCGTAGTTATGTGACAGATTGTCATCACGCAAGGCAAATCTAGGCAATGGTTGAGACAACCATTTTCCACTCGCCGAGTTTCCTTATTGCAATAGATATCGCTCGAATATCCAAGCCGCCCTTTTTCGAAGGCTTGTATGGAAGAAAGTTTCATTCGCCCCTTCGCTGGACCGAAGCCAGTAACAGTCATCTGACTGGTCCAGTGATAGTTTATGAAACTACTAAGGAGACCTTTCGATTTCTGAAGGCCATAGGTAATCTCCTGGAGAGCTACGTTAACACTCAACACGAACCCTTAGAATCTATAAGGGGTTCAAAACCTTATAATGGATTCTGTCTCAGACGGAGGTAACTAGGCCTGGAAAGCTAGGTATGCATAAACCCTCATCGGTCCCTTGAGATCCTGGAACGGATTGGACCAATGGCCTACACACCCATCTTGTCTAGAACCTATAAAGATCTTAGACTGCAAGACCTATAAACTGGAGCCAAACCGCATTTCCATTATTGTTATCATTAGATCCTGTCCGGTAGCGAATCAATCTAAACTTTTCCAAAAGCCATCTTGTCCTCGACACATTTCATTTGCCGACAAACTGAAAACTCAAGTATGAGCAAAGCTTAGGCTTATCATGTAAGGCAAATCACAATTGTGGGTGCACACATAATTGTAATTTGAACTGCATGAAAATCCTGGTAGAGCCCATTCATGAGAAATCCTGACTTGTCTAGAAACCTTCATACTCAAAACCTCGTTCATCCGTGTGTCAATCCTCATTCTTTTATCAGACTATTGAGATTTATCTTCCGGCAATCGTCGCAAACCCTTATCCTTTAAAAAGGGTGATCGCGTCATGTTAAAAGTGTCGCCTTGGAAAGGTGGCATCTGATTCGGCAAGCGAAGAAAGCTTAACCCTCGCTACATTGGTCCATTTGAAATCACTGAGACAATCGGACCTGTAACTTACCGTCTACGCCTTCCGTAGAGCTTAGCAGTGTGCATGATGTCTTTCACGTTAGTAATCTAAAGAAATGCTTGTCTGATGAAACGTTTGTCGTCCCACTTGACAAAATTCAAGTTGACGAAACACTTCACTTTATCGATGAACCTGTCGAGATACTTGACCGAGACCTTAAGAGAGCGAAACAGAGCCGCATTCCCATTATCAAGGTGTGTTGGAACTCACGGCGAGGTCCAGAGTACACTTGGGAACGCGAGGACCAAATGCGTCTGAAGTATCCTCGTCTTTTTGGAAACGTCACAAACAACCAATGATTAAGAACTGAATTTCGGGACGAAATTCTTCTAACAGGGGGAGAATGTGACACCTCGTCCGAAAACCTAGGTCAAACCTCCTCACGTTGACTTTTAATTAAGTATTAATGTGCATTAACCAATCTGATTTCTGTTTAAACTGTTAATTACTGTGCCTGACTGTTAAATGATGACGTAAACCTAATCCCGCGTTTGTACTAGAAGCGTATACCCGTAAATTTCATAGAGATTCCATGGTTTAATCATGGAATTTCAATAACAAGAAAAATAAATATAAAATGTATTTTTATATTTTATCCGGGACTGGTGTCGAACATTTATATAATCAACACGTCAAACTAATAAGCGACCGATCGTCTAAAACTATTCGGTTTTAAGCATCATGAACGGTCGAGCTTAAAACTGTTATAAACTGACAAACTGAAAACGTTATCCGTAACCCGTCGGAAAAAATGAAAAACATAACTGATTTCTGAAAAACTTTTATAATCAACTGAAACAATTGTTTTTATGAAATAAAAACATCACGAACTAAAATCGTTGTCAAGACTTAAGCCTAAACCCAACCGAACACCCAATTGGGCCCGACTTGGCCCAATAGGCCCAATAAGCCTAAAACAATTAAACCAAGCCCAAAACCTTAACCCGTTGCATAATCTTGATAAACCGATTGATTGTGGCGATCCGCAAACTCAACCGATACACAACGGGCCCGGACCCCGAACCGTTGCCGCGTTTGGACCCGTACGGCTCATAACCGACGAACCGACCCAATTACATCTTTTCTTTAATTATTAGACCCAATATCAAGCCCAAACCCAATGGGTTAATTTTATATAATATTGGTCCATCAACTTTGCAATTGTTATAAAAGTTGTTACCACTTATTATTTTATAATAATTTGCCATGAACTTGTATACTTTTCTACATTGATTAAATATAAAAGTGGTGGATTATTTCACCTTAAATAATTATAAGTTTTATAAAACTTTACACTCCACAAACCTATTATATAAAATATGACAAGTTTATAAAAAGTTATCACCACCTTTTATAATTTTTATACTTGTGAGTTTTATAAAAAGTGTGATTTTAATCATCACCCTCCTTTTTATATTTTATAAACTTACACTTACTATGCTACATTTTAATAAAAACATGGCATTTTTTTTTATCTAAAAGTCACCTACTCAAGAGTGGAGTTGGGAGATGTTTTATTTTTATAAAAATTGTGATGATAATGTGACCACATCACACTCTCCCTCACCACACTCTCCACCAACATTCACCAACTAACCTCACCTCCCTCATTTGAATCTGTCAATCCCATCCACCATCTCCTATTCTTTTCTTGTTCTCCGCAACCACTACCGCTAGCAACCACCATTCTGCGATGAACAACTGTGTTGGTTCTGTTTCCCGTTGCTACTGCCACTATCGACTGCAGCACCGCTGCCGTGGACTGTCGTGAGCCACCCGACGCCACCACCTCCTCTCTCCCTCGTGGTTTTTAGCTCCTCTCCTGTTGTGAGTCTTTTAATCGTTATCGTTTATGTTTTTAACACGTTATTAACGTCCCAAATGGTTCCCAGAGTCTTGACAACTACCCGTAAAAACTTGGGTTTATAACTTGCTAATCATTTTGATCATCTTATATTTTCTTAACACAAATTTGTAGTGTTATAAAGACATATGGTTGAAATTATTAGTTAAATGATTTAACTAAATCACTTAGTGATTTTTATGATGTTTATATTTTTGCATAATTATATGTTGATATTTGCATGGTTTGATATGCTATAAACTATTGAAATTGTTATTGTAATTTTAGTAGTTAATCATAATAATCATGGATTAACATATGCTAATGACAATTAACATGGACTATTATGATATTAGTAACACATATGGACTAATTTGGACATAAAATGACAAGTTTAAACTCTTAAATGAATTTTTATAGATAAATATCAAAGTTAGTAATTCTATAAAAATTACTTGGATATTAAAACTATAAAAATCTCCCCATGGAACTTGATATATAAAATGGTCTCTTTTTATAAAAATATAAGTTCTAAAATAAAAGACTTAAAAGTCTTGTTTAGATTTTATAAAAGAGATAAAATGGATAAAATATATATAGATATATTTTATGTTCAAAAATGATAGAATATCATATTTTTTGAATAATTGACAAAAAGTATAAAACATTTGGAATTTATACAAAAAGTGGAAAATGTTTTATGTTGAGAATTTTTTATAAAAAGTCTTTAATTTAAAACCTTAACTTTATTTGATAAATAAAGTTATTTAGAAATGATTTTATAAAAATAAAATCAAAAGACTTATAGAAACTATGAAAAACATATTTTTGGTTATTTTAAATAAATCAAAATAATCAAAACGTTTTAACCGGATCAAATGTTTATTTTTAAACGTTTGGAATTGAAACGAAATCTTTAAACGATTTAAAAATGTTTTACGACGTAATAAATCGTAAATAATTATTTTCAGCAAATAAATTATCCCTATGAATTTTAGAAACCCTAATTTGAGTTAAAATCATTTTGGTTTGTAAATATAATTACTTTAATGATAAATATATTTATATTAACTCAAAACCCTAATTTTCATAACATGAGTTTAATATTAAAATAACCTTTAATATTAACCTACTTGTGTCCATTCATTAAATCTTTAACTTGTGATAATTTGATAAATTATTCCGACAAGTTAGAATAATTATTTTGATAATAATTATCAACTCTAGTTATATATATTATAACTTACCGCGATTAACTATTCAATCGATCGAGCGAACTTAAAAATAATAATAAATATTATTATTTAAAACAATATTCAAGACTTGATCGAACTGACATTCATGATACGTGATCACATGTTCAATTCTTGTATTCAAATTACATAAATGCTTTCATACGTGAACATTAGCATTTACTGATTTTAAACTGATTAACTGACGGGTTTTCAAACGCTACAAACGGGATTATACGTCAAGACTTGACCGGTATCATTTGGGTAACGTTCGTTACTCAAATGATTAAGTGGACCCTTATGCATGTTGTCTTATGTTTTATTAGGACGTTACTTGCTAGTTGCCACTCGGCAATCCATCATCATCACTGAATCAAGTGAGTTTCACGGCCCCTTTTCTTTACAACTGTTTTACACTTATGGGGGAGAAATCATGAACTGATAAAATGTTTTTTTTTACTTAATGTTATGGTTTACCTGTTAGCCGTTTGACTACATGTTCCATTCTGTATCCCAACAACTGGTACTTTATCGTTATAAACGTTAGTACAACTGAAATCCCACTATTAATTGAATTCGATTAGTTCTGCTCGAAACGATGACTAGTGAATAGATCTATTTGGGTTGACAACCCTGCCCAGATTGGTAGCTCCAATCCTGACGTCGTACATTGTCAAGGGGTACACGTCAGTTATTCTTGCCTGTTCGGTATTCTTGGGATAGAATGCCATGAGTGGGTAATCCGTTAGTATTCGAATTTGAGGTTCATGGGAGATCTTACAACCACGACAGTAAACCAACGTAACATTTAAGTATGCCGTAAACTGTTATCCCAACATGCCGTAAACTGTTATTCCAACATACCGTAAACTGTTATCCCAACATGCCGTAAACTGTTATTCCAACATACCGTAAACTGTTATTCCAACATACTGTAAACTGTTTTTACAAACTTACCATAGAATCATAAACCTGTGAACCTCACCAACTTTATGTTAACCTTTTTAAACTCATGATTTCTCAGGTATCTAAGCTTATCATGGAAGACGTGCAAATGGGGCTTCACTGTAACTTTCGACCCTGCTTTACCGGAGTCGTAGTCCCGACCTATCTTAAATAAACTGCTTTATGATTTCAACATCAAACTAAGACTTTTATTCAAATGTAAGACAATATCATTTCACCACGACTTTCCGCTGCAACATGAATGGTATTATGTTTTAAATGACAGAAGTCCTATGCTGATAAAAGACGAAGGCCAATTGAATTCCATGTTGGAGACTATGTTCTGTTGAAAGTTTCCCCATGGAAGAACATTATTCGTTTTCGCAAGAGGGGTAAGCTAGGTCCAAGGTATGTTGGACCTTTCAAAATCTCCAAACGTGTTGGAGAGGTTGCTTATCGTTTGGATTTGCCCGAGGAGTTGTCTGGGATCCACCCAACATTCCATGTATCACACTTGAGAAAGTGTGTGACAGACGAATCAGAAATTGTGTCGTTGGAAGAGATAGAAGTAGACGATAAACTATCTTATATCGAGCGACCAGTTGCAATCCTAGATCGTAGTGAAAGAAAGCTCAGAAACAAGATAGTTCCTATTGTCAGGGTGCAGTGGATGCACCGGAAAGGTTCCGAGTCAACATGGGAAAGGGAAGATGAAATGAAAGAATCTCATCCTGAGTTATTCTCAAGTCAAGCGAGTTTCGAGGACGAAACCTTTTAAGGGGGAGAGAGTTGTAACACCCCGATATTTCCGTCTAGGTAAATTCGTATCTTAAAATGTTTACCTATGTGCTTTATTGTAAATATGAGTTAGAAATGGTAATAAATGAATAAAGCACGTGTTTATATGATAAACGGGCTTAGAAATAATGAGACATGACTGATTACGTCTCGTATACGTGTTTAAATCATGAATACATGCTTATGTGAATAGCATAGACCATTGATAAGAAAATACGTATAGAATTGCATGTTAATAGTTAACGAAAAAGTAAAAGGGCCAAAAGCGTAATTTATGCAAAGTTACAAGCAATATAGATATTATACATGGCTATAGTTCTTGTAAGTATTTTAAGGCTTAAGATATAGCAAGGATATGTCCTAACATGATTCGTGACATAAAATGATGAATATTACAAAGTTAGAGGGTAGAAAGTGTAAACTATGTAATAATATATGTATATATGTGTATATATATTAATATATATAACCCGAACCCTTGAGAATGTTAGAATCATGTTTAGTAAGGTTATGGAACATAAAATGATAACTACATCGAAAGATACAAAGGTAAATAGCATAAAACGAAAGTTAAGGGACTAAAAGCGTCAATAAATGAAAGATATAAAACGTATATATACGTATATCATCGGGCATGTTTAGAACCTTAGAAACTTTTATAAATGTACCCTTAAGTATTTTATAGCCTAACATAACAATCGGTAGAAGTTTGGGGGCTAAAATGTAAATAAAACTTAGAGGGACCATTTCTGTCATTCTGGCAAAGTTGCTAGGCGTATCGCGAAGGGTAAGCAGGAGCACGGCGCGATACGCGAGCCGTGTACAGGCCAGAATCGTGACAGCAGCGCAGTTCTTCGACGTGGAGGCCAAGTTTTGACGATTTGACCATGGATACGCGTCGTTTTTGAAGCTGAATCACCAGGGACACTCGTAGCAACCTTAGGCGACCTCCATGGCTATAAATACGGACCAAATCGTTCGATTTTAGGTACCAATTCACCAAAATACACACACAAAAACCCTCTTTTGGCCGGAATCTTCATCGGAGCAATACGAGCAATCCCGGAGGAATTAGGAGCCGAATTTCTGCAGTCACCCATTATTTGGTATGCTTAACAATAACCTCTTTTAGTTTTTTCAAATTCAATCTCTAAGTATGCTTTTTTAGAAATGATGCAAAATTAGGGTTCTTGAGCTTATTTTGTCAAAATCAGGTGATCGGGTGGGAATTAGGGTCTGAATTTTTGTAGGTAATCCTAATTTAATGTGTTTTAAGAAAGCCCTAAGTTTATTTCACAATTGGAAAAGGTTTGGTAAAGGTTTTGTTAACGGGTCAAAATTAGGGTTTTCATGTCGTTGTTCTGCCCAAATCGAGTAAACGGTTTTGAATTAAGCTTTGCCATTTTAAAGAATATTATAAAATGTTATAATGGATAATACCCTAAGTTGGTTTTGAATAAAAATGAGTTTTGATAATAAAACGAGAATTTCATGAAATTAGGGTTTTAAAATAAGAATATTTAATATAAAATAATCCGGAGGGTTTGGGGACTTGAATTTTGATATGGTAACATGTTTATACATATAATAAGTATATATGAAGTTAAAATAATTAAATAATAAAGTATTGAAAATACCGAGTTAATCGGATATTAGAAGTTCGTGCGGACCGGAAGGGTAGACGCCTGTACACTGGGGTTTCTGGCATAGCGGGGGTGTCGCCATCCCATCTAGGCAATGGCATCCCAACACTGGGCGACCCCGGAGTGAGCGTCTACTTATAGGAATGCGCGTCTTCATAATTATCACATAAAAGAAGATAATATGCCTCCAGGGGCATTTTGGTCATTTTGACCCTTAAAAGTATATAAACTTAATAATATACATTATTAAGTAGATAAGGTATTAAAATAAACATAAGAAGTGTTTATTGTATAAAACCTTGCGTAAACATCATACAATACGCAACTAGGTTTAAATCGGAAAGCGTAAAGGAGGTTCTGACTGATTTAATTGGCTTAAGAGAACAAGGTGAGTTCTATGAGCCCACTTTTAAATGTTTTAAATATTTTAATGTTTTCGGGCTGATATACATGCAATATTACTACTTGATAAATGTTTGAAATGCCTTGTGCCTATTTTGTGTTAATACACATACGTAAAAGTAATAATGCCTATGACTGTTTTAAAGTTCTTATTACCTGCTATGAACTATTTTTGGGAAGGTTATAATGCACGGGTAATAAAGATATTAAACTTTATTAAGTAAAGTTCAAAAAGGGAAATTTGGTTTTCCAGATAAAGAAAATAACCCTTGGGGTTAGTTTTAAAATCTAAGCAAGATATTGTCTATGTAAGAAGGAAGACTGGGGTTGTACAACTGAAAGCGGGGAATGACGGTTCCCCGGGGTAGCGACGGTTACTCTATGACTGATATTCGGGTGACGACGGTTTCCCGAGGGGCTAACGTGGTTCCAATAGACAATGCTTAGTTGAATAAATGAATGAATGATTTGATATAATTCCGTTATGTCTTATATCTGATAATATGAATGAATGAATGTTTTGGTATAACGCTGTTATGTTCTATACCTGATAAATGGGGCCGTTAGGCCTAAGCGTTGGAATAAACTTTCAAGAAAAGGTAACGCTTTTAGAAAAATGTAGAACTCACCAGCGTAAGCTGATCCTTTAAAGTATGTATATCAGGTGACGTTAAGGATCCAAACATAAAAGGAAAGGCAAAGGTCTGAGCAGGGTGAGGTGGGCAAGCTACTCGAGTAAAGCTATAGGGCTGCTGGCAAAGTAATGTAGATAAATAAACGTTATCTTGTATAGTTTTAGATAATCGTGTAGTAACTTACCGTACTTGTACTTGGCAATATAAAATAAATAAAAAGTTTTAAATTTCCGCTGCCTTTATTATCTCTGTTGTACCTTGCGTTCATGAGTAAATCCGACACGTGACCCCTTCCGGAGCCAAGTCTGGAAGTGGGCGTCACAAAGTTGGCCTGACATTATGTTCTCCACATGCTTTCTTGCCAGATATCAATGTAAACCTAAGGAGTCTCACTTATCTGCTTTTAAGAGAGTCTTTAGATATCTAAAGGGGTCAGCTAACCTAGGTCTTTGGTATCCCAAAGAAACTTGTAAAACCATATACGGATCGTTTCCAGATCATAGAATGATAGAGACGGAAGTTTGTCATTAATCGATGTCAAATGATTACAAGAACCGAATGAAGTATACATCGATTTGAGCTCTGGAGGAGGTTTGGACAGAACCTCCTCTCTCACACACACTGACACACAGTGAAATGAACAAAACTTAGAGATGATCAACATACTAACACCTATTTTTTTTCAAAAGAAGTTGAAGCTGAACAAAATGTTGACGTTGTTCCTCCTTCAAGCTTCTGCTTCTCAAACTTTGACCTCTTCTTCTTCTCTGAAACAGGATTTGCAAAATTTGAATAATTATGCAATTCATCAAGTTTTCTTTTAAGATTTGAAATCTCTGTTTGTGCCTCAGTAAATCTTTTGTTAACCATGTCTAACTCAACTCTAAGATTCTTTACTTCTTCTTCTTTATGTATGAATTTGATATTTAATTCAGACATATCATCTTCAAATGATCTGATTGATGGAGTAGAAGTAAAATTTTGTGGGGAAGGAACGTCAGAATAATCAACTTCTTTCTGAGCATTGAACATAAAACTAATTGTGGAAGGCGAATTTCGATAACCATCTAACTTCCGTTGAAGTTCCAAAATCTCAATTTGAGCATCATCAAACTGCTTTCGACACATAGCTTGTGAATCTGCCAATTGTTTTTTACATTGAATAAGTTCCTCGTACTTACAATCAAGCTCAATCTTTTGATTTCTTATGAACGCATGTTCCTTAGTTAACTCCAATTTTGTATCTGTCCACCTCTTTTTATAAATCTCAACATTTTCCTTCAACAATGTATTTTCATCTAGCAACCGAGTCTTTGAATCAAGCAATTTTTTGTTGTCTTCTTGATGACGAAGTTCTTTATCAGCAAGTTCAACACAAGTCTTTTGAAGTGCATCATATTTTTCTTTCAAAACCACACTTTTAGAATAAAGTGCATCGAAGTCTTCAGTAACTTCTTTCACCGCATGTTTACAATTCTTCAAATTCTCTTTTGCAATTTTGCACTCTTCAATTAACAAACTCTTTTCCTTTCTTAAATTTTCGATTTGTTTCTGACAGATTTGCTCATTGTCAATCTCTTTTCCAGATTCATTTGTTTCTGCATCACTCACATTTGCTTTTGTTATATTCTCAACATCGGCACATTCCTGAGCAAGAGCATCCCATACCTCTTTTGAAGTTTTATACCGTTTGAATTGCCAACAGATCTCTTTAGATAATGCCCTCATCAAAGCATAATAAGCTATCTTCTCACTATCATGATATTTAATCTCATATTCGGTCATTCTTGATAAGAACTTTGGAGGTAGTACTTTTTGACCTGAATTGTTTAAAACAGGAAACTCATATCCATCTTGAATTGATTTCCAGATATATTCACCTAATGTACCCACCACGAACTCTGCAAATTTACCTTTCCAATTGTAATAATCATCAAAATGAAGAAGCATTGGAACTTCGCTTTCAATCAGTTGAAACTTTCCCAGAGAATAATATGAATAAATGGAAGAACCATTGTTGTACCCCATTTTCTCTTGTATCAAATTCTTCGAATAACCACTTAAATCTTGAAATGGTAACCCGAATCTTTTTTAGTAAACAAAAATCTCGATGAAGAAACTCGAACCTTCTAACCAAATTTCTTGTGTGCAAATTTCGTCAAATTAAATTTTCAACGTTACACGAACTCTTTAACGAATAAACTGGAGCCTTTGAATAATCAGATAACAATCCCTTCAAAATATATCATCAATGTGTCACAAACTTTCGTAGTACAATCTCGAATCTTTCAAATCAACTTTGAGTAATCACTTTGAAAACTCGTCAAACTAATCTTGTGTCACAACACTATGATGATGAAACCAACTCTTTGAATTACAGTCCCCTTTTGAATCACCAACTATTGAACTCAAACCTTTAATCACCGAAATATGATCTCAAAACAAATCTTTTGTGACAACATTTCATTCACTTGTTGCGATTTGATCTCACCGAATGAACTAGGATTGACGGATGAATACTCTTGATTACTATTCACGAATGGAGGAAATTAAAACGTTGTGAATGAATTTCGGAGTACACTGAAAACAACCATGAATGAAAGGGTAGGATTGCAAATGAATAGAATTCCTTCGCTGCGAATGAAACTAATTAAATGACCGGATCGAATATAAACAAGGATATAAACTTGGAGTACCTAATTGAAATTTTTTCAATTCATACGTATGTATGAATGTTAATATGAAACTAATGACTTCAATCGATTGTATCTTTTGTAAAATAAATCGAAACACGAAATTGAGAATACCGTTGTGATCGAAGCTGAAATACGATTCAAACTAGATGCATTGTTGATATGTTTTGGGATAAGAATTAAAAAACCGAAACCGAACACGGAATTGACAACGAAGAAACATGATGAGCTAAGAATTTGATTTTGCTTGAAACTTGAAATTGAAATTGATACACAACTATGGATCGAATAGATAAATCGAAAATGATAGGATCACAGGATCACAATTTGATGAGCAAATGAGGTTTTTGAAGGTTCGAACTTATGAACACAATGTGATCACAGTGCGATGAAAAGATGAACTTGGATCCTAACTTCAACCTAAACTCGACTGAATCCAGAAATTGATAATTGCGAGAGGCTCGAAACAAAAAACCGATTCAAATGAGATCCATATAAAGATGTTTTGGTGCTGAATTGAGGATCGAGCAAGAACACGGAATGAGAAAGATGAAGTATGAACTGTAAATCGTATTTTGATTCAAACTTGGTGCAAAATTAGAATTGATGAATCAAACCGACTTGGAATCAGAAATCGAACAAAATGATAGCAATCAAAATGAACAATATCAGTTTTAAAGAAATCCGATGACCTCAATGGCGATATACACGTCGGCTTCAAAATCAAACAATAAAGTACGGCGAGCTGATGTGTTCCGGCGAACCAGAAATGTGATGAACTACCACCAGCTAAGCAAAGAACGGTTACACCAAACCAAAATCACCGGAGAACAAATTTTTCTGGCGAAAACAGAAACTTCCGGTGAAAACGTTTTTCCGGTGAAGTTTCTCAGATTTTCAAACGACGATATCTCGATCAATACTCAACGAAAATGGATTCTGAAAGTAGCATTGGACTCGTATCGACTAACCAAATCAAGCAAGCACCATTGTTGATATGTTTCGATTTGATTTTCAGACTTGAGGATGACCCCGAATGAACCTCATGAAGATGATGAACTGAGATTTTCAATTTGGATCAAACTTGAACGAAAATTTTAAAAAAATTACACTAATGAATTCGCATGATCAAACCGAATCCAATGATATCAAACTCGAGTCCAGAGATCAAGAAATTAAACATCTGCCATTGGAGGACCTTGATGAACATTGCGTACTGGAATTTTTTCGAGTTTTATCAAATCATCACCAAAATTGATTCTGAAACGAGCAATAGATTCGTGTTGATATTCTAAAACCACTGAAATGATTCAACGCCACAAATAAAGTCAGATCAAGGTTCAATTTCAGATCAAACTAAGAACAGTTTGACCAGAAAAAGTCAAACTCGAGCCAAAAACATCAAAGTGAAGCAGATTTCAATCCAAAAATTGTGTATAATCACAGCCTGGATTGCTCTGATACCAACTTGTAAAACACAGTAACGATCTTACTACTGGATGAGCCGATCGATCTAGTGGACGAGAATGTAAATAAGCTTTGTTTTATTGATTTCACAAAGAGAACAATTACAAAGCTTTGGTTTCTCTCTCTAGAACACACTTAGAAACACACACTTAGTGTAGATGATATGACCAAGAGTTCTCAGAAGCTAAGCTAGTCAACCTATTTATAGGTGACACTAACTGAGCTGCGGACCATGTCCGGACCATCTGGTCCGGCGGATCATTTGGTACGCTAGACCAACTGGTCCGCTGCCCTCATAGTCACACACACATACGCTCTCCCATAGATACAATACACGATACACAACGTAGCATAAGAATATGCTTCTACAAGTGGTATCAGAGCAAATCCAGGTTGCTCTGCTGGTTTGAATTGATCAAAATTGGATTTTTCTAGTGAGAGAAAGTGGGTTTCTTTGGTTTTTCATCAAATTTCTTCAATTCCGAGTGTTTCCGAGGTAAAAAATGATTTCTGAGTGTTCCTAGTGAGTTTTCGCACCTCTCTGAAGCAAATTCAAGTCCAAATTGTCAAAATTCGCGAAAATCCGTCGATTTCAGCGTTGGTACGTTCGAAGAACAGTTGGTCCGCTGTTGGTCCGCCAGGCAATCTTCAAATTTGGTCCGCGGCAGTTTCAGCGTACCATTTGGTCCGCCCCCGTACCATTTGGTCCGCCCCGTACCATTTGGTCCGCCCCGTACCATTTGGTCCGCCGTACCAAATCTGGTCCGCTGAGTACAAATTTGGTCCTCCGTACCATTTTGGTCCGCTGGGTACATTTGGTCCGCTGGCAGTTTCTTAAAAGTGTCATAACTTTTGCATCGTTCATCGCTACGAGAGCCATAAGTACTCAAATCGATCGTCTCGACGAGCTCTACATTGTTCGTTCAAAATTGATTTTCAAAATCAAATTCTAACATCTCCGTTTTCGAGTTTGAAGTTTTGTTATCCAATTTCACAATTTTCAAGATGTGTGCAATTGATGCATTTATAGAGAGACATAGTCAGAATGTGCCGAAGTTGATAAATCTTGAAGATTATCATGGTTGGGCAATAAATTTTAGAGCATATATTGTTGACTTGGATAAACGATTATGGTTACCGATTTCAAAAGAATATCAGTATCCAACAACTTTTGGTGGTCAGTGTAAGATGAGATGGAATTTTTCAATTGAAGAAAAGGAATCATACGATCAAAATGAAAAGGCCAAAGCACTTGTTCGGTTAGCTTTGCCTATAACTCTTAGAAATCAAGTCAGAGATTATGGAAACGCAAAGCTGATATGGGATTTTGTAAAGAAACAGTGTGAAGAACATATGTCTACAATTACTCAGAAAACGGTTGATCAAGAGTTGAAGTTTAAAAGTAAAATTGAAGAATTAGAGAAGCAAGAAGCGAAGTTATCTAAAGAGAATAGTGCTCTGAGAAAAGAATTGGAGGAATGGAAAAATAAAATTCATGATGGTTACGAAGCAAAAATTCAACAGAGTGCATCTTCCTCGTGTACAACGTGTACTGTTTTTGTTAAAATTAAGGAAGATTGGTTGAAAGAAAAAGAAGTGTTAATTGAAGAATGCAATAAAGCTAAAGCTAATGAAAAGGAAGCTGTTGAAGATTTTGATGCTTTATTTGCAAAATGTTATCCTCTTCAACAGAAATATGAAAATGTTAATAAAATTGCTGTCGAAGCTGCTGATAGAATAATCCAACTTCAGGAGGAACTCACAAAGTTGCGTGATGAAAAAGGTGAGGTTCAAAGTCAAAATGACATTTTGAAACAAGATGTTGCATATTATAAGAAACAGGTAGAGAAAGTTACTGCCGAAGTTCTTGCTGGATGTGACAGAATGTATAGTCAAAAGCTTAAGTATAACGAATTGTCTGAGCAATTGATTGCTTCTCAAAAGGAATTACTGGAAGCTAATACAAAGGTTTCTGAGATAAAGATTGAAATGCTTGATCTTCAACGAAAACTTGAGAATTGCAATACATCAAGTGTGTTTCAGAATTATCTGTATCATATGGAACGAGATGGAAAACCAAGTAAAGATGTTGATAATCATGCAGTTCCTGATCAAGTGATTGATCTGAAAAAGCCATCTAATGATGATTTAAGTCAAAAGTTGCAAGATTTTCCTGAAGGCGATGGTGTTAAGTCTGGAAAAGCACAAAAGTCAAAGACTAAGAAGAATAAAAAGGGGGTTGATTATTGCAAAGGATTGAAGTTTGATTCCGAGTCTACATTTCTTGTTAAAGAAAATATTTTTGAAGGAAATCCAGGTCATGTGAAGATTCCTGAATTTTCTGATATTGTGATTGATGAATCTTTACTAAATAAGGAAGTTGGTGTTAAAGCTATCAAAGATGAATTTTCTCGTCTAGCTTCACAAGGGCATTCTTTGAAAGACATCCTAAGCAGAAGAATGGCGGTTTGGGATATGAAGGAAAAGAAGTTCCGATTAATGATTCCAACAAGAAGAAGTTGAAAGATGAGCAGAAAAAGAAACAGAAGGTGTCTACAGAGAAGAAGCCTCAGTTTTGGAAGAAGAAAGTATCTCCACCATGTGCAGATGACAAGATTTCTTCTGAAGAGTCTTCTTGCATATCTGATGCTACACCACAAGGCGGTAAAAATTCAGATTCATTTTATTCTGCTAAATCGAACAGGTTTTATCATCAAGATAAATTCTTTGGTTATGGAGATGATTCCGGTTTTTATGATTCTCCAAAATATTTTCCAAAATTTCAGAAACCAAAGCAAATTAAACCTGTAATTTCAAAAGTTTATGATGGATGGTCGACTGATCAGTTTGGAAAACCGATTTCAAACACTAAAACTAATCATCGACTGTGTTATGTTTGTCGTGAGAAGGGTCATTATGCAAATAAATGCCCTACGACAACTAACAATTCATCATCAAATGCCAAACATACAAAGTATGTTGATCCTGATGGCATTATTTTTAGTGAGCCAATACCCAATTCTAAATTTTCATGGAAACAGAAGCTCAACTCAGAAAAGTTGGGTAGTAGTTCTGATTATCACTCATCAGTTGACAATGGTTCACCAGAAAGTTTAAAACCAAAACAGGAATGGAGACCAAAGGTTGTCTCAACAGCCAACACTGATTTTGTTGAAGACACTGGACGACCTATCACAAATGGGGATGAGGGTCGGGGTTTTACAAACTTATTATTTTCCAGTGTGTGCAGGTATTTCAAGAAGACCTGTTAGTGATTGTCTAATTGCTGACAGTGGAATACTTGTGATTGATTTAAGTTAAAATGCATCATTCCTATCTTTGAAACACAAATTTTTACAAAAATCATTTTCAAAAATGTGTCAAGTGTTGATTGATCATTTTCATGTTTGTTTTTCATTTTCTTTCGTTCATATTTTTAGGGGGAGAAAATTTGAAAATTTAAAAAAAATAGTGTTTGTTTGAATTTTAGGGGGAGAAATTGGAAAATATAAAAAAAATTAAAAAATTGAGAAATTGATCCGACAAAAGCGAGAAATGATGGTACATCACCATATATGTTATCTGCCATGGATAGATTAAGTCTAAAGGCTGTAGGTACTTGCATAATCTGTGAATGTGCATGACTAATCTGATATCTGCAAGTAAGATATAAACATAAAGCTTGCCTGATGATCTTTGGTTATTTGCTTCTTGATGAATGCTGTGTGATGATTCCAAAAATAGAATAAAGAGCTTCTTGATGAATGCTGTGTGATGATTCCAAACATAGAATAAAGAGATATCTTGATGAATGCATGTTTTCATTTTGCAAAAATTTCAACTTGTTTGATTTTCTTTATTTTGTCAAACGATCGGCCTTTCTCTGCGTATCGAAAGATCGACCTGATTGGTGTTCGTTTGACGTTCTGCTTTATTTTCTTTGGTGTTTCGTATAACCCATCGGACTTTCTCTGCGTGTACGGGAGTACCGACCTGATTGTTGTTGGATTATACAATTTCTGCTTTATTTTTATATTTCTTATCTTCCTAAACAATCGGACTTTCTCTGCGTGCTCACAAGCCGACCTGATTGTTGTTTGTTTAGGGTTCTGCTTTATTTTTGCATGACTCATCAAGGATGATTAAATCTCTGAGAATGTTGGTATTATATGATAAATATGATGATTTGCCAGTATTTCTGATAGAGTGGAGGCCGAGTTATCAGTGCATGATAAAATTACCTTAAGCATATCTGAAAACGATAAAAAAATGATTGGTGCATGCTGAAATAAACATAAATGTTGTATTTGCGATTATCTTGGCTTGCATGCTGATTAAGACCGAAATTGAAATGTGCTAGATGCGTTATGTCTGATATGATCTCGTGTCGTGATCTTTCTCGCAAAATACCAAAAATAGAGTGTAATTTTGTATTGCATTTATATTTCTATTTTAGTAAAATTCAAAAAGATTTTAGGTGTGTTTTGATCTAAAGTTTCTAAAAGCCAAAAAGATTTTATTTCTTAGTTGTTTTCGATTGATCAACACTTGATACAAAATCAAAATTTCAAAATCAATATCTTGGATTCTCAAAGAGAAGTTTTGCACCAAGATTAAATTATTTTTGGAAATTCAAAGAAAATCCGCACTTTTGTCTTCTAAGGTTGCAGGTTTTTGTGTGTCAAGACTCAAGCATGGTGAAAGGGGGAGTTCGTTATATCTTTCACAAGTGGATCTTGAAGGTCAAAGATTTATTCAAGAATGATCCAACCATGCAAGCTCTATTTCTGACAAGATTTCAAGTTGACGATCAGATGCAACATTGTTGAAGATTGAAGACTAGAGATTTAGTTAGAATAGATACACTACACGTTAAGGGGGAGTTTGTAGAAGCATATTCTTATGCTACGTTGTGTCTCGTGTATTGTATCTATGGGAGAGCGTATGTGTGTGTGACTATGAGGGCAGCGGACCAGTTGGTCTAGCGTACCAAATGATCCGCCGGACCAGATGGTCCGGACATGGTCCGCAGCTCAGTTAGTGTCACCTATAAATAGGTTGACTAGCTTAGCTTCTGAGAACTCTTGGTCATATCATCTACACTAAGTGTGTGTTTCTAAGTGTGTTCTAGAGAGAGAAACCAAAGCTTTGTAATTGTTCTCTTTGTGAAATCAATAAAACAAAGCTTATTTACATTCTCGTCCACTAGATCGATCGGTTCATCCAGTAGTAAGATCGTTACTGTGTTTTACAAGTGGTATCAGAGCAATCTTCAGTTTGCACGAACACGCAACCTTCTGATACCAGTTGTAAAACCATATACGGATCGTTTCCAGATCATAGAATGATAGAGACGGAAGTTTGTCATTAATCGATGTCAAATGATTACAAGAACCGAATGAAGTATACATCGATTTGAGCTCTGGAGGAGGTTTGGACAGAACCTCCTCTCTCACACACACTGACACACAGTGAAATGAACAAAACTTAGAGATGATCAACATACTAACACCTATTTATAGGTTGGATGGTCAGCGTACCACATAGGCTCCGTATCAGATGATACGGGCGGACCACCCAGCATATCATCTGATCCGCTGGTTAGTATGTTGACCCTCTCACATACAATAAACCCTATACATTCAATCTATTCTATTCGTACAGTAACGGCCACGCACAGAAACTTGTCCTAACAAAACTGAGTTTTCACTAATAGCCTACTTAGATGTTGATCATGCAGGATGCAGACTAGAAAAAAAGCACATCAGGAAGCTATCAAATGCTAGGAGGAAAGTTAGTATGCTGGACATCCAAGAAACAAAAATGTGTCTCAACTTTGACTGTTGAAGCTGAATATGTTGCTACTGCCAGATGTTGCTCCCAAGTGCTCAAAGACTATGAGATAAATCTCTCCAAAATACCAATTCTCTGTGATTCAAAAAGTGCAATTGCAATCACATCCAATCCTGTTCACCACTCAAGGACAAAACACATTGATGTCAGTTATCACTTTATCAAAGATCATATTAAAAATGACACATTGAAATGTACTTTGTCCCAACTGAACTCCAGCTTGCAGACATTTTTACTAAACCATTGGATGAGAAGAGATTCTCATTTATACTAAGCAAGCTAGGAATGCTATATTTGACTGCAAAAATAATAATAAAATTAAAAAAAGGGGCTCCCTCTGCCTCCCAATCTGAAAAATAAAAGCTAGTCTAATAACTACCTGTTATTTACTTCCTGTACTCCAAAACCTAGAAACTCTTTTGAAAAGTTGACTTTTTAAACAAAAATCTCAACTTCCATTAACCAAAAACATCAATAATAACCTATAATTTTATAGACTGTCAAATCCCTCTGCTATTTTGTGACAACCCATCCAAAAATACCAGGTCAAACCTATACTTTGACTATATATATATATATACGTATATACATGTGCCTAACTTGAACTAGTAGTAATATTAGTAAATATTATGCACAAAAACGTCCACCATTGACAAATTCCCACGTTTGTACTGGAAGAACAAATCCATAACAAAATCAAAAGTTCACCACGAGATCGTTAGAACTTTAATAACAAGAAAAACTGAAAATATAAAATGACTTTTATATTTTACCGAAACAGTGTCGTCAGAAATTACACCAACACTCGACAAGGTCTTTGAGCGAACATTTTATTTAAAACTCTAGTTAGTTTTAATAGTATAAAATATTCGAGCGAAGCAGATCAAAACAGTTATTTATTTTCTGAACGCGGTACGCGAACAAATAAAATAAATAAAAACTAAATAATTAATTTACGACCAAAACAATAATCGTTTAACAATATTGAAGCCTCATAAATTATTTAGAAACTTGTCTCGACCAAAACGGTAGAATGATTCGGTATGAATCGCCCGTATACCGAATTGGGCCCGACATGGCCCAATAACGCAAAACGAACGAACCTAGCCCAAAAACATGACCAGACGAGTCAACCGACAATATAAAACTCAAACATATCGATCCCGACTAATTTTGGTGAATAACGAAACAAACCGCGCAAAAATCGGAGAAAGCCCCGCATATCGGCCTGAAACGAACTGCACCGGCCTAACAACTGTTTTTACTATTTCGGCCCGTTCAAAGTTTTCGTCAACTTTTTAGTGGTTATTTTATGGAAACGCTATATTTTATATATTATAATTTTATAAAATATCCGGGTAAAATTGTTAGTTTTTATAAAACTAATACCACCTAATTACTTAAAACACCTAAAATATCCTTAACCTATCCCCTTAACTAAGGTTAACCTAGACTAACTAAGTGTTTAATATCACTAAATATTTTCCCCAAAATTTCCCCACATGTTGAAATCTTTCAACACTCCAATCCCTGCAACACTCAACACCCCCATCCCTTCTTCACCATTTCTATACTCAACCCCAACTACAAAACCCATCCTCAAACCCAAAGAGCAAACACACTCATCCCTTCCCCCCTTTCTTTCTTTCGGCCAAACACACTCATCCCTTCTCCCCTTTCTTTCTTTCGGCCGACAACCCCCATAACACCACCACTGGCGCCGCCGTCTCCCCTCCCCCTGTCGCCGCCACAGCCGACGCTACCCCTTTTCTGCCGCTGCTACTGTGCTCCGCTACCCTCTCCCCGTCGCCAAGATCAACCGCCACCATCATCATCATTATCGCCCACCATCATCATTGTCACCAACCTCCACCATCATCATCATCATCGAACTCCACCACGACCATTATCATCATCAACCATCACCGCCACCAACACCGATTGCCACCACCGCCAACGTCGACCGCCAGCTCCTCTTTCTCCTAACTTGCTAGTCGTAACCTCCTAGATCCATTTCATCTACTTTTCTTTTATTTAAAAGTGCACCCGAAAGATCAACTTGAGTCTTGATGATCTTGTTATCATTCCGGGTTAAAAACCCACATAAAATGATGAACTTCCTTACTTTTCTTTTTACATCTCTTGAATCGAACTACAATGTGATGCTCTCGGAGCTTAATATTGTCACAATGTGGGTCTCGTGGTTAGAAAAACCAGGTGACGAGCCGAATGGTATACCTGCGAGTATCTAAACCCGAAATTGATACACAAAATGGTCATGATTTTAAGTTATTAAAAAAATGGTCATCCGAGAGCCTAAAATGTTTATACAAAGTTAAAAGAAATCACTAGATTTCTTAAACACTAATAAACACTAAAATACATAATGACTAAAACCTATATCATTTTTATACTAAAAGTTGACCAAACAAAGTCAAAGATGGCAACTATCTAAGTTTAGTCTTATGTCTATGGTATTATTGTTAACCGAGCAAACGACATCGTAAACTACTTTTGTTGATGAAACGAATGATACGAAGAAATGGTTTGGTACCTATTTACAAGCGGAACCTACAATTTTTTTCTAAAAATGTTAGTCATTATTATAAAAGTAAATCGAAAGGTTTAATAAAATATCTATAATGTTTTTCCGAATAAACAAGTAATCCTTGTTTAAAAATTAACAAATGTTGATTTGTAAAGATAGGACAAAAATGACCAAAAGAGCACGACGAACCCTCGACCTTATTTCGTCACAAATGTTTAACTATTTTTATGTCATATTTAATTCAAAACCTAATTTTTCTAAAACCTTGAATCATTCAAAGTTTTGTTAAATAATAAATGTTTTGAGTTACCGTTCGATTTTAAAGAAAAGTAGAATAACTTGAATCGGTAGAAATTTTATCAAACAAAGTCCTCGAAGTCGCAATAATAATATTACCTACTATTATTAACATACATCAAAGTAATGACACAAATACAAGGAAAATAAAACATTTATCTTCACCAAGTATAATAATACTTTCAAACTCGAAAATAATAAACTAACTTTATTTTCATCGAAGATCCGTCAAAAAGTTATTAACTTCTTTAATAACTTAAAACGATCAATTTTCTTACACAAGTTGTAACAATTATTTGTACAATAATTTACAACTTATACGCGTAGATACTTATCAATGACTACGACCATAGGACCAAATATAAATCAAACAATGGAATAAATACTACATATTATTTATCGTAACATTTGAGATCTAAAATAAATATATATATTCTTACTAATCTTTAAATAATTATTTGACTAATAATTATTTACTTCGAATCTATATGTTTATTTGTTTTAAGTATCATAGCAATTCTTAATATTTATACAACTAATAAACGTTATGAACGGGCTTTCCAAACATACAAACGGGAATAAGTTTTCAAGACTCGCCCAGGATCACTGGGTAACTGAGCGTTATTCAAACCGAACCAAGGAACTAAATCATGTCTATTAATATTATCAATATTAGGACATCGGTTACTTACAACTCATATCAGCTATCACGATCATTCACCTTGAACGGGTGAGTTTCATGGCCCCTTTCTTTTAAATTGTTTTAAATACTTTGGGGGAGAAATCATGATCAAACAAATCTTTTTACTTGATATTATGGTACTACTTTCATGCCACGCTTGATTATCTGTTCTTTCTGTATCCCTATCGTGGTAATCTTGTCATATAACATGTTGCTGCCAAATCCCATCATTGATTGATTTCGATTAATTCTGTATGGAACGATATCTACTGAATAGATCTATTTGGGTTGACGCCCCTACCCTAGCTGGTCGCTCCAGTCCTGACTCAAAGTTAACAAGTCTCGGGGTACATGTCAGTTATTCTTTGCCAGTGGTATTTCTTAGGGGAAGTTACCATAAGGTGGGTAAATCAGTTAGTCTTCGAAATCAAAGTCCAGGTAGATCAATGCAATCCATAGTAACAACATATATAATATATTGTATGGTATCAAAACTGTTTACAAATACATGTTGTAGAGTCTTAAACCTGTGAACTCACCAACATTACGTTAACCCTTTCAAACTCATGTATTTCTCAGGTAACTAAGTTCGCTCTCGGTGTGCAAATGGGAAGTCTATCAAACAAAAGGGCTTGCATTAGGAATGGAGTCATGTTCATATTTTACTATCTAAATATATCATGAACAATCGTATTTCTTATCGTAACTTTCTCATTTCAGTATTGTAAGATAGTGTTATCTTTTATATATTTCGCTGCAACTTTGATAACATACTTGGTTTTCAAACGTAAACAAAATTGTTAGAGATCGTTATTTGAATCCACGACTATGACCCCATGACGTTATACGCCCACGAAATTGGGAACATCGGGCTGTGACAGATTGGTATCAGAGTCGTGGTTATAGCGAACTAGGTAACAAAAAACAAGAAAACCTAGACTATAGCCCGCTCTACGAGACTTCCATTTGCATACGAGACTCGCTACCAACATCATGAGGTACACATATTCAAATGTGTGTCATAAACTTATGTGTAGCCTTACTATTACTTATGTGTATATTTACTACTTTACTTGCACACACACACACACACACACACACACATATATATATATATATATGACTATTACTGACATTATGTTGTCTTGGAACTTGTATCGCATAGATGACTTCAGAGCAAGTCGTTTGCATATCTTCCGGGACAAAGCATAGTGCACTACACAAAACTAAACACCTTCTACACCGCACGACATTCCACTTACTGCCATAGACGTCCTACCCGCCGAGCCCGCTACCAGCACGATTCACCACCGGACATTAGACGACACCACCGAGGAGCCTACCGAGGTTGCCTCTGGAGCCATTGCCGCACCTCTCTCCGCCAACGCTAACGCCATAGCCAAGGCCTATGCGGTTATAGCAGCCGTCACTGCACTTCTTGCCTCCACCAAGGTTCCTCACGTGCATGAGGACTCGGATATCTCGCCTAGCCCTACCCGGGTACACGGGGTCTATCATCGTATCCCTGACAACGGTAGACGGGGTGACACGCAACGGAAAACCGTGGGACTCCCTAAGAAACGCACTGCCTCTTCTGGACACCCTAACCAGCCCGCTTCAAAGCGGAAGTGGTTGACCGATGCCCAAGACTTCGGATATCTCCTGGACGCCCTACGAGAGTGGCGTATCAGTGAGGGTATCCCTAGCACTAACAAGGTCGGAGAGTCGTCCACTGCAACCCCCACACTCCTGAGTATCCCACCCTTGACCAGGGGGTCTGTCACCAACACAGTCCCGCTCCTCGTAGCTCGCATCTTCTACCATGAGGATAGGCTAGATACAATGGAGATCGACATCGCTGAGGCGCCGAATTCTGAGGATCTGATGGAGATTGAGATGCGAATGACCTTAGTAGAAGAGGTCTTAGCCTCTACCATTACCGATGTGGACACGATAACGACCCATATGACTGCAGTTGCCAGTTTAGACGCCGACACCTTCATCCTACAAGACCATCTGGAGCATCGAGGCTTCTCTTTGGAGAACTACATCGCCGCCAACCAATCGTACCTCTCCACCATCTTCCAGACCCTAGCACTTCTAGCACCACCAGGACCCCCAACAGAACCTTTTTAGGTATTACATCACTGTGGACGTACATCCATAAATTTTGACATTTTGGGAAACAATTCGGATATGTATGTTTTAATGGGTCAGAGCACCCCTAACACTACTTATATTAGATATAAATAATGTTGTCAGACTAACTCGAATATTTTGTTTCTTATATGTAAAATTCGTATGTAATGCTAATGGTAATGCTTATGGTTATGATATGGTTGTTTGGTTGTTTGGTTGCTATGTTGTGATATTATATTTGTATATACGACCCTATATGTTATATGTATATATATACCCTCTGATTCATCCTATATCTCGTCACTTAGAAAGCCTAGAGTAGAACATGCCTCCCAGACGCAGTACCAGAACCAACACGCCCCCACCAGTGATGAATGCTGCCGACGTCGAGGCGCTAATCACTCAACGAGTCGCTGAAGTAGTCGCCGCTAGTGAAACACAACGAGAACACAATAGGAAACACAACTCACCCCGTGGTCCACGTGAGTGTTCCTATAAAGACTTCATGAACTGCAAACCCACAAACTTTAAGGGCATGGGAGGTGCCGTGGGCTTGATCTGATGGTTCGAGAAGGCTGAGTCTGTGTTTCGCATCGGCAATTATCCCGATGGCTACAAGGTCAAGTATGCCACCTGTACGTTTAGTGATGGCGCATTAACGTGGTGGAACTCCCACGCCGATGCCATGGGAACAGACCTAGCCTATACCATGACATGAGATAAACTCAAGCAACTTCTGCGAGACGAATACTGTCCTCGCGAAGAACTCCAGAAGCTCGAAGCAGATTTTTGGGGACTAACCATGAACGGTTCTGACATCGCCAGATACACCAAACGATTTCGCGAAATCGCACATCTTTGCTCGACCATGGTGACGCCACCATACAAGAAGATTGAAAGATACGTTTGGGGACTTGCACCACACATTCAAGGAAACGTTCTTGCATCCAAACCAACTACTTTCCAAGAAGCCATGCGTCTAGCTCATAGCCTAGTATACCAAGCCACCCGCCAGGGTGTAGCCTTTGCTAAGAAGAATCCCGAAACCAAACCCGTAGAGGTCAATGCGACCACCACATCAGGAAAGAAGCCGAACAACAAAAGGAAACGAGGTTTCTGGAAGAGCAGAAACGATAAGAACTCGGAAGAGGTTCTTGAGAACAACCCAGAACTAGTGAAGATCTATGCAGCTACTGTCCCCGTACAGGAGCATAGACGATCAAGTTACACTGGTAATGCACCCTTGTGCAATCAGTGCAACCTTCACCACACCCTCGACTGCAGAAATATCTTTTGCACCCACTGCAAGGCCAAGGGCCACATTACTAGCAATTGCCCAGATCGCGCATGCTTCACTTGAGGTGCCAACGGTCATTGGAAGAGAGATTGCCCGAAGGAAAAGAACCAGAACTCCAATCATGCAACACAGTAACAGGTACGTTTCTACTCAACCACCATTATGCCTCCGTATTAATTCGATACCGGTACCGATAGAAGCATCATGTCTACTGATTGTAGTCAAATATTCAAAATCACCCCTGTTGCCTTAGACACTAAGTTCACTATAGAATTAGCAAGTAGTGAGATTACAGAAACTAGAGAAATCTATAAAGGATGTTCACTAGGAACTCTCCGAACATGTGTTTGACATCGACTTAATGGCAGTCGAGTTAGGAAGCTTCGATGTTGTCATCAGGATGGATTGGTTAGCTAAGAACCATGCCGAAATCGTCTATCATAAGAACATAGTCTACCACCCCTTCGACAAGTAGGATTTCGCATCGACTTAACGCCCGTCGCCGCCCCCGTCGCCAAATCCCCTTACCTTCTTGCATCGTACGAAATGCAAGAACTATCTAGCCAACTATAAGAGTTGTTAGATAATGGATTTATCCGACAAAGCCACTCCCCTTGTGGTGCACCTGTATTGTTTAGAAGAAAGATGACACATTTAGAATGTGCATCGACTACAGAGAGCTGAACAGACTAACCGGGAAGAATCATTATCCATTGGGAATTGACGACTTGTTCGACCAATTCCAAGGATCAAGCTACTACTCCATGATTGACCTAAAGTCAGGTTATCACCAACTTTGAGAAAGAGATGGAGACGTATCAAAGACAACGTTTAGAACACGCTACGACCACTACTAGTTTCTAGTAATACCGTTTGGTTTGACCAACGCACCAGCAGTGTTCATGAACTTAATGAACCGTGTGTGCAAACCTTACTTGGATAAATTTGTTACCGTGTTCATCGATGATATTCTGATCTACTCACGTAGTAAGGAAAAACATGTGCAACAACTAAGACTTATCATGGAATTACTAAAGAAGGAAGTGTTATACGAAAAAAATTTCCAAATGCGAATTTTGGATACGCGAAGTTCACTTCTTAGACCATGTAATCAATAACAATGGTATTCACGTAGATTCCTACTAAGGTAGATGCTATCAAGAACAAGAGTACTCCCACGACCCCATCTGAGATATCTATGGACTTCATCACCAAGCTACCAAGAGCTATATCAGGATGCAACGCTATTTGAGTAATAGCAGATCGACTGACGAAGTCAACGCACTTCCTGCCAATCAAGGAAACCGACAGCATGGAGAGACGAACCAAGATCTAAACGGCAGAAGTCATGTCGCGACACATAGTGCCTATCTCTATCATCTGTGATTGTGACTATCGTTTCACTACCAACTTCTCACAAGATCTCTCCATAAAACTTTAGATACTCGCCTCGACATGAGTACTGCCTACCATCCGCAACAGATGGCCAAGGTGAGAGAACCATCCAAACACTCGAGGATATGTTGCAAGCCTGTGTGATTGACTTTGGACCCAATTGGGATGACCACCATTCACTTACGAAATTCTCCTATAACAATAGTTATCACACGAGCACCCAAGCCGCTCCATTCGAAGCACAAAATGGTCATGATTTTATGTTATTAAAAAAAAAATGGTCATCCGAGAGCCTAAAATGTTTATACAAAGTTAAAAGAAATCACTAGATTTCTTAAACACTAATAAACACTAAAATACATAATGACTAAAACCTATATCATGTTTATGCTAAACGTTAACTAAACAAAGTCAAAGATGGCATCTATCTAAGTTTAATCTTATGTCCATGGTATTATTGTTAACCGAGTAAATGACATCGTAAACTAGTTTTGTTGATGAAACGAATGATACGAAGAAATGGTTTGGAACCTATTTACAAGCGGAACTTAACAAAATTTTTCTAAAAATGTTAGTCATTATAATAAAAATAAATCGAAAGGTTTAATAAAAGATTTATAACGTTTCTCCGGATAAACAAGTAATCCTTGTTTAAAAATAACAAATGTAGATTTGTAAAGATCGGAAAAAAATGACCATAAGAGCACGACGAACCCTCGACCTTATTTCGTCACAAATGTTTAACTATTTTTATGTCATATATCATTCAAAACCTTATTTTTCTTAAAACCTTGAATCATTCAATGTTTTGTTAAATAATAAATGTTTTGAGTTACCGATCGATTTTAAAGAAAAATAGTATAACTTGAACCTGTAGAAATTTTATCAAACAAAGTCCTCGAAGTCGCAATGATAATATTACCTACTATTATTAACATACCTCATAGTAATGACACCAATACAAGGAAAACAAAACATTTATCTTCACCAAGTATAACTATACTTTCAAACTCGAAAATAATAAACTAACTTTATTTTCATCGAAGATCCGTCAAAAACTTATTAACTTCTTTAATAACTTAAAACGATCAATTTTTCTTACACAAGTTGTAACAATTATTTGTACAATAATTTATAACTTATACGCGTAGATACTTATCAATAACTACGACCGTAGGACCAAATATAAATCAAACAACGGAATAAATAATACATATTATTTATCGTAACAATTGAGATCAAAAATAAATATATATATTCTTACTAATCTTTAAATAATTATTTGACTAATAATTATTTACTTCGAATCTATATGTTTATTTGTTTTAAGTATCATAGCAATTCTTAATATTTATACAACCAATAAACGTTACGAACGGGCTTTCCAAACATACAAACGGGAATAAGTTGTCAAGACTCGACCAGGATCACTGGGTAACTGAACGTTATTCAAACCGAACCAAGGAACTAAATCATGTCTATTATTATTTTCAATATTAGGATATCGGTTACTTACAACTCGTATCAACTATCACGATCATTCACCTTGAACAGGTGAGTTTCACGGCCTCTTTCTTTTAAACTATTTTTAAATACTCTGGGGGAGAAATCATGATCAAACAAATCTTTTTACTTGATATTATGGTACCACTGTCATGCCACACTTGCTTATCTGTTCTTTCTGTATCCCTATCATGGTAATCTTGTTATATAACATGTAGCTGCCAAATCCCATCATTGATTGATTTCGATTAATTATGTACGAAGCGATAACCAATGAATATATCTATTTGGGTTGACCCCCCTACCCTAGCTGGTCGCTCCAATTCTGACTCCGCGTTAACAAGTCTCGGGGCATGTCAGTTATTCTTTGCCAATGGTATTTCTTAGGGGAAGTTACCATAAGGTGGGTAAATCAGTTAGTCTTCGAAATCAAGGACCAGGTAGATCAATGCAATCCACAGTAACCACATATATAATATCTTGTATGGTATCAAAACTGTTTACAAATACATTTTATAGAGTCCTAAACCTGTGAACTCACCAACATTACGTTGACCCTTTCAAACTCATGTATTTCTCAGGTAACTAAGTTCGCTCTCGGTGTGCAAATGGGAAGTCTATTAAACAAAAGGGCCTGCATTAGGAATGGAGTCATGGTCATCTTTTACTATCTAAATAAATCATGAATAATCGTATTTCTTATCGTAACTTTCTCGTTTCAGTATTGTAAGACAATGTTATCTTTTATATACTTCACTGTAACTTTGATAACATACTTGGTTTTTAAACGTAAACAAAACTGTTAGAGATCGTTCTTTGTATCCACGACTATGACCCCATGACGTCACACGCCCATGAAATCGGGAACATCGGGGTGTGAACTATTTCATCTGTGCACTTCATCCTCTCATCATGTCTTTTTCCCTTTAAAAGGAGGAACAAACTAACCTAAAAGTCCATACTCCTTCATCATCTCAAAAAGGGTTCGTCAATGTATTTCAAATAGCTTTCTCCCCTACTTCCTGAAAATACCACATTCCCTGCTCCTCTCCATCACAATCTTGTCCTATATACTCCATGTGGAAATAGATTCTGATCAAACCAACAAATGATGATATATCTCAAAAATTGACCCATTGGTTATACTCTAACTCTTGACATTCCTATCAACTACTCTCTTCTTCAAGATTATGGAGGAATGCTGTCTTCATCAAAAAAGATGGGGAAAACACATCCATTATGACATCTGTCTATGGAGTACTGTTTGTTATCGATCAACTTTTTAATATGGGATACAGAGGAAATCTATCACTACGTCAAAAAGTTGCTTTGGCCACGGTTTTTTTACACATAGGCACAGTTTTGTAAAAAACGTGGCCAAAGGTAAGAAATACTAGTTTGAGCCACACATATTTTGTACCCGTGGCCAAATATATAGCCTTTGGACCATTTTAGCCACGTATTTTTTTGTTTATGTGACAACAACAATCAGGTGCAGTGGCTTTAGCCACTGTTTTACAAAAACATGTGGCACTTATTTGTCACGCTTAAAAAGAGTGGCGAAATGCACCAAACGGCCACGGAATTTTTATGATTTTTAATTCGTGTGACCAAAAAGGAATGTATGGCCACGCTTAAATAATGTTGTGTGACAGAAGAGTAGATTTTATTACTTAGTAAATTAAAAGAAAACAAAACTAATAAGTATATATTATGCGTGGCTAAATGTGAGCAATGGCCACGGTTTTTACTTAGTTATGTGGCTAAAAGCTAGTACATATGGCCAATGTAATTAGGTTGTGTGACTAAATAGTAGGTTGTGAGTGACAAAAATCTATTACCTATGGCCACATATATTAACCGTGACTAAATGGTAGGTTGTGAGTGACAAAAATCAATATTATGGTCACGGTAAAATATAAAAGCGTGGCAAAAGAGACGATTTGTTTCCCTCTAAAACAACGTGCTTTTTTCAATTTTACCATCAGCGGGTTAAAATTGTACCCTATATATCATCATCATTGTTATTTTCCTTTACCGCCATCCCTTTCTTGATCTCAAATCCTCTACACCAATTCGTTTACACCAATTATGGTATCAAATGGCCGCTTTTTTTACTGGTATGTGAAGAATAACCGTATTTATTTGGTTTACAGTAACTGGAGAAGAAGATCCTTCAAGTCCCACAAATCTGTGATTAAACACAACGATGAGAACATCCTGAGGCAACTCCATGTGCAGAAGATTCCTGATTGTTTTGCCTACTTTGTTGAGGCAACAAAATTATTCCGTGTCCTTGATACAAAATTCAATGAATTTGAATCCGAAGAAGATGAAGAAGATGAACAAGATGATGAAGAAGATGAAGAATATGAAGAAGATGAAGAAGATGAAGAAGATGATGATGATGATCATGATGATGACGATGCAAGTTCAGGATACATAACCGAAGATTGCAGTGATCTGGATTATTAATTAATGGATGTTTATGTTTAATTATGAACAAATTAAGAACAATACTTTATATGTTTATTTAGTTATGATATTAGTAGTTATAATTGAATATATGATGGTTATATATGTTTATCATGTTTGATTATCTTGTGATATGGTCACTCATATTAAACATTGGTTGCGTGACAAATTATGACAAATGGTCACGGTATATTAATTTTAGGTGGCTAAAAGAAGAATACCAACAGTGTACGGCGCTAGTAATCATTACTATTTCATTTACTTTTTCATTTACTTTATCTTTCAAATCTCCATCTACCACGCCCCTCGAGTATCGATATATACTTACTTATCTCTGTATCAATTTTCATCATCATCTCCACCATGATCCTTTTCTCCCAGTCTTTCTCTCTCTGTTTTTCGTCCATCATCGCCATCAAAAAATGTGGAATTGGCGTCATCCGCATGTGGAAAACGGTAAGTTATCATCTTCACCACTAAAATTCGATTGAAATTTTCGTCTCAAATTTGGTAATTTTTTCTTGTGTAGGGAAAGATTGCACTCTGTATCTCCTGCAAGCAGATTTTAAGTCATTGTGGAAACCATGGAGACGAGGAGTCTCTAATGGTTCATACAAATGCTTTACTGAGAGCAGATTTTAAGTTATTGTGTAATTTTATAACAGTCAGCAGTAAGGGCACATGTTGAGGTTTGCAGCACTTGTATTCTTCATGTGCTTCTCTCCCTTTTGGCCCCACGAGCCTGATTTTTCTTCGGCCACTTCTTCTCCCTTTTGGCCCCATGAACCCGATTTATCTTCAGCCACTTCTTCACCATTTTCAGTTGATCATAAGCAAGTGCATGTGAGAAAGCAAAGAGGGACTTGTTCTCTCTTTTCACTTGATCAGAAGCAAGTGCATGTGAGAAGCAAAGAGGGATTTTTCTTCAGCCGCTTCTTCTCTGTTTTAAGTTAGTAGTTTTTCAGTTGTAATTTCATAGATCAATGTATTAATGGAATCATACCCTTTGGATTATGTATGTAATTGTGTTTATTAAAGCAGCAGTTTATTTTGTTTGTTTATTTTTGACTTTTATTGACTCTGGTTTGGTCAAAGAGAGGAGACCTGCAGGCACAATAAAAAAAAAGGAAACACTTGACTCAAAATTAAGATCCATAATATTCCAGAATACATAAAGAAAAAAAACCAAATATTGTTGATACTGTAATTTGCTAAGATTAGAAAATATTACAATGATCAATTAATCGTTTTTACGTAATATCATTCCAGTACAGTCAGCTCTATGGTAAACATTGTCACATGTATCTACGGGTGGCAATACATTATCGTTGTGAGGAAAAACTACCGTACTATATTCTTCATTGGCATCGTCTTCATAATAATCTCTGTAATTTCTGGGAGGTGTCATAAAGACAATATGCAGTTTTTTATCCAGTTGGCCTTTGACGTAAAACAACTGTCGTGCTTGTGACGCGAAAATGAACGGGTCCTCCTTGTGACCTAGTCTTTTAAGGTTGACCATAGTGTAACCAAGACTATCTTTTTTGACCCCTTGTGTATTCTCAACCCAGTCGCACATAAATAGAGGGATGCTTTTAATATGGTATTCTAGTAGCCATGTCTCTTTTAAAACCCCATAGTAAGGTTTTTGTCCATAGGTTAATACCTCGTTAGAGATGTGCATGTCATTTACCTCTACACCAACCCCGTTGTTCTGGTAAACCCTACCGTCTCGAGATTTTGTACGAAATGAATAGCCATTGATGTCATATACTTCATATTTCCTCACGCTTCTATGCGGACCATGTGAAATCCACCTAACGGTCTCTGATATAGTTTCTGGGGACTCTGCCATCTCTTTTACAACCTGAAATTCATAGTAGGTTCATCAGGAGAGTTCATTAGGAATAGGAAGGTTATAGTTCTTCCAAAAATAAAATAAAGTTGTTCCGGACAACTCAGGTCAGTTGTTCTGAAAAGTTACAGTTCATCCGGAATTAAAACTATAAGAAAATAGTTTCGGTTCACCAGGAAGGTTATAGTTCATCCGGATAGAAAATAGAGTTGTTCCGAACAACTCAGGTCAGTTGTTCCGAAAAGTTACAGTTCATCTGGAATTAAAACTATAAGAAAATACTTTCAGTTCACCAGGAAGGTTATAGTTCATCCGGATAGAGAATAGAGTTGTTGCGGACAACTCAGGTCAGTTGTTCCGGAAAGTTAGAGTTCATCCGGAATTAAAACTATAAGAAAATAGTTTCAGTTCACCAGAAGGTTATAGTTCATCCGGATAGAAATTAGAGTTCTTCCGGAAAACTAAGGTCAGTTGTTCAGGAAAGTTACAGTTCATCCGGAATTAAAACAATAAGCAAATTTAGCTGACCTTGTTGCGTAACCATTTACCAAATGTTGTGCTCTGCTTCTTAGTCAGCTCATCTAGTCTACTACCGGGATGTTCCTTTTCCAAAAATTTCATGTGTTCTATGCAATTACATGAATTGAAGTTATCTATAAAAGTTTATAAATAATTAAACAGATCAAAAAAGGTTAATAATCTAAATTACTTACTCGATATAATGCTCAATTTCAAGCGTATTTAGCAACACATATATATGCGCTTTCGATAAGAGCTCTGGAGAGACTTCAACTGATCTACCAGCTGACCCAGGACTTCCATCAGCACTGCTATGCTTTTTAGTTGGAACACCAATAGTTGTGATGTTTTTTTGGTATTCGCTGAGAAACTCAATCATTTCTTCTACAATGTTCTCCTCAGCAATGCACCCTTCTGGATAAGTTTTGTTTCTCACGTGGCCCTTAATTACCTTTATACACCTTTCAAATGGATACATCCATCGAAAGCATATTGGGCCACAAAATTTTACCTCCCTAGTAAGGTGCACCGTCAAATGAAGCATAACATAAAAAATGATGGCGGGAAATATTTCTCAATCAGGCATAGTGTGACACAAAGATCTGCTTGCAATTTATCTAGTTCTTCGACATTGATCTCTTTGCTGCATATTGATTTGAAAAAAATACAGAGCCTGATAATAGCATATCTTGTCGGTTGAGGCATGACTGACCGAATTGCAATTGGCAGAAACTGTTGCATCAGCATATGATAGTCATGTGACTTGAGCCCCACAAGTTTCTTGTCCTTTAGACTAACCAAACTAGAAAAGTTAGAACAATAGCCTTGTGGAACCTTCAAGTTATACAACGTGTCACAAAACTTTTCCTTTTCATCTTTTTGTAACGTGTAACACGCTGCAGGAAGTACTATGTTGTTCTTGTTCTGTTTAGGCTGCAACTCTGGTCTTAACCCCAAAAAGTTCAGATCCTTTCTAGCATTCAGTCCATACTTTGTCTTTCCTGGAAGGTTGAGCAGAGTTCCAACAAGACTCTCAGCCACATTCTTTTCAATATACATGAAATCAATGCAATGTTGGACACTATTATGCCTCCAATATCTAAGTCTTCGAAACCATATATTGAATTTCTTCCAATATGGTGGCTTCTCTTTGTTCTTTCTTTTTCTCTTATCAATCTTCCCCCCTCTTCCGGTTGAGGTCCCTGGGATATCAGTACACCTTAATCCCTTTCCCCATTTGTTATTGATATGTTGAACTTCGTTGTATATCTGTTCCCCGGTCATAAGAACTGTAGCATGTTTCAACTCTTGTTTACCATCGAAGGCCTCTGTTTGCTTTTAGAAGGCATGCGTATATGGTAGATATCTTCTCTGACCAGCATAACACTGCTTGGATGAGAAAGGAAGCCTAATGCATTTAGTTTCTTCCCGACATACCACACAACCATGGAATCCACTGTACGGGCAACCACAAAGTGTACCAAGTGCAGGGTAATCATTAATCGTCCATAAAACAACTGCATGCATAGTAAACTATTCTTGTGCATACGCATCATATGTTTCCACACTTGCCTCAAAATAACAGCTCTAAGTCATTAATTAATGGTTCCAAAAACACATTAATATCGTTTCCAGGCGCTCCCGATATTAATAACGAAAGCATGATGAACTTTCTTTTCATACACAACCATGGTGGAAGGTTGTAAATGACAGATAGAATCGGCCACACACTGTGATTTCTGTTGCCTCTATTCACGTCGACCCCATCATTTGAAATGCCAAGACGAAGACTTCTGGGATCGTCGGCGATTTCGGGATATCTGTCATCTATGACTTTCCATGCCGGTGAATCGGATGGGTGTCGTAACACACCGGGTATTTTGGAACTGGTGGCATGCCATCTCAGATCTTCCGCTGTGGTTTTCACTTGAAACAGTCGTTTCAATCTTGGAATGTTGGGGAAATACCACATTACCTTTGCGGGAGTATTGTCGTATAGTTTCTTAGTCCTCTCATCCACCTTCGACCTGGACTCACCACAAGTTGGACATACGGTTAGGTCCTTGTTCTCCTTCCTGTAAAGAATACAATCATTGATACACACATGTATCTTGGTGTACCCTGCACCCATTGACTTCATAATCTTCTTAGCCTCACATGTATTTTTCACAATTTCATTACCTTCAGGTAGCATCTGTTTCACCAAAACTAAAAGTTCATTAAAAAACTTATCTGATCCTCCATGCTTAGTCTTCAAGTTCAGTAGTTGAACCAAGGCAGATAACTTTATGAAGATATGGCATCCTTCATATAGGGGCTTCTCAGCATCTATTAGTCGTTCTTGAAACTTCTCATGGTCCTCGGTGAAATTGTCTTCAGTAGCTCTGACCATTTCTATCGTTTGATATGCATTGAATGGCATTCCGGAATCAAAAGATGATTCCTTGTGAAGCTCATCTCCTGCGGGCTCGTCTTCCTCTCCGTGTTTAGTCCACGTTGTATAAGTTACATCGAATCCCTTTGAAAACAAATGATAATCTACATCATCAACATTATAAGAGTAATGGTTTAGCAATTAACACAGGGACATGGAATTTCCGTCTTTTTCAAACTTGTAACTGCAAACTTTAAGAATGATTTAACTCCATCCTCATATGATTTCGAGGTTCTACTGGTTAGCATCCAAGGCTTATCCATGTTTGTTTTGCTAACAGATACAACAACAAAGATTATTAAAAACGATTATTTTGCTAATATGACGGAGGGAAAATTCTGTTGATTAATGAGCAATGGAGAAATGGGGAGCAGGGAATTGGGGAAATCGAGAGTGATATGTGAAATTTTCAATTGAATTCGCTCATTAATTTATCCCGCCTCTTTTAGAATTTAGCTGGCCCAGTTAGAACCAATAAGTTTATGTTGTTTTTTATTATATATATTTGTATGCATCTGATGTGTCTTTTGACTCTTCTTCCTGAAGAATTCTAGTTGATCCGGTTATTGTCTTCTACAATTATATATTAGGTTGTGTGACTAAATATTAGTGTATAAAGAATTGTATTTAACCAGAATGATTTTAATTCACTAGATAATGTGTTTAAATACATGGGAATATCCAATAGACTACGAACAGAAATAACAACTTTGGTTATTTATAGTATATATAGTTCATCCTGAAGAACTCTAGTTTATCCGGTTCATCCTGAAGAACTCTAATTCATCCTGTTCTATTACTGAGTAATTACTCTTGATCCTGTAGAACTCTAGTTCATCCGGTTCTATTACTGAATAACTCTAGTTCATCTTCTCTCAATCCTCATGAACTCAGTGGGTAATTTTGACTATCTTCGTTTAATTTTGACTTGTTAATTTGATTACCAGAAAATCAAAACATTCAACAGTATATGCAAAGAGAACTCAGTGGGTAATTTTGACTTTCTTCGTTTAATTTTGACTTGTTAATTTGGTTTTTGAGATCGTGTGAAAGTAATTTCGGATAATTTCAGATCTTGTGATTAAAATTTTAGTGGTTTTTTGATATCGTGTAGAAATTTCAGTTTAACTTGGAGAACGTGTGAAATGAATTTTTGTAGGAAAACCAAAATTCCAACAATTATAATGTACAATGTTCAATAAAATAAGACCTTTTGTATACTCTAGTGATTAGACATCTGAGCTTAGCCATACTCAAGTGATTTGCACATATAACCATACCACCTGATCAGTAATCAGAAACTTCTCACCTCCATTATCAAACCCTTCTCAAAATCCTTATCAAACCTTTTCTTAAAATCCTTATCAAACCCTTTCTCAAAACCCTCAAATCCTTCTCAAAATGGCAAACTTGAAAGAATTAGTTGATCATTATTTGCACACGAAGATTGTTGCTACCCTGGACCGGTACGGGGTGATTATCGGGGCAGAGAGACAGAGTATCTTAGACGGGTTGGCCCTGCTCAACCAAGTACTTACAGAGCCACCAAGTTCATCAAGATACCAGATGGCAACTTTTCTGGTAGAAGAGATACACGTCTCCAATTCCAGGCTTCAAATGTTGGTTCAACAGAGACAAGAAGCTATGAGTAGGCATTTGGAGTTGATGGAGGAGATAGAATCTAGGTTCCCGTGAACCTCAACCCACAACTGCTCTGTTTTTTTTTAGGAATGAACATGTAAATTTGGAAACAATTTTGTGTATGGAATTGGAATCAATAGTATGAAATCCACTTTTTGTTATATACTTGTTTGTCTATATTGGTTTATGAAATCAATCTGTTAAACAAAAACCCTAATCCTCGAAAATAGAGACGATCAACAATTGCAATCCGATCAACAACTGATTCATAATTTTAGGTAAAAAAGGTAACCTGTTCGCACAATCTCCATTCCATTAAACAAAAACCCTAATCCTCGAAAACAGAGACGATCAACAATTGCAATCCGATCAACAACTGATGCATAATTTTAGGTAAAAAAGGTAATCTGTACGCACAATCTCCATTCCGTTAAACAAAAACCCCAATCCTCGAAAACAGAGACGATCAACAATTGCAATCCGATCAACAACTGATACATAATTTTAGGTAAAAAAATGTAATCTGTTCGCACAATCTCCATTTCGTTAAACAAAAACCCTAAACACAGAAAATAGAACGGATCTACAATAACCTTAAATTTTGGGGAATTATAATTCTAAATAAATTATATCTTAAAGAATTAAGATAAAAATTAAATAATGGGTCAATTTAGGGTCAAATGGGTCAATTTTATGTGTTTAGGACCAATGAGTCCCAATAAGGTGTGTAAGTAAACAATAAATTGTGTTTAGAACCAATGATGGCCTAATTGGTGTGTATGTAACCAATAAGCATGTTTACGACCAATGATGGCCTAATAAGGTGTGTATGTAACCAATAAGTTGTGTTTATGACCAATGATGGCCCAATAAGGTGTATTTAGGGGAAACGAGGGTCAGTTAGGACCAATGAGTCCCAATAAGGTGTGCTTAGGGGAAACGAGGGTCAGTTGGGACCAATGATGTCCCAATAAGGTGTGTTTAGGGGAAGCGAGGGTCAGTTGGGACCAATGAGTCCCAATAAGGTGTGTATGTAACCAATAAGCATGTTTAGGACCAATGATGGCCCAATAAGGTGTGTATGTAACCAATAAGTTGTGTTTAGGACCAATGATATCCCAATAAGGTGTGTTTAGGGGGAACGAGGGTAAGTTGGGACCAATGAGTCCCAATAAGGTGTTTATGTAACCAATAAGCATGTTTAGGACCAATGATGGCCCAATAAGGTGTGTATGTAACCAATAAGTTATGTTTAGGGGCAATGAGACCCAATAAGGTGTGTTTAGGGGAAACGAGGGTCAGTTGGGACCAATGAGTCCCAATAAGGTGTGTATGTAACCAATAAGCATGTTTAGGACCAATGATGGCCCAATAAGGTGTGTTTGTAACCAATAAGTTGGGTTTAGGACCATGTGATGTCCCAATAAGGTGTCTTTAGGGAAAACGAGGGTCAGTTGGGACCAATGAGTCCCAATAGGGTGTGTATGTAACCAATAAGCATGTTTAGGACCAATGATGGCCCAATAAGTTGTGTTTAGGACCATGTGATGTCCCAGTAAGGTGTGTTTAGGGGAAACGAGGGTCAGTTGGGACCAATGAGTCCCAATAAGGTGTGTATGTAACCAATAAGCATGTTTAGGACCAATGATGGCCCAATAAGGTGTGTATGTAACCAATAAGTTGTGTTTAGGACCAATGATGGCCCAATAAGGTGTTTTTAGGGGAAACGAGGGTCAGTTGGGACCAATGATGGCCCAATTAGTGTGTATGTAACCAATAAGCATGTTTAGGACCAATGATGGCCCAATAAGGTGTGTATGTAACCAATAAGTTGTGTTTAGGACCATGTGATGTCCCAATAAGGTGTCTTTAGAGGAAACGTGGGTCAGTTGGGACCAATAAGTCCCAATAAGGTGTGTATGTAACCAATAAGTTGTGTCTATGACCAATGATGGTCCAATAAGGTGTGTATGTAACCAGTAAGTTGTGTCTAGGACCAATGAGTCCCAATAAGGTGTGATTAATTTTCTTTTTCTCATTATTCAGAAAATTTCACATGTGAACACATATGAAAAATAGTTATTTCACATGTGAAAGTGTCTACAATGAATCTCACCCTATATATATATATATAATCGATAATGTATATATTAGAACACATTGAAATATATATATATGTGTGTGTGTGTGTGTGTGTGTGTGTTTGTGTGGTGTAAAGCCAAGTACGTAAAGTAACTGAGATAATTTACAATCTATCTATATAGTGACTAACTATATCCGTCTTTATTTATCTACACTAAGCCAGCAACTCCAACAGTTCTTCTAATAGCTTGCCCGATCAGTCCCTTATCACGAGGGCTCCGCCCTTGCTCCCGGACGTCTCACCTATACCTGACATACATATAGTTTTGGGAAAATGTCAGCTTACGCTGGTGAGTTCTACATTTTAAAAACATTACCTCGTTCGTGAGGTTAAAACCTTTGGACCTGCAAAATCCCTTTTTACAACATTTATCAAGTATAACACATAACAAGTTATACATAACATAACATCATAATCATACACGTTTCTCTAGAAAACATCTACCTCAATAACTTTTAACTCGTATGACCTGAATTCCGTACACCTCTATATCTTCTGGTCTCGAATACTGCTCGGGTGACTTTATCGGAAGCCCCCAACCTCAGTACCGACAACCGATCCATTTCATCTATACCTTCCCGGTCTCGAATACTGCTCAGGTGACTTCATCTGGAAGCCCCCAACCTCAGCAACGACAACCGTCCTACATTCCGTTCTTCCAGTTTCGAATACCGCTCAGGTGACTTCATCTGGAAGCCCCCAACCTCAGTATCGACCTCTGTTCACGTAACTTTAATTCTTTAGACGTTCCATTCTATCGAACATCTCCTTAATCACCACAGTACTACTGCCCGCCCCTAGTTAGATATCCACGTGACTCACGTGTGCTAATAAACATGATAATGTACTCATATACTGCAACAACTGAACATCCCCCAATTTACCTAGGTGTATGTATACAGGATGTACCAGCGGCGTATCCTCCACACTTTCGATATACCGGGTAATTATACTACCATGCTTGTATACAGGATGTACCAGCGGCGTATCCACCACATAATAATATAGCAAATGCATCACCTGTTCTCATATAATCATACATTCTCACTTGTACGTTTATTAACAGACCCTTATCATTTGGATACCTAGTTTCAAAGCAAATATAGCACATAACTCTAATAATCATTTCATATGCATTATTCTATCATCATCATTTCATATATAATACTAACACGTATAACTACTTGTAAGCATCTTTATAACATAACATGTATCATTTCAAACAGTTCATCAATTCATCAGTTAAGATAATCAAACTTTCAGATAAAAGCATTTAACTCAAATACTTTTTAAGTAACAGTTGAACATTGTATGTATATCAGCCCGAAAACATTAAAGCGTTTAAAACATTTAAAAGTGGGCTCATAGAACTCACCTTATCTCTTTACTCATTAAACTGGGACAGAACCTCTGACAGAATCATTCAGTTAACCTAATTCACGTATCGTATGGCATTAACGCAAGGTTTAACATTATAAACACTTCCTAAGTTTATTCATTATCTTAATAATATATAATTATTAAGGTTTACTTCCCTTAAGGTCAAAATGACCAAAATGCCCTTATAGGCAAAATATCTCTTTTTAATTGATAATATGAAGACGCGCATTCCTATAAGCAAACGCTCACTCCGAGATCGCCCAGGGAGGTATGCCATTTCCTAGTTGGGATTTATGCGACACCCTCGCTATTGTAGAAGCATATTCCTATGATAACGTTGTGTCTCGTGTATTGTATCTAGACAAGAGCATCTGTGTGAGTCAGATAGTCATCTGGCCTGACCACATGGTCCGCCGGACCAGTTGGTACATCGTACCAGATGGTTCGCTGGTGGTCCGCTGGCCTGTGACTAAGTGACTATAAATAGTTCGTGTTAGAGAGAGTTAACTAGTTTTGTCATTCACTACATCTTAACTGTGTGTAAACTGAGTGTGTTTCTCTCTCTACATTGTAACTCTTTGTGAATCAATAAAGCAAAGCTTTATTTACTTTTTCGTTGCTATCCGATTACCGTATCATGCAGTAGTGAGATCGTATCGTGGTTCTACAAGTGGTATCAGAGCATTACAGGTTGCTCTACTGCTGTGATTTGGTAAGTTTTTCGGATTCTAGAGAGAAAAAGTTTGGGTTTTCTACGTTTTTCATAGTTTTTCATAATTCTGAGTGATTCTGAGGATAAAAATGATTTCTGGATGTTCTTGGAGTGTTTTCGCATTATACTGATCCAGTTTCTAGCTTCAATTGTCGAAATCTGTGATAATCAGCCAATTTCAGCTTCATTTGCATTTGGTCCGCCGTTTGAACATTTGGTCCGCCGTTTGGTCCACCCCGGAAATCTTCATCAGCTGGTCCGTGGCAGTTACTTTCTGGTCCGCGGCAGTTTCAGCGTACCACATCTGATCCGCTAGTATAATTCTGGTCCGCTAGTTCATCTGAATCGAAATCTAGTCCGCTAGTACTAATCTGATCCGCCTGGTTAATTTGATCCGGAACTGGTCCGCTGGTAATATTTTGATCCGCCGATTTGTTTTGATCCGCTGGCAGAATAGTGACTTTCACTAAAACTGACGTAACTTGAGAACCGTTTGGAGTTACGGAACCCAATACGAGCCAAAACGTTCGTCTTTCCGAGATCTAGATGTGTACTACCCTGAAAGGTCTGTACCCCTCAGTTTGACCCCCAAAATCCGCTTGGAAGACGCCCGTTTTTCAGTTTTAAGTTTTCGCGTTCGGTATTGAAATTTCAAAATGAGCAATTTTCACGCTTTTTCACCTGTTCAATCATCAATGCAAGCCATATTGAACTATGATAACGAGATAGGAACAACTCAGAAAGTTCCTAAGTTACTTCGATTGGAGGATTATGAGAATTGGAAGCAAAGATTTGAATCATTTGTTAATGCTCTTGACATTGATCTGTGGATTTCTATTGAACAAGATTATACATATCCTAAGAAAAATGGAGAACCAATTCCACGAAGTGATCTTGATGAAGATCAAAGGAAAGTTTATGCCAGAGAAAAGAAAACTTATGCAAATCTCACAATGGCATTACCAAGAGAACTCTTGCATCAATTCAAAACTTGCACAACATCAAAAACCTTATGGGATGCATTGAAGGATAGATGTGCAGGTGACGAGCAATATAAGAAGAGTCGAAAGAAAGTTTTGTTAAAGGAGTTTGATAACTTTCAGCATTGTGAAAAAGAGAGTATTGCAGATTTGATTTCTAGATTTTCCCATCTGATTAATGAACTTGATGTTGTAGGAGTCCAGAAAGAAAAAGATGACTTGAAAGAAAAATTTCTGGAAGCTTTACCGGAAACATGGGAGAATTTTGTTATGATGCTTGCTAATGATCCAAATTATTCAAGTTGGACTTTCAATCAATTATTAAGCAAGTTACAAGCTCGAGAAATGGAATTACTTGTAAAGAAGTCAGCATTTCCATCGGTTCAGAATCCTGCAGTTTATTTTGGAGAGAATTCTGCTATTGTCCATGCTAAAGCTAAATCAAATTCTATTTCAAGCAGTAATCCACCAGTAACAGCATTTCTTGCTGGAAAGTCAGATAATGCTGGTTATTCTTCAGGCTGCAGTTTTACTATTCCCGATAAATCATCAAGTAAGTCAACTTCTAATCAAGCAACCGAAGATCTAGCTTCTTTGCTATCTGCTTTTATATCTTCTTCGTCTGGAGCTATATTTAATCAAATTGGTCAATCTTTTTTGTATGGCGAGGATTTAAATCATCTGGATGACGATCAATTGAATAAACTCGATTTGGAATGGCAATTTGCTATGGTCGTGGAAAAAGGAAAGAGATTTATGAAGAAACATGGTAAGACATCTATTTTTCAAGGACAAACACTTGGCTTGGATAGAAAACGATTAAATGTTTTAAATGTTCCAAACATGGACATTTTGCTCGCGATTGTCCTACCAAGTCATCTGACAAGGATATTTCCAATAAGAATGGTCAAGATAAAGATGTTAAAGCTATGATATCTCAAACTGATGAAGATTATGATTGGTCTAAAGATTTTCCAGATGAATCTGCATTCGTAGTTCATTCTCAAGACAGTTATGCATTAATGGCAAATATTGAGGTTGAATCTAGTGGGTATACATCTGAGACCTGTAAATCTGACTCAAGTCATTCTGATTCCGAAATGAGTGGTTACGAATCCGTGTGTGAATTTTGTTCACAAAAGGATAGTCGAATTCAAGATTTGATAAAGGAAATAGAATGTCAATCGGTTGAAATCAAAAGAAAAGATGAAGAATTGGAGAGTTTCATCAAGAAATGTCAGGAATTTTATGAAGTTTGGAAAACAAATGCAGAGTTACTCAAAGAAAAGAGTGTGTTAGTGACAGACTTAGCAAATGTTCAGAAACAATTGTCAGAAAGTTGTATTCAGAATGATCAACAAAAGTTACAACTTCAACACGAGAATGATGAGTTCATGTCAAGAATTGTCAAGCTTACTTCTATCAATGAAAAGCTGGTCAAGGAGGTTGCAGAATATAAGTCTCAAGCTCAAGATGTTAGTGAAGATTTTGAACGGTTATTTCAAAAATCTGTCAAAAAGGTCGAAGTACTTCAGACATCGAATGATGAACTTCAGAAGGCATTGGATGAAGTTACTGCTGATAGAATTCAATATCAGATTGTTCAGTCTGAATTGCAGGACACAATCACTTCTTTGAAGAAAGACAAAACTTTATTAACAAGGAATATTGAGATCTATAAGGAAAGAGTGGATAAAATTACCAAAGAAGTGCATGTTTCTCATGATGGTTTGCGAAAAGAAAAATCATTAGTTAACAACACATCTGATAAATTGATACGTTCAGAGAAAGTTGTTGCAGAATCTCACAAGACCATAGCTGATTTAAATGTTGAAATTTTGGATCTCAATCGTCAATTGCATAACTTGAAGAATTCTCATTCTTTTACAAGTTATTTGTGTCAAGACGACAACTTCAAGAAGGTATTTGGAGGTGATGATTTTAATCAAATTCCTCATCCAGTGATTCAAACAGAGTCTGTTGTGGATTTGAGCACTCCAGTGGTAAACCAAGATTATTCAGAATTTGTATCTGAGAAACTGGAGGCGAAGAATTCCAAAATTTACAACAAAAAGGTAACCTCTGCAACATCTGATACACCTATGTTTGTTAAATTTGTTTCAAGTGAAGGTGGTGTTTTTGGCAAAGAAATGTCTGATGGTGAAAAAGTTGAGAAGAATGAAAAGAAGTTGAATGAAGCAGAAGTGGTTGCTAAGTTGGTTGAAGAAAACAATTTGAAAGGCATTAAAGCTAAATTTACACAGTCTGCTAAATCTGGTTCTTCAGGGTTTACAATAGATGTATCTAAACTGCCTGGTTACCAACAATCTGGTTTGGGTAGTAAAGGCAAGAAGGTTCCAACGCAGCAGAACATGCCAAAGAAGGTTCAGAAGGAAAAGAAGGATACAAACTTGGAGCAAATATATCATCTAGCTCAAGTATTCATTTCAACAATGGAGAAAGGATTTGGAGGGAAGTAAAAGAAGAAGGTTTCATCTGCAAGTTCACTGAACAAATCTTCTTCTTTTGGTTATAATGCTACACCTCAGAGTCCAACATCGAAATAGGTACATTCTAACCGGTTTCAGGTTTTTGATGATATTTCTGATGAGTCTGAATTTTCTGGTAAATGTCATCCAGTTTAGGACAAGCCACAATTTAAACGATCATATCGTTTGTGCTATCATTGTCGCCAAAAGGGACATTTAGCACAAGATTGTCTAGTCACTGTTAAAAGAAAATTTTCTGGAAAAACTGCCACGATAATTGATGAATCCGGCAGAATTTTTACTGACTCACCAACATAACATTTTAAATCAAAACGTAATTCATATTTCAAAAGTGAGTCTAGTGTTGGTGATTCATCACAAGGTGATGTTTCTGTAAAAACTGCACCTGCAACGATGCAGTGGCGACCTAAGGTGGTCAGCCAAGCTGCAACTGATTTTACGGAAGACACTGGTCGACCAGAAGCTGTGTGCTTTGGGTCATTTGAGTACTAATCTTTATAACCAGTGTGCAGGTGTTCCTAGAAGACCCGTTGGTGATTACAAAGTTGCTGATGGAGGAGTATTCTGCGTTTTTATATTAAATTACATGTGATATCATATTTCAACACTGAAATTTTCTGAAAGCTAAATCTGACAGGTATCAGTATCGATTGGTCAATTTTCTTTCTTTCATACATTTTGTTTGTAGTTAGGGGGGAGAAAATTGAAAAACCAAAAATAGTGTCTTTGTGTTTTTGTTTTTGTTAAAATAAAAATCCAAAAATAGAGTTTTCATTTTAAGGGGGAGAAAATGGAAAAATACAAAAACATCAAAAAAATGGAAAAATACAAAAACATTTAAAAATGAGAAATTGATCCGACATAATTAGGAAATGATGGTACATTGGCTTATGTGTCTGGCTCATGGATAAAATAGATAAAAAAAGCCATAAGATCATTGTTCGATGTACTTGGTAGGCTCGGCATTAAATCAGAAAGTATTCAGATGTGATAAACACTAGATACTAATGCTTGACCAAGTGGACAACATCTTGATGCATATCTCATGATATCAAAGAAAAGACATGTGAAAAAGAAAATGAGAAGTCACTGTGTATACATGTGTTCATTTTGCAAAGATTTAAACTTGTTTGATTTTCTTTATTTTGCCAAACGATCGGACTTTCTTTGCGTATCGAAAGATCGACCTGATTGTTGTTCTTTTGACATTCTGCTTTATTTTCTTTGGTGTTTCGTATAACTCATCGGACTTTCTTTGCGTGTACGGGAGTACCGACCTGATTGATGTTGGGTTATACAATTTCAACTTGTTTTATTTTCTTATTTTGTTAAATCCGAGGCCTTATCTGTGTATCGAAAGATCGACCTTAAGGTAGACGATTTAACGTTCTTATTTCTATTTGCATGGAACACAGTTGACTGAATCATGAATACAATCATTATGTGATTAAATCACAAATGAAATCACAAAGTGTGATATAAAAAGCAAAAACATATCTGAGTATGTCTGATAATGTGGGGTACACTGGTCAAAGCAAACTTAATCAATACAATAACATATCTAGATGTTATGAGTATGATTGTGTCTGAGTTTAAGATGGACAAATTATACCAGTAATCGACATGACTTGTGTGCTGAAGTAGTTGAAATTGAAATGTAGTTCATCATGTTATGACCAATATGATCCCAAGTTGTGATCTTTCTCCCAAAAGACAAAAATAGTGTGTGATTCAGTAGTTCATTTCTGTATTGCATTTATGTTTCATATCTGAAAAATTCAAAAAGATTTTAGGTGTGTTTTAGCATAAACTTTCAAAAAAGCCAAAAAGATTTTGTTTCTTATTTGTTTTCGATCGATCGATATTTGATACAAAATTCAAAATTTCAAAACTATATCTTGGATTCTCGAAGAGAAGTTTTGCGCCAAGATTAAATTATTTTTCAAAAGAAAAGAAAAGCCGCGTTTCTGTCTTCTGAAATTGCAGGTTATCTGAGTGAGACAACTCAAGCGTGGTGAAAGGGGGAGTATGTTTAATTTTACAAGTGGATCTTGAAGTTTAAAGATGATTCAAGAGTGATCCAGCCATGCAAGCTCTATTTCTAACAAGATTTCAGTTTGAAGATCAGACGCAGAAATGCTGAAGATTGATGACTGAAGTTTTGTTAGATAGATAGATAGCTAGATACACTACACGTTAAGGGGGAATCTGTAGAAGCATATTCCTATGCTAACGTTGTGTCTCGTGTATTGTATCTAGACAAGAGCATCTGTGTGAGTCAGATAGTCATCTGGCCTGACCACATGGTCCGCCGGACCAGTTGGTACAGCGTACCAGATGGTCCGCTGGTGGTCCACTGGCCTGTGACTAAGTGACTATAAATAGTCCGTGTTAGAGAGAGTTAACTAGTTCTGTCATTCACTACATCTTAACTGTGTGTAAACTGAGTGTGTTTCTCTCTCTACATTGTAACTCTTTGTGAATCAATAAAGCAAAGCTTTATTTACTTTTTTGTTGCTATCCGATTACCGTATCATGCAGTAGTAAGATCGTATCGTGGTTCTACAGCTATGCCAGAAACCCTAGTGTACAGGTGTCTACCCTTCCGGTCCGCGCGAACCTCTAATATCCGATTAACTCGGTATTTTCAATACTTCATTATTTATTCATTTTAACTTCATATACACTTATTATATGTATAAACATGTCACTATACCAAAATTCAAGCCCTTATACCCTTTGGATTATTTTATATTGAATATCCATATTTAGAAACCCTAATTTTATGAATTTCTCGTTTTATCATCAAAACTCATTTTTAATTCAAACCAACTTAGAGTATTATCCATTATAACATTTTATAATATCCTTAAAAAGACCGAAGCTTATTTCAACATCGTTTAGCCAATTTGGGCAGAACAACGTTATGAAAACCCTAATTTTGACCCGTTATTAAAACCTTTACCAAATCTTTTCCAATTGTGAAATAAACTTAGGGCTTTCTTAAAATATATTAAATTAGGATTACCTACAAAAATTTAGACCCTAATTCCCACCCGATCACCCAATTTTGACAAAATAAGCTCAAGAACCCTAATTTTACACAATTTTGAAAACCATACTTAGAAATTGATTTTGCAAAAACTGAGATAGGTTATTGTTAATCATACCTTAAGAAGCTTGACTGCAGAAATTCGGATCCAAAGCTTTCACCGTTTGAGATAATTGCTCTCTTGAAGATCTCAGCCAGATTAGGGTTTTTGAGGGAGAAAGATGGTGAATTGGTGAGGATTTCCGATGATTTGGGGTCTCTATTTATACCATGAGCTGCGCCTCATGGCCCTTACACGTCCCCAAGTGACTCACCTTCGAAATTGCCACGTTATGGTGGTCAATTGAGTCAAAACGTGGGCACCAAGTCGAAAAATCGAGTGCTGGCAAGATTCTGGTCGCAAATTGGGTGGAGGGTCGCGAGAGAAAGGGGCCAGGGTGTCGCGACCCGCGAGCCACTTTGGCAGTTTGGCAGTTTTAGTCCCTCTACTTATTATTTGCATTTCAGCCCCCAGACTTCTACCAAACTATTATTTTATGCTTAAAAACATTATGGGGCATATTTATAAAAGTTTCTAAGGCTCGGGACACGCTCGATGATATACGTATATATACGTTTTATATTTTTCAAGTATTTACACTTTTACCCCTCTAACTTTGCAATATTCATCATTTTATGTCACGAATCATGTTAGGACACATTCTTACTATATTTTAAGCCTTAAAAATACTTACGGGAATTATAGGTACGTATAATATCCGTATGGCTTATATCTTTACAGTAATTGCACTTTTAGTCCTTTTACTTTTCCGTTAACTATTAACACACGTATTTACATGTATATATCCATCAATTCACACATGTATCATCATGTTATTCATATAAACACATATCTATCTCATATTTTACTTTCTTTATCGTTTAACTCATCTGGTTATGCATATTTCGTTATTTTGGCCACTAAGCACGTATTTCTAACACATGAAATTTATCTAATGCATAGTTTACTATTTTTATCAATCAAACTCACGTATTGATTATATAAACACGTATTTACTATATATATCATGTATCCATGAAATTTGGGGTGTTACAACTCTACCCCCCTTAAACAGGGTTTCGTCCTCGAAACCTGTTCCATTCCCATCTTAGACATTCATTTTCAACTTTACAACTCATCCATATAACATAACTATTCATAACTCGGTAACATGTACTTTCGCGTTTCTGCATCTACCCTAAGGAAAACGTAACCCTAAGCTGTCTATGGTAGCTTGTTTACGGGATCCTTGATAATTCTTTCACATTTTCGGCCTGCTGTTCGTTAATGAATTTAACTTCCTAGAACATAAGTTCTAATAGTTCTAATATTTAAGCATATTGTAGCAAGCAATGGCACACATAACGTACTAAAGCAAACGAATAACAATTATCTATGATTTCTAACTACTCGAATTACCTGATGAGGTTTGAGGATCTCCTTCTATCATCTCCAACATACCATATGCCCTTGCAAGAGCCGCTCTCGGACCCGTAGTATTTCCCGGGATGGATCGAAGTGGGGTAGGGTTTAACACCAACTTAGGACGGTTCATCCTATGGTGTCCCGCTTCCCCGCATTCGTAACATTTCTTACGTTCTGGGCAATTGCCCGAGAAGTGACCTTCCTTTCCACATGTATAACACCTAGACGTCCCCGACCTACATTCTCCGAAATGATTCTTATTGCATTTGTGGCACCTCGGTTTGTCGTCTTTTGAATTATGCTTTGCCTTCTTGTGGTGATTCCCGTTGTCTTTTCTCGAACTTGCTTCAGCTTCCGACTCCTTCCTCTTTGCTCCTTCCGGTTTACCATTTGCACCAAACATCTCGCTGTAAAGATTGGAACTCAAATTCACTGTCGCCTTGAATGTCTTTGGTTCAGTCGCCTTGATCAATACCCTGACTCTACTCGGAAATCCTTGCACGTAACGTTTCACCCTTTCAGCTTCGGGAGTGACTAAGGTAGGTAGCAGTCTCGCCATCGCGTTGAACTTTGAAGTGTATTCCCGGTGCGTCATGTTCCCAGCTCCCAACGTCAGAAAACTCCTCTGCAGTTACTCCAGTTCACCTTAGGGCAGAAATCTTCTAGGACCAACTTCTTCAAATCGTCCCACTTCATTGCAGCAATGAATCCGTCTTCTTCAGTCTGTTTGATCATCCCCCACCAGTGCAGTGCTTCTGAGACAAACGAGTGGGCAGCATACTTCACGGCTTGGTTCTCACTACACTCACTAATATCTATGACCGCTTCCATCTCATGAATCCACTGGAATGTAGCTAACGCATCTTGATTTCCGTCGAACAAAGGAGGTCTGCAACCGCTAAACGATTTAAACGAACATCCTACTCTAGGTTGTGCAGCTCCGGCACTTCTTCCTACAGCTCCACCAGCTCCACGGGCTCCACTAGCACCAACTCTCGCAGCTCCTTGAAGTTGAACTAATAAGCCTGGTAATGTCGTCTGCATTAAGCGCGTCATCTCTGCCACCATAGCCGCTCTCTGCTCGGTAGTGAATGTATTAGTTCCGACGTTGCTCTCTGGTTCCGCATTCGCACGGCCGCCACTCGTAGACATCTTCAGATCCTAATTAAGATGGATGACATTTCAGAACTTGTGTGACATAAAGTCTCTAAATTTTGAATTCATGATAAGTATATAAGTGCAGGATCCGATACAATTATATATTTACGATGCGTTCAAAACCCAGTTACTTCTAGCACACAATTCCTTAATGTCCACATCTCCCTCTCTATCTTCATCATCAACTCAAACCGATTCCTAGATTATATTTCTAAAAGTTCTTCATCTCCTTGCACTTGGCCACACAACAATAGTACTTATGATCTGTTTACATGGAAAAATACCAAATTGCAGTAGCTAATTGCAGTCGTGTATTTTCCATATACGCATAACGTAAGTCCCACCTATTATGATCCTTATGCATATTCGTCCTTACGGGCACAAGCTATCATGGCTGACATCTAATTTCTTATCTCAACTCACTCCACCTAGAGTCCTAGTTTAAGTTTAGATACCGCGCTTGTACCTAAATCTCTTAAACCAAGCTCTGATACCAACTTGTGACGCCCACTCCCAGACTTGGCACCAGGAGGGGTCACTCATCGGATTTACTCATGAACACGTGGCACAACAGAGATAAGCAGCGGAAACTTTAAAACTTTTATTTATTATAAAGCCAAGTACGTAAAGTAACTGAGATAATTTACAATCTATCTATATAGTGACTAACTATATCCGTCTTTATTTATCTACACTAAGCCAGCAACTCCAACAGTTCTTCTAATAGCTTGCCCGATCAGTCCCTTATCACGAGGGCTCCGCCCTTGCTCCCGGACGTCTCACCTATACCTGACATACATATAGTTTTGGGAAAAGGTCAGCTTACGCTGGTGAGTTCTACATTTTAAAAACATTACCTCGTTCGTGAGGTTAAAACCTTTGGACCTGCAAAATCCCTTTTTACAACATTTATCAAGTATAACACATAACAAGTTATACATAACATAACATCATAATCATACACGTTTCTCTAGAAAACATCTACCTCAATAACTTTTAACTCCTATGACCTGAATTCCGTACACCTCTATATCTTCTGGTCTCGAATACTGCTCGGGTGACTTTATCGGAAGCCCCCAACCTCAGTACCGACAACCGATCCATTTCATCTATACCTTCCCGGTCTCGAATACTGCTCAGGTGACTTCATCTGGAAGCCCCCAACCTGAGCAACGACAACCGTCCTACATTCCGTTCTTCCAGTTTCGAATACCGCTCAGGTGACTTCATCTGGAAGCCCCCAACCTCAGTATCGACCTCTGTTCACGTAACTTTAATTCTTTAGACGTTCCATTCTATCGAACATCTCCTTAATCACCACAGTACTACTGCCCGCCCCTAGTTAGATATCCACGTGACTCACGTGTGCTAATAAACATGATAATGTACTCATATACTGCAACAACTGAACATCCCCCAATTTACCTAGGTGTATGTATACAGGATGTACCAGCGGCGTATCCTCCACACTTTCGATATACCGGGTAATTATACTACCATGCTTGTATACAGGATGTACCAGCGGCGTATCCACCACATAATAATATAGCAAATGCATCACCTGTTCTCATATAATCATACATTCTCACTTGTACGTTTATTAACAGACCCTTATCATTTGGATACCTAGTTTCAAAGCAAATATAGCACATAACTCTAATAATCATTTCATATGCATTATTCTATCATCATCATTTCATATATAATACTAACACGTATAACTACTTGTAAGCATCTTTATAACATAACACGTATCATTTCAAACAGTTCATCAATTCATCAGTTAAGATAATCAAACTTTTAGATAAAAGCATTTAACTCAAATACTTTTTAAGTAACAGTTGAACATTGTATGTATATCAGCCCGAAAACATTAAAGCGTTTAAAACATTTAAAAGTGGGCTCATAGAACTCACCTTATCTCTTTACTCGTTAAACTGGGACGAGAACCTCTGACAGAATCCTTCGGTTAACCTAATTCGCGTATCGTATGGCATTAACGCAAGGTTTAACATTATAAACACTTCCTAAGTTTATTCATTATCTTAATAATATATAATTATTAAGGTTTACTTCCCTTAAGGTCAAAATGACCAAAATGCCCTTATAGGCAAAATATATCTTTTTAATTGATAATATGAAGACGCGCATTCCTATAAGCAAACGCTCACTCCGGGATCGCCCAGGGAGGTATGCCATTTCCCAGTTGGGATTTATGCGACACCCTCGCTATGCCAGAAACCCCAGTGTACAGGTGTCTACCCTTCCGGTCCGCGCGAACCTCTAATATCCGATTAACTCGGTATTTTCAATACTTCATTATTTATTCATTTTAACTTCATATACACTTATTATATGTATAAACATGTCACTATACCAAAATTCAAGCCCTTATACCCTTTGGATTATTTTATATTGAATATCCATATTTAGAAACCCTAATTTTATGAATTTCTCGTTTTATTATCAAAACTCATTTTTAATTCAAACCAACTTAGGGTATTATCCATTATAACATTTTATAATATCCTTTAAAAGACCGAAGCTTATTTCAACATCGTTTAGCCAATTTGGGCAGAACAACGTTATGAAAACCCTAATTTTGACCCGTTATTAAAACCTTTACCAAATCTTTTCCAATTGTGAAATAAACTTAGGGCTTTCTTAAAATGTATTAAATTAGTATTACCTACAAAAATTTAGACCCTAATTCCCACCCGATCACCCAATTTTGACAAAATAAGCTCAAGAACCCTAATTTTACACAATTTTGAAAACCATACTTAGAAATTGAATTTGCAAAAACTGAGATAGGTTATTGTTAATCATACCAAAAGAAGCTTGACTGCAGAAATTCGGATCCAAAGCTTTCACCGTTTGAGATAATTGCTCTCTTGAAGATCTCGGCCAGATTAGGGTTTTTGAGGGAGAAAGATGGTGAATTGGTGAGGATTTCCGATGATTGGGGGTCTCTATTTATACCATGAGCTGCGCCTCATGGCCCTTACACGTCCCCAAGTGACTCACCTTCAAAATTGCCACGTTATGGTGGTTAATTGAGTCAAAACGTGGGCACCAAGTCGAAAAATCGAGTGCTGGCAAGATTCTGGTCGCAAATTGGGTGGAGGGTCGCGAGAGAAAGGGGCCAGGGTGTCGCGACCCGCGAGCCACTTTGGCAGTTTGGCAGTTTTAGTCCCTCTACTTATTATTTGCATTTAAGCCCCCAGACTTCTACCAAACTGTTATTTTATGCTTAAAAACATTATGGGGCATATTTATAAAAGTTTCTAAGGCTCGGGACACGCTCGATGATATACGTATATATACGTTTTATATTTTTCAAGTATTTACACTTTTACCCCTCTAACTTTGCAATATTCATCATTTTATGTCACGAATCATGTTAGGACACATTCTTACTATATTTTAAGCCTTAAAATACTTACGGGAATTATAGGTACGTATAATATCCGTATGGCTTATATCTTTACAGTAATTGCACTTTTAGTCCTTTTACTTTTCCGTTAACTATTAACACACGTATTTACATGTATATATCCATCAATTCACACATATATCATCATGTTATTCATATAAACACATATCCATCTCATATTTTACTTTCTTTATCGTTTAACTCATCCGGTTATGCATATTTCGTTATTTTGGCCATTAGGCACGTATTTCTAACACATGAAATTATCTAATGCATAGTTTACTATTTTTATCAATCAAACTCACGTATTGATAATATAAACACGTATTTACTATATATATCATGTATCCATGAAATTTGGGGTGTTACAACATCTTTTTTTTCACGTTAGGTATACAAATTCATTAGGATACAATTATCATTAAATTTATTGCTTAACATTCCATTTTCCATTTAAAGACCATTTATAAGGTATGTTTAAAATACTATTATCTATGTTTAGAATTAATTGAGTTTTTAAATCTGAGAAATGCTAACGTCTTATTGGCTGAGATATTTTCACCCGGATTAATCCCCAAATTACTTCCCACCATTTTTTTCAAGTTTCCCCAAAAAAAATTCACTAACCCAAATTCATTGATCAGTTCCTATTCCCTCTCACCAAAATTTTATCACCAAAACGATTCATCACTCTCTTCTTCCCTACCACTAAAAATTCCTCTACAGGATTCATCACATTATCATCATAAGAAGATCACTACCTAATTCCCGTCAGTATTAATTTCACTGTCATATTCAGGAGATCATTTGTTTCATTTTAATTATTTCATCTAATTAATTATTATTCCATCGCATTTATTTTATTCTCTATTTATTTCATTTCAGGAATCATCTATCTCATTTAACAATGGATCATGAAGCAGGTGATGATCTTTATTATAACAGTGAAGGCGAATACAATGATGATTCTTCACAAACGGGTGAAGAAGATGAAATGGATAACAATGATAATCATTATTCGAGTGAACAAGAAGATGAAATGGATAACAATGATGCCCACGTCGACAATGATGCCCAACTCGACAATATTGATGCCCAACTCGACAATGATGCCCAAGTCGACAATGATGCCCAAGTTACTGAGAATAAGGAAGCTACAACCTCTGCTCCCCAATCAAACAAGAGGGGGTTGATGCGGTTGGCAAAGTGGCGTGCCATATTTGAGAAAAATGGTGGGGAAAAATGGCCACTAACATTTGATGCGCTGGGAAGGGTTAGCGGGGTGCATAGACCAAAATTTTCGAGTTTTTTGGGAGACATTGCAAGGTCAGAGGTTGGATTGAGGTATCTAAAATGGAAGAAGGTGCCAAAAGAGGACAAGAACAAGATGTGGGCAGGGATTCACGTTATGAAACAGATTAAACATTTTCTCATATTAAGTTTGTTAAGTTATTGAATTCCATACATGTGACTAAAACATCCTGTCATATGTTATTTTTTCAGCAATTATTTGAAATTGATGACTGTCGAAGGGGTCCTATAATGGTACGGCTTGGTGGGTTGCTAAGGACTTCTAGAAGAAACATGTTCAAGAAACACGTTCGTCCCAACCTAGCAAAACCCACTGTGCTTGAGAAAGTTCCAAAGATGTATCACGCTATTGTGAAAAAAGAAGACTGGGACAGATTTGTAGGATATACAAAATCTGAAGAATTCAAGGTTTTTATTCAATTCAAACTGCAGATTTCATTAATTAGGCTAAGTGTTAATTACGAGATTATAATTATATATCCTACTGTTCTGTTGGAAAGGCTGTGTCAAAGAGTGCAAAAGAGATTCGAGCACAATATGTTTATGATCATACAATGGGACGGGGAGGATACGTCTATCTGCAAGAAAAACTGGTAATAAGTTAAGTGTGTTACACCCAGTCATGGTTAAGAACGTGCAATGTATGTTTCAAGTCTGATATATATTATTATTATAATACAAGGTACAAAACAAAGATATTACAGCTGATGATTGCCCCTCTCGAGCGTTTATGTGGAGGAAAGGAAAGGTAAATAAAGAGGGGGAATACAAAACGCCTGTGGTGAAGGGCGTAGCAGACGATATAGTAAGTTTAATTGCTATATATATACCTAATTATTCACATGTTAAAAATTAACAGCACCTCACTACATTAACTAAATTAATTACTGCAGGGCGAGAATGAAACAAAAATAAATGCGGGATCCGTGAATGTAGAACCGGGAATGGATGCCCTGACATTGTTCCTTGGCAAGGAAAGGGGTGGATATCTAAAAGGTATTGGGTATGGAATGACTTCCCGTGGATATTGGCAGGGTGCTCCAAAAGGGCGATCGAAAGAACGGATCGAAAAACTTGAGGCGGAACTAAAAAATTGTGTGAGAAAAAGGATCAAGAGGTTGAGCACCTCACTGATATGGTTAAAGCACAGCACGAAAAAATTGATAAGCTTACGGAGTTTATGCACCTCATGATTCAAGATAAACAAGTTAAAGCGGTAAATTCTGTAAAGGACAAATTATATATATATATATATATATATATATATATATATATATAGGGAGAGGATCATTTGAGAACCAATTTGATTTGAGAACTAAAAAGAACTAATTTGAGCCACATGTTTATTACATGTATCCCCCCTCCCATGAATTGTAGTGGTCCCCCCCCCTGAAATTTGTGGTTGAGATTTAGTTCTTAAAAGTTCTCAAAATAAAAAGTTCTCATTTGAACCTAACCCTATATATATATATATATATATATATATATATATATATATATATACCTATAATTAATTATATTATATATACTTTACTTTTTATCAATTAATTATTATAAATCATTAAATCATTTCGTAGGTAAAGTCCGCGGAGGCGCCTCTTACTACAACTGTAATATCTAACAGTTGTGATCAGCATTCCAATGTAAATACAACGGTAATTAAATATTATTGCTGATATGATCAATCTCCCATGAGCGCATATTTATTAATTAATTAACTAATTGAATTAATTGTACGTAGGACATGATCAATTCCGCGCACAATACATCGCGGAAACAATCTACTCCATCAAACTCATCTCAAAGGTCGGCCGATAAGGTACGGATTTGAAACAGTTCTGAATTTGAGTTGATCTGGAAGATTCTAGTTCATCTGGATGAACATGCGTCTCTAGTTATAGTTCATCCGGATAGTTAGAGTTCATCCAGATAGTTAAAGTTCCTCAGGATAGGTAAGGTTCATCAGGATAGTAAAAAGTTCACCAGGATAGTTAGAGTTCATCGGGATAGTTAGAGTTGATCCGGAAGATTCTAGTTCATCTGGATGAACATGCGTATAGTTAAAGTTCATCAGGATAGTTAGAGTTGTTCCGGAATATAATTAATAATTATAGTTCAGCGTGTTGGTTATAGTTCATCCGGATAGTTAAAGTTCACCAGTATAGGTAAAGTTCATCAGGATAGTTAAAGTTCATCAGGATAGTTAGAGTTGTTCCGGAATATAATTAATAATTAACTGTTCCGGCTATGATAAGTTTGTACTTCATCCGAATGGTTATCTGGATAGTTAACTAATGTTTAGCCGGTTATGATCGATATGATTTTATTAATTAATTGAATTGTAGGTATGTTCTACGACTCTATCACAACACACTCCTACATCTACAACAGCGTCGCAAAAGGAAAGGGTAACTATTTTAACTTACACAGTTGTGTACTTTCCTTATAACTAATTGCTATATGATCATTTAAATAAATGATGATGTTGTCTTAATTAGGGGAAAAAGAGAAAACTAACGGAAGCAGCAGCTGTTGCAGCCAGTACTAATGGGGCATCAGAGCAGGAAGTGGTATATATATATAATTAAGGATTTGACAAATCGCTTTGACGTTATTGTTAATTAATATATATATGTTACTAATCAGTTAATTACATGGTGTCAATTTAGGAAAAAAATAAGAGACATGCAAAACAAGTAAAACCTGCAGCTCGTAAAGTACCTCCCAAGAAGAGTGATGCCATTGCAGCTCCTATCGATCAGCCATTAATCCAAAAGGTATATAGATTAGTATATACCACAACTTTTTAATTCTATTTTTTGACTTTAATTAATTAATTGTTAATATATATGCTATAATTAATATTATTATTATTATTATTATTATTATTATTATTATTATTATTATTATTATTATTATTATTATTATTATTATTATTATGTCACTTCTGATCAGCGGTGCAAAACTGCAACGTTGCACATGGAGGGGGATCCAATGAATGTCGTGGGAATGGCTGAATTATTACCAAAACAAAAGATGAGAAGATTCATGGAAGTCCATTACCTCCTGGTTGCTGTAGAATTAAAGTTTATCAGGTCAATAAGGGTGCAACATTTTTACCATTCCTAGTAGATGGTAAAACAACGCTTTCTGAGGTTGAAAATAAATATATTATTGCATGGCCGATGAAACGAATGATCCTTCATTCTAATAACAAGTCAGATAAATCACAGCCGGTTGATCATTCTACGGTTCAAAAAGTACTGGAACAACCACAGGTAATTACTACATTAGTTAATCGTATCTGCTATAATTAATTAACTATATATATATATACTATATATATATATATATATATATATATATATATATATATCTGATCGGTTTTATTTGTCATTTTCCAGGTAAATAATGATCGGAAAAAGATGCCAAAAGTGTACTTAACTCCAAACCAGCTGACTCAAGATCTGATTAACAGATATTACAAGGAACCAGCAGAAGCAGCTGATGAGCACGAACAAGAAATTATAATTAATTATTATACAAATTAAACTTTGATTAGTGTATGTTATTTTTTGAACGGCATTTGATTAGTGTATGTACATTAATTTTTAATTATAATATGATTTTAAGGTTTCTCTATATTAATTAATATGAAGTTTAATTAATTGTAATTAAGAAAATATATAATACCAAATGCCACACTTTTGATATTTTAACGTGGTCGTTGCCACCCTTTGGCCACGCGTATTAGGACAAAATATCTGATTTCAAATACCCTTTGGCCACTTTCTTTTTCCAAATATAAGTGGCTAAAACACAAATATGCGTGACCATATAATACCAAAGGCCACACTTTTTATATTTAAACGTGGGCGTTGCCACCATTTGGCCACGCGTATTGGGACAAATTATCTGATTTCAACACCCTTTTGCCCTTTTTTTCCCCCAAATATATGTGGTTAAAACACAAATATACGTGACCATATAATACCAAATGTCACGCTTTTTATAGTTTAACGTGGCCGTTGCCACCATTTGGCCACGCGTATTGGGACAAAATATCTGATTTCAACTACCCTTTGGCCACTTTTTTCCAAATATATGTGGGTAAAACACAAATATACGTGACCATATAATAGCAAAGGCCACACTTTTTATATTTTAATGTGGTCGTTGCCACCCTTTGGCCACGCGTATTGGGACAAAATGTATGATTTCAGCAACCCATTTGGCTATGTTTTTTCATATCATATGTGGCTAAAACACAAATATACGTGACCATATAATACCAAAGGCCACGCTATTCATATTTTAACGTGGCGGTTGCCACCCTTTGACCACGCGTATTTGGACAAAAATTATAATATCAGCAACCCATTTGGCCACGTTTTTTTATAACATATGTGGCTAAAACACAAATATACGTGACCATATATTACCAAAGGCCATACTTTTGATATTTTAACGTGGCCGTTGCCACACTTTGGCCACGCGTATTGTGACAAAATGTATGATTTTAGCAACCCTTTGGCCACGTATTTTTATAACTTATGTGGTTAAAACACAAATATATGTGACCATATAATACCAAAGGCCACGTTAAACAAACACATGGGGCCGTTGGGACCCTTTGGCCACGCTTTCCAGAAGAATTGTTTGATTACAACAATAAATATTGGTACCCTTTATCCACGCTTATAGGTGGCTTCCGCCACTGATATTGTAACGTGGCCGTAGGGTAGATAAGGTGACGGGACCTTTGGTGTCGATTGGAATGAAGAAAAAAAACGTGACCAAACACCTTTGATCACGGTTTTTTTCCGTGGTCAAAGGTGAATTTTGACGTAGTGTATATGAATGAAAGGCTGACAGAGTTCATCTGCCACACCTATGGAAATACTTCTTTTGCCAGATTCAAGTCTATTTCTCTTCAAAATACTCTGACCATCACCACTCAGAAGAGGATACTCAATGCGTCATGCATGCTCTCATCCAGGGTCACAACATAAACTTCTCTCTGTATCTTATGAGGCACATGCAAAGTAATCTCAAAGGACCCTTAAATGAAAGATTCATCCTCTATTCCAGATTCACCACAAAATTAATTCTTCAAGCCTTAAACTGGGAAACAATACCAAGAGGAATCAGAACCAGCAAAGTAGTTAAAACTCCTGATCATAACAGAGAACAGAATAGATGCACATGTGCAAACATCTACACGTACCTCAAATTGTATGTATAAATTTCTTGATCAATAAAATTTCATTTCTTTTATCAAAAATTTGGCAGGAAATTCCCTTAAAGTCACAATTGTCCAAAACGGCTGAACAATAAATGAAATTTGCTCGGATGATATCATAATTAATTTTCTAATTATTCATATATTGCCAATGGTAATCTTTTATTACCATTCGAGAAGGAACACCCTTTAAAAGAATATAGTAGTTATGGAAAAACCATGTCTCCCATAAAAACGGAACGAACTCAAGAGATACCTATGAAAGGAACAACGCTCCCTCACATGAATCTCACTGTTCATAAATCTCAAAACTCGCAAATGGCTTCTTCATCCGGAACTCCTGCAATGAACACTCGTTCAAAAGGCAAATTCACTCAATCTGTGACACCTCGTCCGAAAATCCAGGTCAAACCATCTACTTTAAATTTTAATTAAGTATTAATTATGCTTTATCTGATCTCATTTCTATTAAACTGCAAATTACTGTGCCTGACTGTTAACTGATGACGTAAACCTAATCTCGCGTTTGTACTAGAAGCGTATACCCGTTAAATGCTTGGAAATTTCATGTATAAATCATGGAACTTCATTAATAAGAAATATAAATATGAAATGTATTTTTATATTTTATCTAGAACTGGTTTCGAACGTTTATATAATCGACACGTCAAACTGATAAGCGATCGATCATCTAAAACTATTCGGTTTTAATCAATATGAACGGTCGAGCTTAAAACTGTTACAAATTGACAAACTGAAAACGTTATCCATAACCCGTTTGAAAAACTGAGAAACATAACTGATTTCTGAAAAACTTTTATAATCAACTTAAACAATTGTTTTTATGAAATAAAATCATCACGAACTGAAATCGTTGTCAAGACGTAAGCCGAACTCCAACCGAACACCCAATTGGGCCCGACTTGGCCCAATAGGCCCATTAAGCCTAAACAAATTAAACCGAGCCCAAAACTTCGACTCATTACTCAAACTTAATAATCCGAACAATCGTGGCGACCCATAACCTCAACCGATGCATAACGGGCCTGGGCCTGAACCGGTGTCCCGTTTGGGCCCGTACGACCCATAACCGACGGACCGGCCCAGTTACATTTTCGTTTAAATGTTCTGGCCCAATATAAAGCCCAAAGCCCCTAATGGGTTTATTTTTATAAATTAAACCCTCATTACATTGGTCCATTTGAAATCACTGAGACAATCGGACCCGTAGCTTACCGCCTACGTCTACCTGCAAAGCTAAGCAGTGTGCATAATGTGTTTCACGTTAGCAACCTTAAGAAATGCTTGTCTGATGAAACGCTTGTCGTCCCACTTGATGAGATTCAAGTTGACGAGACACTCCACTTTGTTGAAGAACCTGTCGAGATACTTGACCGATAACTCAAGAGACTGAAGCATAGCCGCATTCCCATTGTCAAAGTGCGATGGAACTCTCGACGAGGACCAGAGTACACATGGAAATGCAAGGATCAAATGCATCGGAAGTACCCTTGTCTTTTCGGAAATGTCGCAGTCAACCAGTGACCAAGAACTGAATTTCGGGACGAAATTCTTCTAACTGGGGGAGAATGTGACACCTCGTCCGAAAATCCAGGTCAAACTATCTACTTTGACTTTTAATTAAGTATTAATTATGCTTTATCTGATCTGATTTCTGTTAAACTGCAAATTACGGTGCCTGACTGTTAACTGATGACGTAAACCTAATCCCGTGTTTTTACTAGAAGCGTATACCCGTTAAATGCTTGGAAATTTTATGTATAAATCATGAAACTTCAATAATAAGAAAAATAAATATAAAATGTATTTTAATATTTTATCCGGAACTGGTGTCGAATGTTTATATAATCGACACGTCAAACTGATAAGCGATCGATCATCTAAAACTATTCGGTTTTAATCAATATGAACGGTCGAGCTTAAAACTGTTACAAATTGACAAACTGAAAACGTTATCCATAACCCGTTTGAAAAACTGAGAAACATAACTGATTTCTGAAAAACTTTTATAATCAACTTAAACAATTGTTTTTATGAAATAAAATCATCACGAACTGAAATCGTTGTCAAGACGTAAGCCGAACTCCAACCGAACACGCTAATTGGGCCCGACTTGGCCCAATAGGCCCATTAAGCCTAAAACAAATTAAACCGAGCCCAAAACTTCGACTCATTACTCAAACTTAATAATCCGAACAATCGTGGCGACCCATAACCTCAACCGATGCATAACGGGCCTGGGCCTCGAACCGGTGTCCCGTTTGGGCCCGTACGACCCATAACCGACGGACCGGCCCAGTTACATTTTCGTTTAAATGTTCTGAGCCCAATATAAAGCCCAAAGCCCCTAATGGGTTTATTTTTATAAATTAAACCCTCATTACATTGGTCCATTTGAAATCACTGAGACAATCGGACCCGTAGCTTACCGCCTACGTCTACCTGCAAAGCTAAGCAGTGTGCATAATGTGTTTCACGTTAGCAACCTTAAGAAATGCTTGTCTGATGAAACGCTTGTGTCCCACTTGATGAGATTCAAGTTGACGAGACACTCCACTTTGTTGAAGAACCTGTCGAGATACTTGACCGATAACTCAAGAGACTGAAGCATAGCCGCATTCCCATTGTCAAAGTGCGATGGAACTCTCGACGAGGACCAGAGTACACATGGAAATGCAAGGATCAAATGCATCGGAAGTACCCTTGTCTTTTCGGAAATGTCGCAGTCAACAAGTGACCAAGAACTGAATTTCGGGACGAAATTCTTCTAACTGGGGGAGAATGTGACACCTCGTCCGAAAATCCAGGTCAAACTATCTACTTTGACTTTTAATTAAGTATTAATTATGCTTTATCTGATCTGATTTCTGTTAAACTGCAAATTACGGTGCCTGACTGTTAACTGATGACGTAAACCTAATCCCGTGTATTTTACTAGAAGCGTATACCCGTTACAATGCTTGGAACCATTTTATGTATAAATCATGACAAGCTTCAATAATAAGAAAAATAAATATAAAATGTATTTATAATATTTTATCACGGACACTTGGTGTCGAATTTTATAACAATTGTTGTGCTAGTCACCAATTTTATAAAAATAATGACTTGTGAAGGTTGCTTGACCCACATCACTCCCCTATACTAGCTCATCATTGGTAAATAGTAAGTGAGACTTGTAACACACCATCACCACCAACTTCTCTTACATCCCATCAACCTCACTTACATACACATACAAACACTCAACTCCTTCCTCCCTCACCCTTTTTTTCCCCTGCCGTGAAGAACCAAGCAACCAACCACCATCTCTTAGCTGCCACCACCACCATCTATCATCACCATCAGCCACCTTGTTCCTCCTCCCTTGTTTCTTCTTCACGTCACCCACAAGCTACCACCCTCACTCCTCTCTTTTATTTTCTGTCGAGAGCAAGAAACCAGCAGCCACCTCCGCCACTGCTGCTGTCGAGAGCAAGAAACCAGAAACCAGCAACAAACCAGCAGCCACCTCCCCTACCGTTTCTTCCTTGCGCACGACAGCAAGCAGCAGCCACCTTCCGCCACTGCTGCTGCTGCCTGAACCGCTCCTGCTACCGCTGCTGTGCAGCAGCTATGAACTACCCGCAAACCACCACCTTTTCTTCTTCTTTCTCTCGGTGAGCAACCCAACACCACCATCAACCACCGCCATCACCCATAGCCCCCTCACTGCCGCCATACTGCTGCTGTGGTGCAGCCACTGACGCCGAAGATCGCTGCTGCCGGAGCTGCTGCTGTGGGCAGCCGCAAGCCGCCACTTGCCGCCTTGCTCCCTCCTTCCTCGGTTTTCTTTCCCTTATCGTTGTGAGTTGATTTAAACCTTCATTTCTTGTATGTTTTTACACCCTTTGATCAACCCAAATGAGCCACAAGTCTTGACAATCTAACCCTTTAAAAACCTTAAGTTTTCTAATGATCTTGATCATCTTATAAGTTTCCAACACAATAAGATGTGTTTTTGATTAAAAACAAAAACCTATGGTTCATTTAACTAACTTAATGTGTTGGTTTAATCATCTAGTGATTCCATGTTAACTACTATATTTTGTATGGTTTGATGGATTAAAAACATTGATGATTTTATGTGTTAATATGTTATGGTTCACTAGAATTGATTATGTTATGACATAAAATGATATAATTATTAGTTGTGACTTATATTGTTAATCATCTTGTTTATGGACTAATAGTTGCTAATGACATGTATTCATGGACTAAATAATGTATTAGTGACACATATGGACTTAGTTGGACATTAGGAGTGTTATCTTAAACTTTTGACATAAAATGATAACTTAAAATCATTTAAATGAATTCTATAGAAAAATATTAAAGTTAGTAATTTTATAAAAATTACTTGGATATTTAATCTATAAAAATGTAACCATAAAAGTTCTTACATAAGACGGTCACATTTTATAAAAATATAAGTTCTAAAATAAAAGACTTAAAAGTCTTGTTTAGATTTTATAAAAGAAATAAAATGGATAAAATATATATAGATATATTTTATGTTAAAAAATGATAGAATATCATATTTTTGAACTATTGATAAAAAGTATAAAACCTTGAATATATACAAAATTGGAAATATTTTATGTTGGTATGAATTCTATAAAAAGTCTTTGAATTTAAAACCCTAACTTTATTGGATAAATAAAGTTATTTAAAAATTGATTTTATAAAAATAAATCAAAAGAGTTATAGAAATTATGAAAAACATATTTTAAACATTTTTGATTATTTTAAATGAATCAAAATAATCAAAACGTTTTAACCGGATCAAATGTTTTATTTTTAAACGTTTGAAATTGAAACGAAATCTTTAAACGATTTAAAAACGTTTTACGACGTAACAAATCGTAAATAATTATTTTCAACAAATAATTATCCTTATGAATTTTAGAAACCCTAATTTGAGTTAAAATCATTTTGGTTTGTGAATATAATTATTTTAATGATAATTATATTTATATTAACTCAAAACCCTAATTTTCATAACATGAGTTTAAATATTAAAATAACCTTTAATATTTACCTACTTATGTTAAATCATTTAACTTGTAATAATTTAATAAAATTATTTCGACAAGTTAGAATAATTATTTCAATAATAATTATCAACTCTAGTTATATATATTATAGCTTAACGCGATTAAATATTCACGATCGAGCGAACATAAAAATAATAATAATTATTATTATTTAAAACAATATTCAAGACTTGATTGAACTGATCTTCATGATACGTTATCGCATGTTCATTCTTTGTATTTATATACATAAGTGCCTTAATACGTGAACATTCGTATTTACTGATTTTGTAAATTGATTAACTAACGGGTTTTCAAAACGCTTCAAACGGGATTATACGTCAAGACTTGACCGGTATCATTTGGGTAACGTTCGTTACTCAAATGATTATGTGGACCCTTATGCATGTTGTCTTATGTTTTATTAGGACTTTACTTGCTAGTTGCCACTCGGCAATTCATCATTACCACTGAATCAAGTGAGTTTCACGGCCCCTTTTCTTTACAACTGTTTTACACTTATGGGGGAGAAATCATGAACTGATAAAATGTTTTAACTTAATGTTATGGTTTACCTGTTAGTCGTATGATTATCTGTTCTCTTACTGATTGCCCAACAACTGGTACTTTATCGTTATAAACGTTAGTACAACTGAATCCCACCATTAGTTGATTTCAATTAGTTCTGTTCGAAACGATAACTAGTGAATAGATCTATTTGGGTTGACAACCCTGCCCGGTTTGGTAGCTCCAATCCTGACTTCGTATATTGTCAAGGGGTACACGTCAGTTATTCTAGCCTGTTCGGTATCTCTCGGGCGAGGATACCATGGGTGGGTAAACCGTTAGTATTTGAAATCAAGGATCAGGTGAGATCATACAACTACAACAGTAAGCCAATATAACATTCTGAGTTTCCTTGAAAACTGTTTTACAATCTTACTATCGAGTCCTAAACCTGTGAACCTCACTAACTTTATGTTGACCTTTTAAACTCATGATTTCTCAGGTAAATAAACTGATCATGGAAGCCGTGCAAATGGGACTTCGCCTTTATATTTGGACCTGCTTCATTGGAGTCCTAGTCCCTATCTATCCTAAATAACTACTTTATGTTTTCAATAAATGAAACTTGAGTTTTAAAGTTCAAATGTAAGACAATATCGTTTACCACTCTTTCCGCTGCAACAATTAGTGATATTATGTTTTAATTAACGTTTAAACTTAGTAGTAGTTGTTCTGTATATCTGTGACTATGATTCCATCTTACTCACACTCAATCATTTGTCCGGGGTGTGACAGATTGGTATCGAAGCCGCAGTTATAGCGAACCAGGTTAAACAATTTAACTAAAACCAAATCTGGACTATGACCGGCTCTGAAGCTTCCGTTTGCACGCAAGACCACTTCCTTACTCATTGATTATGTTAACTTATGCTTTGTATATACATGAGTTATAAATTCTGTTATGAATTTATATCTTTGTTTTAAATGTTATTATCATGGTACTAACTTTGTTCTTTGATGGAATATTATCGTAGAGATGACTTCCTCCTCGGAAGAGGCTATCTGCATTTCTGATTCAAGTAGAGACGATCAAGTGGTGCCGGAGTACTCTCCATCACCAGAAGACTATGTGCCATCCAGCCCTGAGGCTGAGATACCTACAGTTGGTACTGTCCGACTGTCCACCATACCCTCAAGCTTCCTGAGGCCCCTTCGACCAAGGGTCTCAGACGACTCATCTGACCACCCATTACCCACCGCTATTGCTAGTGGTGTGGCCGCAGCTACTGCTTCCACTGCTGCTGGTGCTGCACGCACCATGGACCCCTTCTCTCACAGGGAGCGTTCTGTACACACCTACCGACCCTTTCGAGGTGCCGGTAGGCGGGGTGTTCACCACCGAGAGGGGAGATGGCCCTTCCCGGCGCAGGGCAGCTGAGGGCCCTGCAGAGGAGCCTGTGCCCAAGCGGCACTACGCGTCTGATCACCTTGCCAGGATTCCGGGGCAGCTAGCCACATGGAGGACCATTGAGAGTGTGCCTAGCTTGTATGATCCAGGTGAGTCCCCTGCCAGGGGTGGCGCTTCCGGCCACCCTAGGGCGGGATACTCCATCCTCACTGGAGAGCCGATCGCGGATACTATTCCGCTACTCGTGGCACGTGTTCGTCTCCACGAGGAGGGTCTTGCCGTTCTGGACGACGAGATCTCTAGGCTCCCCACTCGGGCTGAGTTCACTGCGTTGTTGGCCCGCGTAGCTGAGCTAGAGCGCATTCATGTCGCTTCCCAGGGAGCCATGGAGTCCCTGCACGCTCACATGAGCAATGTGTGCATGGTCAACTTTGCTCTGGTGTTGGCCAACGAATCCTTCCAAGCCCGGCTTGCCGTCTTAGAAGAATTCGCGGGGCGAGTGTTCACTTTCTTAGACCTCACCTCCAGGATCACTACTTCCTTGACCCGACCCCCTGGACCCCCTGGACCACCACCACCCCTTAAGATGACTTACCTAGCATCTAGGCTTTTGACCCACCATTTTAGCGATGAAACATATTTATATATTTTGTCCTCTTTTGTTATTGTATGTTTTATCGAATAATATGGTGGAATGTAATGGTAGTATGTTTATGTTTATGACGTGTTGTATATGTTTGCCATGTTTATGATTACTGTTATTTATGTTATTATCATTATGTCGTGATTGTTCACTCGCGAACCATACTCCTTGCTATTTCATGTTTCTTGGTTGTGCTTGCGCATGTCATATCCTGGTACTGTAGATGTATGTCGTGGCTGTTATTCTCGCGCATGTAATAACCCCACTTACATATGATCTAACTTTTCCCTTTATGTTGCCATGGATAACTTAAAGCGAAAACATGCCGCCTAGACGCCGAGCCACCAGAAACACTTCACCTCCTCCAGCCATGAGCGCTACTCATATCGAGGAGATGATTGCTCAACACGTTGCAGAAACCGTTGCTGCTGCCGCTACCCAACGTCACGCTGACGCTGGAGCACGCGGTAAGAACGAATTAACCAATGTTTGAAAACACAAGACTACAATTTCGCAAAATTGTGATCAACGTTTTCACTTAACATTACAGGCCCTCGTGAATGTTCTTACAAGGACTTCATGAATTGCAAACCCAAGCGCTTTAAGGGTTCTGAAGGCGCTGTTGGTCTAATTCGCTGGTTTGAAAAGATGGATTTAGTCTTCCGTATTAGCAACTGCCCTGAACAGTACATGCTGAAGTACTCCACCTGCACGTTTACTGATAGTGTACTGACTTGGTGGAATTCCCATGCTGATGCTATGGGAACTGATTTGGCCTATGAAATGACATGGGACGAACTCAAACAACTACTGCGTGATGAGTACTATCCCAGGGAGGAACTGCAGAAACTTGAATCTGAATTTTGTAATCTGTCCATGAATGGAGCTGACATTGTTGGATACACTAAGAGGTTCCGTGAGCTTGCTCACCTCTGTCCTACAATGATCACTCCACCGTACAAGAAAATCGAATGCTACATCTGGGGACTTGCACCACACATTCAGGGAAATGTCCTTTCCTCGAACCCTCAGACCTTTTAGGATGCTGTACGCATGGCACGCAACCTTATTTACCAAGCTAATCGTCAAGGTGTAAACTTTGGCAAGAAAGCGTCTGAGAACAAGCCCTCTGATGTCAGTGCCACTCCATCATCAAGCAAGAAACCTGATAACAAGAGGAAGCGCCCATTCTGGAGGAATCGCGATGATAAGAACCCAGAGAAAGCCCAGTCAAGGAAACCGCACCGGCGAAGGTCTATGCCGCCACTGCTCCTTCATATCCTGTCCGCAAAACCGGTTACACTGGTACTGCTCCTCTGTGCTCCAAATGCAACCTTCACCACACTCTGGATTGTGGTAATGTCTACTGTAGCATCTGTAAGGTTAAGGGACATATAGCACGCGACTACCCAAAGCGCACTTGCTACGGTTGCGGGGCTACTGGGCACTACAAGAGTGAATGCCCGAAGACGAAGAATCAAGATGCTAACTAGGCTAGGGGAAGAGCTTTCGTGATCAATGCCGGAGATGCCTGCCGTGACCCCAACACGGTGACGGGTACATTTCTACTAAACAACCATTATGCTTCTGTTTTATTCGATACTGGTGCCGATAGAAGCTTTGTGTCTACAGATTTTAGTCAAGTACTTGAAATCACCCCTGTTGCCTTAGACACTAAGTTCACAGTAGAATTAGCAAATGGTGACTTGATAGAAACCAAAATCATCTATCCGAACTGCCCATTAGAACTCTCCGACCATTCTTTCTGTATCGACTTGATGCCTGTTGAGCTAGGTAGTTTTGATGTAGTCATTGGAATGGATTGGTTAGCAAAGAATCATGCGGAAATCGTGTGTCATGAGAAGATGGTTAGAGTGCCATTAGCAGATGGTAACACTCTAAACGTGCAAGGCGAGAAGAGTGGAACCAAACTAAATATCATATCATCTATGAAGGCACGAAAATTCCTCCGCAAAGGATGCCATGCCATTCTAGCTCATGTCACTAAGAAGAAACCAAAGGAGAAGCGTATCGAAGACGTTCCTGTTGTCTGCGAATACCCGTAAGTCTTTCCAGAAGAATTTCCAGGCCTACCTCCAGACACGACATGTTGAGTTTCGCATCGACCTAACACCCGGAGCCGCCCCCGTTGCCAGGTCCCCTTATCGACTGGCACTGTCTGAGATGCAAGATTTATCTAGCCAACTACAGGAGTTGCTAGATAAGGGATTCATTGGTCCAAGCCACTACCCATGGGGTGCTCCCGTGTTGTTCGTGAAGAAGAAGGATGGAACGTTCAGGATGTGTATCGACTACCGAGAGTTGAACAAACTGACTGTGAAGAACCGTTACCCGCTTCCAAGGATTGATGACTTATTTGATCAACTTCAAGGATCATGCTTCTATTCCAAGATCGATCTAAGGTCGGGGTATCATCAACTCCGAGTTAGAGATGAAGATGTCTCGAAGACAGCGTTTAGAACACGCTATGGTCATTACGAGTTCCTCGTTATACCATTTGGTTTGACTAACGCACCGGCCGTATTCATGGATTTAATGAATCGTGTGTGCAAACCATACTTGGATAAATTTGTTATCGTGTTCATCGACGATATTCTTATATACTCGCGTAATAAGAAAGAGCACGAAGAACATTTGAGACTCATCTTAGAACCGCTGAAGAAAGAAGAGCTCTACGCGAAGTTTTCCAAATGTGACTTTTGGATTCGCGAAGTACACTTTTTGGGTCATGTGATCAACGACCGAGGTATTCACGTTGATCTGGCTAAGATTAAAGCAATCAAAGATTGGAGTACTCCCACGACCCCAACCAAGATTCGACAATTATTAGGTCTCACTGGCTACTATCGCCGATTCATTGAAAATTTTTCCAAGATAGCCCAGCCTCTTACCACACTGACTCAGAAAGATAAGAAGTACATCTGGGATGATAAAATCGAAGCTGCTTTCTAGTTGTTGAAGCAAAAGCTTTGCGACGCCCCAATCCTATCCTTACCGGACGGAATCGACGATTTCGTTGTATACTATGATGCTTCGCACCAAGGCTTGGGTTGCGTACTGATGCAGCGTGAGAAAGTCATCGCTTACGCCTCTCGACAACTAAAGATTCACGAGAAGAATTACACGACTCACGACTTAGAACTTGGAGCCGTTGTCTTTGCCCTCAAAATCTGGAGGCACTACCTCTATGGGACTCAGTGCGTCATATTCACCGATCACAAGAGCCTCCAGCACATCTTTAACCAGAAAGAGCTAAACATGAGACAACGACGTTGGGTTGAACTGCTTAACGATTATGAATGTGAGATTCGTTATCACCCGGGCAAGGCTAATGTTGTAGCCGATGCTTTAAGAAGGAAAGAACATGCCAAACCGCGTCGTGTTCGAGCATTAAGTATGACCATACACTCGAATCTCACGTCACAAGTTCGTGATGCACAAATCGAAGCTCTTAAGCTTTAGAATCTGGAGAACGAGTGCCTACGTGGCATGGAGAAACAACTGCTTGAAAAGCCTAATGGAACCATGAATTTTATGGATAGACTATGGGTACCTAGCTTTGGAGGGTTGAGAAAGCTCGTGTTCGATGAAGCCCATAAGTCAAGATATTCCATCCACCCAGGATCGGACAAAATGTATCATGGTCTGTGGGATCACTTCTGGTGGCCGAACATGAAAGCCTAGGTAGCTACCTACGTCGGTAAATGCTTGACGTGTTCAAAGGTGTTGATACCTGATATGTGTGTCGTGTGAAGTATCAAGCAATGTACAAGATCAAGTTCAAGTAGGCTTGGCCGAACCTGGTCCGAACCTGAAGTTCAGACTGGCCGAACCTGGGGTTCGGATAGAGATCGGCCAGCTGGGTATAAATAGTTGTTTGGTCTTTGTAATAGTTAGTTCTGAGCATGCGAGATTACTGTTAAGTGTGTGTTTCTGAGTGTGTTTCTCTGAGTCTGTTTCTGAGTGTTTACTGATTGTAATTGTTCTTTGTTGATCAATAAATCAATCGGTTAATTACGTTTCGATGTGTCGAATAGCTAGATCGAGTAGACGATCCGATGTTCACTCATTTTCAAGTGGTAGCAGAGCTTTCTGGTTCGCTCTACTGATCTGTGGTTGCTATTTTCGGATTTTTGAAGCGTTTTTCATGATTCTCGAGTTTGTATTCGTATTGTTCATCAATTCTATCGAGTGTTGTGTCAAATCTGCTTAAACCATTTTCTATTGGTTTTTCTGATCCACTGTAACGAGTTTCGTCAAAATAAGTTTATTTTCGCGCGTTTTTGAAAAATGAAATCGAGGTTCGGAGTAATCTGTTCAGGTTCGGAGTAACTGCCCCGAACTTCGAGTTCGGTCGACGTTCGGTCCGTGTTCGGAGTTGTCTCGGTCGAGGTTTGGTGTGTTTTAAGGTTCGGAGCTAGATCGGAGTCAATTAGGAGTTCGGACTGTTGATTTTGTTTCGGAGCAAGTTCGGTCGATGTTCGGACTTTGGATTTAGGTTCGGACATAGTTCGGAGGTCAGTGTTGGGTTCGGAGCAGGTTCGGCCTGCAGAATTTAAAATTTTCAAACGATCTTGGGATTTCAAGCGTTTGCTGCAATGCAAAGTGCGATGCAAACTATGCTGAATTTTGATAATGAAATCGGAACAAGTCAGAAAGTTCCTAAATTGTTGAAGCTAGAAGATTATCAAAATTGTAAAAAACGATTTTCTGCATACATTAGCACAAATGATATTGATTTATGGATTCTGATTCGAAATTTGTATGAATGACCAACTGAAGAAGGAGACTATAAGGAACTTCAAGATTTTGATGCAGCGGAAAGGAAAAGTTATGAGCTTGAAAAGAAAGTTTATGGTTATCTTACTATGGCTTTACCTACCGAATTGTTACATCAATTCAGCACTTGTAAGAAATTAAAGTAATTGTGGGATGCTCTCTCAGCAAGATGTGAGGGTAATGATGATTACAAGAAGAGTCGGAAGAAAGTGTTGAACAAAGAATTTGATAATTTTCAAAAATATGAAAATGAGAATATTACTGCTCTTGTTTCACAGTTTTCACATCTAATTAGTGAATTAAAGGTAGTGGGTATTGAGAAATCTAATGCTGATTTGAAGGAAAAGATTATGGAAGCTTTACCTGAAAAGTGGGAGAATTATGTTTTGCTACTCACTCATGACAAGGATTATTCTACAATGACGTATCACGAACTTACTGGAAAACTTCAAACTCGAGAAATGGAAATGTTAAATTCAAAGAAGTCAACTGCTACTTTGCAAAATCCTGAATTGTATCATGGTGAGAATACGGCAAGCATGAATGCTAAAGCTAAACCAAGTCTGAGTTCCGCACCAAGTACAACTTTCTTGACTGGAATTTCTGATAATTCTGATAACAAGGCGTCACGGGGTTGTAGCTTTACAATTCCAAACTTTTCAAGTCAGAATGCTTTTTCTGCTGAATCAACAAATGATTCTGCTAAAATGATTTCTGCATTGATTTCATCATCTTTTGGTTTGATTATCAAAAATGTTGTTGATGCAAAGTTAACCAGCGATGATCTTGATGCACTTAATGATGATCAGCTAACTGAATTGGATATATCTTGGCAATATGCTTGTTATGTCAAAGATCGAAGAGGTTCTTCAAAAAACATGGAAGAAATCTTTCTGGTGATAAATTGGGTTTTGACAAGTCTAAGTTAAAATGTTATAAATGTTCACAGCTTGGACATTTTGCCAAAGATTGTCAACAGGCTCATACAAGCAAGCTTGGTTTTACTCAATCACCCAAGCCTGGTTTTACTCAACCATCTACTAGTAACACAAGCAAGACAACAGCCTTGACGGCACATCATGATGGTGTTTATGATTGGGGTCAACATCTTGGATATGATACATCAGCATTAATTGTCACACATGACCAAGATGATTATTATTCTGATTCGAGTTCATATGATGCTGCTGAGAATGAGAAATTTGAATCTAAAATTGAATCCTTGATGAAAGAAAAAGAATTTTTGATTGAAGAAGTCAAAAGAGTTACTACTGATTTCAAAATAATTAGTTCGAAGTTGGGAATTTCTAAGGAAAATGAGAAGGAATTGGGTATGAAGAATGAATGTTTGCTTAAAGAGATCAAATTGCTGAATGAAGTTTTAGAAATTTCTAAACAAGATAAAAGGGATGTTGAAATTGCAAAAGCTAAGATTTGTGAAGAAAGGGATGAGTTGGTGAAAGAAGTCAAGAAATGGAAGGATGAAGCGGAGGATACTGCTTCTTATTTCACGAATTTGTTTGATAAATCAAAAGTTAAGCTTGATCTGCTTACAAAGAATGTTGAAGAATCAACTGCTAAGATTGAAGTGTATCAAATTGACATCGGAAAGTTGTTGGATGAGAAGCGAGAGTTGGTTCATGTCAATAAAGTTCAAGCAGCAAATTTTTGGAGATTCAAAAGCGAAATGAAGATAAATTGAAGAAGGAATTATTTGAAGGTCTTGATAATCTTCGCCTGCAAAAATTTGAAACTCACAAGGTTGCAAAGCGATTGATTGCTAAAGAAAAAGAATTTGCTGAGGCTCAACAGAAAATTTCTAATCTAAAAAATTCAAGTTCTGGATGCTAATCGATTGCTTAACAATGTTTCAAATTCTCAAGTTTTCACAAGCTTCTTAGCTATTGATGCAAATTTTGAGAAAATGTTTGATAAGACTGCATCAACCCCTGCTCATATCAAAGAAGCTTTCAAAGACGTGAAGGAACAAGTTGATGAATTTGATTATTCAAAGGTTTCATCATCTACTGTTGAGGATGAGAAAGTTGTGATGAAAAAGAAGAACATGAAGAATAAGAAAAAGAAGGAAAAGAAATATGAGGTCTCTCCTGCTCCAAAGTTTGTATCTGGTTCGTTTTCTGCTGATAATGAGAAGTCGGCTACTTCAAGTGACAAGCTTAAGTCACAATTTGGATTCGATGAAAAGATCTTTTATGATCAGAAGAATGTGACTGAAGTGAAAGCTGAATTTTCTCGTTTAGTGAAGAATGGACATTTTACATCTGAGGAGAAGATTTCTGGAAAGCATGAAGTATTGGGTTTTCACGGGATGAAAGATAAAGCTGAGAAGGCTCCAGAATCATCATCTCAAGATTTGAAGAAATTGAATCTGAAGCAAGTGAAGAAGGATGTGTTTAAGGCTGAAAAAGTTCAACCTAAGAGATTCCACAAGCTCAAAGGTTCTGATCAGCTTTTCTCTGATAAAGAATTTCCTCTTCATTGTGTTGATGCTCGAAAGATTTCTGAAGTTATTGTGAAAGCTAAATTTTCTTCTGAAAGTTCTCAATCTAGAAGCCCTACATCCAAATGGGTGCATGATCACAGGCATCAGGTATATGATTCTCATTCTGATCATGTTCGAGATATTCATGTGTGTTCTTCGCAGGTACATCAAAGATGGGACAAAACAAAAAGAATCTGTTATATTTGCCGCCGACCAGGGCATATGGCAAAGGATTGTCCATTACCTGCTGATTCACCCCAAGGGTTTCATAAGAAACCAGTTTTTGGTAAACCTGTCAACACAAAGTTCTTTGATGAACAAGGCAGAATTTTTGATGACGTTGAACCTACATTCTTTCATAAACAAAAACGTTTTCTTCCAGTGTTTTCAAAGGTTCAAAGTGTAGGTTCATCATTACAGTCACCTGTGATTGTTTCATCAACAACTGAATTACCAAAACAACAACAATGGAAACCTAAGGTGGTTTCTAAGCAAAACAAGGACACTAGTCGACCAGAAGCGATCCGCTTCAGGTCGGTTGTGAACTAATTAGTTTGACCAGTGTGCAGGTACTTCTAGAAGACCTATCGACGATTACAAAGTTATTGATGGAGGAGTATTCTGCTTAACTTAAATTTCATGATAAATCTTTCTAATCTACAAATTTTTTAAATTCTAAATCTGCAAACTATCCGTGTTGATTGATCAATTTTCTTTGTTTACAAGTTTTCCTCAAAAAGCCAAAAATAGAGTCTTCTTTTTGTGTAAAATGAAAATCCAAAAATAGAGTTTTCATTTTAAGGGGGAGAATATTGTAATTAAGGGGGAGTAATTGAGAAAATGCATGTTATGGGGAGAAAGTGAATACATGCCAAATATATAATGAAGGAAAGTGAATATATGCAATATATATAAAATTAATGAAGGAAAGTGAATACATGCAAAATATATAAAATTGTGAGAAATTGATCATTGGGAAATGATGGTACATTGGCTTACATTTCTGACTCATGGATAGAGTAGATGAAAGGGTCATAAGATCATTGTGTGATATGCTTGGTAGGCTCGGCAAATCAGAAAGTATTCAGATGTGATATACACTAAATACTAATGCTGACCATGTGGATAACATCTTGATGCATATTTCATGACACAAAAAGAAAAATAAGTGTGAAATTCAAAATGAGAAGTCACTGTGTATACATGTGTTCTTTTTGCAAAGATTTCAACTTGTTTGATTTTTTTATTTTGTCAAACGATCGGACTTTCTCTGCGTATCGAAAGATCGACCTGATCGTTGTTCGTTTGACGTCCTGCTTTATTTTCTTTGGTGTTTCGTATAACTCATCGTACTTTCTTTGCGTGTACGGGAGTACCGACCTGATTGTTGTTGGGTTATACAACTTCAACTTGTTTTATTTTTCTTATTTTGTTAAATCAGAGGGCTTATCTGCGTATCGAAAGATCGACCTTAAGGTAGACGATTTAACGTTCTTATTTCTTTTTGCATGGAACACAGTTGACTATATCATGAAAATACTATGCATTGTGAAAAAAAAAATCACAAGTGCTGTCACACAAACGGAAAATGAAAGAAAAACTGAAAATGTCTGATTATGTCTGATATTGTACGATACACTGGTCAAAGCAAATCTAATCAATATCTTAACATATCCAAATGTTATGAGTTTGATTCTGCCTGAGTTTAAGTTGGACAAATTATATCAGCAATCAACATGACTTGTGTGCTTCGATTAATTGAAATTGAAGTGCAGTGCAGTGCAGTGCGTTATGATCAATATGATCCCATATAGTGATCTTTCTCATACCAAAAATAGTGCTTGATTCTGTATTGCAAGTTCATTTCATATCAAGATAAGTCCAAAAAGAATTTCAGTGTGTTTTAGTATAAACTTTGAAAAGTCAAAAAGATTTTAGGTGTGTTTTAGTTTAACTTTTCTAAAAGTCAAAAAGATTTTGTTTCTGCTTTATTTTCGATCTGATCAACATGTGATATAAATTCAAATTTCAAAATCATCTCTTGGAGTCTCGAAGAGACATTTTGCACCACGATTATTTAAATGTTTGAGCAGGTTGCTATGTGCAAAATATCACAACTTCAAGTCTTCTGAAGATGTTGATGAAAGACCAGAGATACACTAAAATGTCATCAAGTATTCAAGATCAAGCTACGATCAAGTTGAGGAGGAGTTTGTTTGAAGATTAATTTCATTGAACGAACGGATTCTATACTTGAGGGGGAGCTTGATTGAATATACAAAGTTGATAATGTTGAAGAGATACTGCACACGACGAGGGGGAGTTTGTTGATACCTGATATGTGCGTCGTGTGAAGTATCAAGCAATCTACAAGATCAAGTTCAAGTAGGCTTGGCCGAACCTGGTCCGAACCTGAAGTTCGGACTGGCCGAACCTGGGGTTCGGACAGAGATCGGCCAGCTGGCTATAAATAGTTGTTTGGTCTTTGTAATAGTTAGTTCTGAGCGTGCGAGATTACTGTTAAGTGTGTGTTTTCGAGTATGTTTCTCTGAGTCTGTTTCTGAGTGTTTACTGATTATAATTGTTCTTTGTTGATCAATAAATCAATCGGTTAATTACGTTTCGATGTTCGAATAGCTAGATAGAGTAGACGATCTGATGCTCACGCATTTTCAAAAGGTCAAAGCCAAATACCAGAAACCGTCCGGACTACTGACACAACCGATCATTCCGGAATGGAAATGGGAAGAAATATCTATGGACTTTATCACCAAGTTACCTAAAGCTAGATCTGGTTGTGATGCTATCTGGGTAATAGTGGATCGACTGACGAAATCCGTTCACTTCCTGCCGATTAAGGAAACCGATAGTATGGAAAGACGGTCTAAGATTTACATGAAGGAAGTCGTCTCTCGTCACGGTGTACCTATATCTATACCGATCACGATAGCCATTTCACTGCGAACTTCTGGAAGTCCCTCTAGAAAGCGTTGGGTACTCGCCTTGACATGAGTACCGCATACCATCCCCAAACCGACGGACAAAGCGTGCGAACGATCCAAACGCTTGAGGATATGCTACGAGCATGTGTGATCGATTTCTGACCTAATTGGGATGAACATCTCCCACTTGCCGAATTCTCCTATAACAACAGTTATCACACTAGCATCCAAGCCGCTCCGTTCGAAGCACTTTACGGAAGAAAGTGCAGATCTCCGCTTTGCTGGACCGAGATCGGTGACAGTCAACTGACTGGTCCCGAACTGATCTTTGAAACGACTGAGAAAGTGTTTCAAGTCTGTAACTGTCACATCCCGAGAAAATGACTGAATGTGGGCATGTGACTGATTTGGCATCATGGTCATGGTTATGAATGATAACGTCTAATGAACATTTAATTTAACCATTTGTCTTTTGAAAATATAAGTTTCAAACATTTAATTAAACATCTAAAACCGTAGCAGCGGAATTAAAGTAGTGGTTACATGATAAGTTTTCCAAAAGACATAGTCATGAGATTTATAAACATAACTACCCTAAGGCGTAATGCGTCTAAATCTCCAAAATGAAATGCATGAACACACGACAGGCAGACCATGATATGACAACAGGATCGGAACAGAAAAACATGGAGTTGCAGTCTCTAATCACCTGAGAATTCAAGAATTTAAAAAGTCAACAGAATTGTTGGTGAGTTCACAGGTTTTATGACACTAGAACTGTTGGAATTTATGTTTGAAAATGTTTAGTCTGTCAGAATATTAGTTTATTTGACACTGTTGTTGTAAAGATTAATCATGAACCTTGATTTCAAAACTAACTGTTTACCCACTCCTGGTAGCCTTCCCCAAGAATACCGAATGACCAGAAGTCGTCAACCCAAATAGATCTACTCACAAGCTATCGTTTCGAATATACTAATTGAACTCAATTAATAGTGGGACTTAGGCATATAACATTTATCAATATGAATACACAGTTTGGGGATATGAAAAGAACATGCAATCAATACTTCTTACAGTTATCATAATATCTGACAAAAATGAAATTGAAAAGTAATCATTGAATTCTCCCCCAGGTTAGAAACCAGAAATGTAAAAGGGGCCGTGAAGACTCACTTGTTTGAAGATGGATGACAGATATGGTTGGTTGAACTTAGCCTAGCAAACGTCTACAAGGTAATGTTATGACGTATTAGGGTTTGGCTATCTTGAGTTAGTGAATACGTCACTCAATGTTCAAGGTTAAGTCTTGACTGTTATTACCCGATGAGTGTGATGGAAATCCTAGGACATTATTTATTGGCTAATAAATAATATTGAAGTTGGTGGAATTTATTACCTATTTGAATAAATAAATAATAATTAGATTTTCGCATTTGAAAAATTAAATATTGAATAATATGGATTATTTTTCTTTAAACGTTAGGTGAATTATAAATATTTAATTTATTAAATATTTGTAAGGTTTTGAACCCTTTTGATTAATAAATAAAATCTTTCATTTATTATGAAGAAATGTTTCCAAAAATATATGAAGTTATATTTTGGTAAAATCAAGTCTTTATTTTGGTAAAATCAAGTCTTGGTTCGTCCGGTAGTTATCTGTTTCACCGGGTTGACCGATTTGACTGGTTTTGTGACGTTTTAAGTTTCCTTAACACTTAGGATTTGTTAGTAGACTTGTTCTAATGTGTATTAGGGTTCTAAGTTGCCAATTGAAATGATAGATGTTTAACTTACAAATTTGACGCTTCCGAGTTACCGAAAGTCACAGTTTTTGTCCGTTTTGCTTATAAAACATGTTTTTCCAATTTTGAACTTTATAAACCACTTTTATATGTCAAAATAAGCATGTTTCATATTCTGGACCAGATTCGATTCTTAACCAAAAATGTGTTATAATTTTCACCAAAAAGTCGTAGTTACGATATTTAATCGTTTTGTTTTCAAGTGTTTAACTTCTCAAATTATTTTGTATGTTTGGAAAACATCTTTGGCATCCCTAATAATACATCACAAGTCCTAAGTGGTCACAAGGTTTTAAACTTAATTCTTCATGAAAATAAATGGTATTTTTATCACAAAAATTCCATGTTTACATTTCTTTAGAGTTTCATGGTTCGATCCTTGATAAACACTTTTATGGCTCAAAATCATCCTTAAATAACTTTGGTTTCAGTTTTGGAGTCAAAACTATAAGTGTTTGAAAGATCGGAAAAATGTATATTTTTCTAAAGTGACAGCAGTTTTATGACACGCAAAATATGTGTGTCATCTCTGATCAGTGTCCACACTACATGTATTTTCCAGGTGACAGCAGCTTTATGACACGCAGAAAGTGTGTCATCTCTGATCAGTTTTTACAAAACATATATTTTCCATGAAATCCGATTTCCAAACATTTTGTTTATGTATTTCCACCCAAATCAAACACACTAGATCATTTAAACTTGTGTTATGTCATGGTTTATAAACTTTGTCACCATTTATGAATCTTTTAACATAAATATTCATGTTATTTTCATACTTTATAAATAAATTGTTTCAAACAATATTCTAGTTTTCCATCAAAGAACATAATGCTACTAACATACAAGTTCGCTAGTAATCATCTAACAACACAACCAAGACTTAATCATGAGCATGAAATTGTGACATTATGTGAATAATTAATGGAATAAGTTAAGAAAAGAAAGAGGTTAATTTCCTTACTTAAACTTAAACCGGATCGGTAAAGGACTTGATGGGTTGTTGATTTAGCTTCCAAGTTTAGCTCCTAACCCACCCTTGATCTTGAATTAAGAAGAAGATGGTGAAAGCATGAAGGATTTGTCATGGATTTTGACAAGAAATCAAAGGATTAGAAAAAGGTTGTTCATGAGAGATTAGAAGGAAATAATGAAAGAAGAATGATGAAATGAGAGTTGTTGATGGATTACCTTGATCAAAGAAGTGATTATAAGCTAGAATGTGTGGTGGTTGATGGTGGAAAAGTGGTGGTGGTGGCGGTGCTAGTGTGGCCGAGAGCAAGAGAGAAAGAGATGAGAGAAAGGTGTGTGTTTCTCTTGAATGGGTTAAGTGTGAAATGGAGGGATTAAGTGTTATAAATGGTGGTCTAGTGAGGGCTTCGGTTCGGTCCAAATGAGCCGAGAATGGAGGTGGCTCGCTGGTGGTTTGAACCGAGAACAAGAGAAGAGGAAAATGAGCAATGAACCAAGGCTTGATCCAAGTGAGTTCTCTTGTGTTTGTGTGTTTGAAATTTGAATCAAATGGTGTGAGTGGAGGTGCATATGGCCGGCCAAGAGGACGGACAAGAGGAGAAAAGATGGTGGCTAGGGGGACAAGTTGGTCTCTAGTGTAAGTGGTTAATGCTATTAACCAAAGGGTATTGTGTTTGTCAGTACTAACTGAGACAAGATTGTTTAGTATCTAGATAACAAGGTATTTTAGACATGTGTGTCATTAGGATCACAACTAACAACTCTTCAAGGAATTTGGTTACAAGGGAAGTCGGTTTTTGGCTTGATCTCGAATGATTTATATATTCATATAAATCGATAGAATAAATAAGTGTCGGGTTTAATTGGAAATGTCACAAGTCTTGATTTGTTTGATGTTTGATTCTGGACGTTGATGTACTAATGTTTAGAATTACAAGTCTCGCTCGACGTGAGCGTTTATTGTTTGGGTATATTGGCGATATTGTTTAATGTTTTATTTTATATGAGAATAGTTTTAGGAATAAAACTAATAATTGTTTGTCTCGAATTGTCGTCTGAATAAACGTTCCGATGAAATACGTTTGACATTACGTAATTGTTAGAAAAATATAAAATGTTCATTTATATTTAAAGTTCCACAAATTAATATTTATGAAATTTCCTGTTATTGAAGTTCCATTTCGAATAGTTGCGGAAATTTGATTGATTTCCATTACGGGTAATTGTTGTCGGACCTAGATTGTCTGTGTTTGCACTTAAGGTCATAAAGTTTAGACAAATTAGCCTAATGCACATAGAATCACAGTTAATTGCACATAATTATAATATTAATGTATACCTGGAAAGTACGAGTTGTCACAGTAACCGACTGAAGGCTGCTATGGATAGACAAAAGAGCTACGCCGATAACCGTCGCAAACCCTTGTCCTTTGAAAAGGGTGATCGCGTCATGTTGAAAGTGACACCTTGGAAAGGTGTCATCCGGTTCGGCAAACGAGGAAAGCTTAACCCTCATTACATTGGTCCATTTGAAATCACTGAGACAATCGGACCCGTAGCTTACCGCCTACGTCTACCTGCAAAGCTAAGCAGTGTGCATAATGTGTTTCACGTTAGCAACCTTAAGAAATGCTTGTCTGATGAAACGCTTGTCGTCCCACTTGATGAGATTCAAGTTGACGAGACACTCCACTTTGTTGAAGAACCTGTCGAGATACTTGACCGATAACTCAAGAGACTGAAGCATAGCCGCATTCCCATTGTCAAAGTGCGATGGAACTCTCGACGAGGACCAGAGTACACATGGAAATGCGAGGATCAAATGAATCGGAAGTACCCTTGTCTTTTCGGAAATGTCGCAGTCAACTAGTGACCAAGAACTGAATTTCGGGACAAAATTCTTCTAACTGGGGGAGAATGTGACACCTCGTCCGAAAATCCAGGTCAAACTATCTACTTTGACTTTTAATTAAGTATTAATTATGCTTTATCTGATCTGATTTCTGTTAAACTGCAAATTACGGTGCCTGACTGTTAACTGATGACGTAAACCTAATCCCGTGTTTTTACTAGAAGCGTATACCCGTTAAATGCTTGGAAATTTTATGTATAAATCATGAAACTTCAATAATAAGAAAAATAAATATAAAATGTATTTTAATATTTTATCCGGAACTGGTGTCGAATATTTATATAATCGACACGTCAAACTGATAAGCGATCGATCATCTAAAACTATTTGGTTTTAATCAATATAAACGGTCGAGCTTAAAAATGTTAAAAACTGACAAACTGAAAATTTTATCCGTAACCCGTTTGAAAAACTGAGAAACATAACTGATTTCTGAAAAACTTTATAATCAACTTAAACAATTGTTTTTATGAAATAAAAACATCACGAAGTGAAATCGTTGTGAAGACTTAAGCCGAACACCAACCGAACACGCAATTGGGCCCGACTTGGCCCAATAGGCCCATTAAGCCTAAAACAATTAAACCGAGCCCGAAACATCGACTCTTTACGCAAACTTAATAATCCGAATAATCGTGGTGACCCATAACCTCAACCGATGCATAACGGGCCCGGGCCTCGAACTGGTGTCCCGTTTGGGCCCGCACGACCCATAACCGACGGACTGGCCCAGTTACATTTTCGTTTAAATGTTCTGGCCCAATATATAGCCCAAAGCCCAATGGGTTTATTTTTATAAATTAAACCCATCAAACTTGTATTAATTTTTATAAAATGATTATCACCTTTTATATTTTTATAAAAATTAGTCATGGACTTGTATTAATTTTATCCATTGGTTAAATATAAAAGTAAGGGGTTATTTTATTTCTCAAGTCTTTTATATACTTTATAAAAATTTTACAATACAAAACCATTTTTATTGAACATGACAAGCTTTTTATAAACCAAGAATTATTTTTATAAAAACAATCACCTACACTTGGGCTAATATAACAATTGTTGTGCTAGTCACCAATTTTATAAAAATAATGACTTATGAAGTTTGCTTGACCCACATCACTCCCCTACACTAGCTCATCATTGGTAAATAGTAAGTGAGACTTGTAACACACCATCACCACCAACTTCTCTTACAACCCATCAACCTCACTTACATACACATACAAACACTCAACTCCTTCCTCCCTCACCCTTCTTTTTTCCCCTGCCGTGAAGAACCAAGCAGCCAACCATCATCTCTTAGCTGCCACCACCACCATCTATCATCACGATCAACCACCTTGTTCCTCCTCCCTTGTTTCTTCTTCACGTCACCCACAAGCTACCACCCTCACTCCTCTCTTTTGATTTCTGTCGAAAGCAAGAAACCACTGCCACCTCCCCTACCCTTTCTTCCTTGCGCACGAAAGTAAGCAGCAGCCACCTCCGCCACTGCTGCTGCTGCCTGAACCGCCGCTGTGCAGCAGTTGTGAACCACCCGCAAACCACCACCTTTTCTTCTTCTTTCTCTCGGTGAGCAACCTAGCACCACCATCAACCACCGCCATCACCCACAGCCCCCCACTGCCGCCATACTACTGCTGTGGTGCAGCCACTGACGCCGGAGATCACTGCTGCTTGAGCTGCTGCTTGAGCTGCTGCCGGAGCTACTGTTGTGGGCAGCCGCAAGCCGCCACTTGCCGCCTTGCTCCCTCCTTCCTCGGTTTTCTTTCCCTTATCGTTGTGAGTTGATTTAAACCTTCATTTCTCCTATGTTTTTACACCCTTTGATCAACCCAAATGAGCCACAAGTCTTGACAATCTAACCCTTTAAAAACCTCAAGTTTTCTAATGATCTTGATCATCTTATAAGTTTCCAACACAATAAGATGTGTTTTTAATTAAAAACAAAAACCTATGGTTCATTTAACTAACTTAATGTGTTGGTTTAATCATCTAGTGATTCCATGTTAACTGTAAGACCTATCTTAGGTTGGTGGCAACTCAAACATTACACCTTAGGAGTTGGTTTCATCATTCACTTGGGTTTTGCTAATAACACTAAGTGATTTCATAATAACAACCCTTAGCGATCCCATAATGATTCCTGGAGTTTTGGAATTGTTCTTAGTGATTTCCTGACAGTCTTGGCGATTTGGACACTGGTCTTGGAGATCTGGATTTGTTCTTGGAGATCTCGTTTGTTCTTGGAGATTTCGCTGCTAAGCCTTGGAGACCTCACCAACCTTGGCGACCTCACCAAGCTTTGGTGATCTGGATTTCCTTCTTGGCGACCTCACCAAGATCCTGGCGATCTGGCTTTTGTTCTTGGCAACCTCACCAAGGCTTGGCGACCTCACCAAGTGTTCTTGGCGATTTCACTATTGTTCTTGGCGATCTCGTCAGTCTGATGTCATAAATTTCACTAACTTCAATATCATTCTCTTGATTTCAGTGCAATCACGACCTGTGCTCTCTCCACTATAAATAGCAACACTAGAATAACCCTAAATAAGGGCTTCTGGACAGCTGTTTTGAAGAGAGAGAACACTTGTGTGTGAAAACCCTCGTGTTCTTGAGTTTCAGAGGCGAAATCTAAGGATTTTAACATGCAAACACTATGATTTGATCATGGATTCATGATTTCCACACTTGAATCTGTGTATTGAATGAGTAAAGGCTCAAATTTGGTCCTGACAAAAAGGGGGAATTGTTGGAACTTATAATAAGTATGACTGACGTCATCAAATCTATTCTCGAAAAATTCGGTTGAAGAATCCATTGTGATTTGATTCAGAGACACGGGTTGTGATGATCGAGGCTTGAAAGTTTGGACCGAAGACGTTTTCTTGAAAAGTCAACTGTTTGAGTCAACGGTCAACGTAAAAGTCAACGGAAGATCGGTTCGAGCGATTCAAGCTTCATATTAATTAAATCAACTTTGATTTAATTAATAATTTACTTTAGTTGTTTATTTGTAATAAGCTCATTTTATTTTTGTGTCTTGCTAGTTAGTGGGCTAGTGAGCACATGGGCTCTCCTATATATAGGGTGAGTGTGCTCATTTGTAAGAGTGATGATTCTTAGATTGAGTGAGCCCCATTCTAGAGAGAGAGAGTCTCACATTGGGTTTGAGCTCAACCCAATGTGACCATGGATTTCCTATGACGAGTTTGTAATCATTCGGTTTGTTGTAATCATTCAACAATAATCAATGAATCGTTTGATTTATCATTTCTTGTTATTTATTATCTTTGATTCTGATCATCCCGTATCCTTCATCAAATCTTTGTTCTTGCTCAATGTCGAGATTCTTGATGTGAAATCAGTCCTGAAAAATGGTATCAGAGCGGGTACCGATCAGATCGCGTCTCAAGACGAATCTGATCACTCGAATCTTGATTTTGAGCTTGAATGAAGTGCAGATTGAAAAACCCACTTTGGAGACTTTTTCTACTTTTTCTTATTTTTGGAGCTGTTTGGATGATTTCTGGATGAATCTGATGATAGATTCTTGTTGTTGGGTTCATTTGGAAGTGATTTCATGCTCCATATGTCAAAATCTGTGAAGAAATGTGAGATCTGAGCAAGAAAAACGAAACTGTTAGGGTTTTCACGTTTTTTGGGTGTTCTTGAAGATTTCGAGTTTGACTCTGAGTTTTTGATGATATAATCAGTGTTTTTGGATGAAATAAAGTACTATTCTTGATGGAAAACGCGTTCCGGATCCATTGGGAGCATCGGTTTTGTCTAAAACGCAACGGTTTGGGCAGATCTAGAAAAACACACAGTAGTGTGTGTTTCACGGTGTTCTTGGTGTTCTTCATTTCTCTTGAAGATTGCTTTGGCGATTTCGCAGCAGATGAAGATATTCTTGGCGACCTCAAGTGCTCTTGAAGATTGTCTTGGCGATCTCGACTGTCTATGAACTTTTTCTTAGCGATTTCGAGTTAGTCCTTTACGATCTCAAATAAGCCTTGGCGGTTTCGTTTTTGCCCTTGGCGATCTCGAGCCTAACCATGACGATCTGGTGAATAATCTTGGCGAACTGTGCTTCGCTACCTCGTATGACCTTGGCGACCTTGAACATTGGCGATCTCGACTGGGCTCGACATCTGGGTTTTCATCCAAATAATATTTAGACGATTCTATTCGTTCAGGAGTGTAGAGCATCGAGAGACGAGTTCAGGGACATAAAAATCGTTAGTTTTGGTGGTGTATTCACGGAGTTACGGCCGTTACACGGTTTTTCGGCGGCTGGTTTCTCGTTTTTCCAACAATAATAGGGTTTCGGTGGATGGTGAACGATATGTGGAAGATGACGAGTACGTATCTTGAAGTGATTGGTCTGTATAATGTCAGCTACCTTCTCTCTCTCCCTTTTGTCGCATGCACCGTGATAACCACAACCCTAATTGTGATGTCGAATTTTAATTGGAGGAAAAGAATGCACGTGGGACCCAGCCCACTAGACATCCATTGAAAACCAGAGGTGCTGTCAATCTGGGATTGGAGCAAAAGAAGGCATGGGTCCCAGCTAAGTCAAGACTCTCTTTAAGCCCTTTTTTTGCTGCCGAAATCCTATTGGCGCAGATATGAGTGCGTGGGCCCTACCTGGGATGGACACTTCAATGAACCATTGAGAGCATATGTGTTGGAGTGCTGTAATTCGTTCTTGCCTCCCTCACACGGATCGACCATTAACAGCCTTAGGATCCAGTTTTCTCTGCTGTTGGATCATTTTTATGGGTGAACCAGATTGGCTAAATACATTAAACACGGATTATGGTTATTCAAGGCTATTTTCTGATTGGTGGAGGGCTTAATTCATGGATCATGGATTTTTCTAAAGAGATTTTTATCACTAATTAATTTTTCAGCATTATTTCGTTAAACGCGGGTATTTTTATCAGTCTTTTACGAGATTAACGAGATAACGCCCGTAACGAAATTATGGAAAATTTTAATTAGTCTTGGATTTATTCCGCCATATATTCGACCGGGTTTCTAGTTTTTGTTGATGTCAAGACCACGTTAGCTAACGACCACTGACGGATTGGTTTCGCTTCTCGGTTAAGTTTGTGATTGTTTCGTTATGTCTCACTCCAAGTTGTTTAGCTGATGCAGCGCTGATGTCATCTAACCGAATTAACTGGAATCTCAGTTAAATATTGGAATATTCCGTTAAATCTCTAACGGAAGGCCCGTTACTTGAATAAAATTGACGGTTTTCTCAGATTCATTCCAAATTGCACCGTTTGACTCAGATTTCTTCACGGAATATTTTTCCGAGCTCGATTTTCTGGCGCCAAAATTATGAAGACTCCGGTTATGAATAAATTTTGCGTTTATGCTCGGGATCTGAGTTTTTCACTGATTTGACACTTTATTTTCGCATCCAACCCAGTCACGCGGAACAAGTTCAGTATTTATGGATCATTCATAACTGTCAGCACCCGGCTTCCGGTTTTTCGCAAGATTGTCCGATTTCAGGATTTTAGTACCGTTTTCTCTTCGGAACTGAGCGGAACGGTTCCACTCTCTGCATCTGATTTTCCGCTTCCGCATCGGATGTTTTCAGAGGGATCTAGAGAAAAGGGGGAACAATAATAGAACTGGATTATCGGGTCGATTATCAGAAGTTGGAGCATTTTCAGTGATTGATTGGTTTATCTGAGTCGATTTGTTGTGGTTTTGACTCTAACGTTCAGCATTCTTAGTATTGTACCCGACCGTGTGAACCGAGTGAACTGCAGCACTTGGCTCTCAACTGGAGCAACAAGAACAGAAGAAGCTTATTCAAAGGGGGAATCTTTATAACAGAAAGATTCCGGCTTATCAGTTATTTTTTGAAGATGTACGACAGAGCGGTTCTTCACCAGTATGACAGATTTGACAGCGTCAGTCAAGGGGGAATTGTTGGAACTTATAATAAGTGTGACTGACGCCATCAAATCTATTCTCAAATAATTCCGTTGAAGAATCCATTGTGATTTGATTCAGCGACACGGGTTGTGATGATCGAGGCTTGCAAGTTTGGACCGAAGACGTTTTCTTGAAAATTCAACTGTTCGAGTCAATGGTCAACGTAAAAGTCAACGGAAGATCGGTTCGAGCGAGTCAAGCTTCATATTAATTAAATCAACTTTGATTTAATTAATAATTTACTTTAATTGTTTATTTGTAATAAGCTCATTTTATTTTTGTGTCTTGCTAGTTAGTGGGCTAGTGAGCACATGGGCTCTCCTATATATAGGGTGAGTGAGCTCATTTGTAAGAGTGGTGATTCTTAGATTGAGTGAGCACCATTCTAGAGAGAGAGAGTCTCACATTGGGTTTGAGCTCAACCCAATGTGACCATGGATTTCCTTTGACGAGTTTGTAATCATTCGGTTTGTTGTAATCATTCAACAATAATCAATGAATCGTTTGATTTATCATTTCTTGTTATTTATTCTCTTTGTCACACCCCCAATTTCCACTAACTTCTGTATAACTGTGTGGGGTGTGATCCAGACCAGGATCCCAGACTTTAGCTACAACCAAACCATAACGGGGTTTATAAGTTAACATAAAACTTAAGTTACAGACCAAAAAGTAAGTTTAACAGTTCAGCGGAAGCATGATTAAAGTTTACAGTTAGGTTTTCAAAATGATAAGTTTAATGTCTGAATACATAAATCCCAAGTGAAAATAGTAACGTGTACTGCCGCCGCCCGTGTTGTCCGTGATCCATCTAGTGACCTGAAAAGCATTCAACAATCAAATATCACCCAAGGCTGGTGAGTTCACTAGAGCGGTCTACACGTCACATGTAGACCAAATGTATATGAATAAAGAAAGGTAAAACACAATCATTAATCATAAGACCAGTAAAATTCCATATCGTAGGTAGCTAGCCTATAGTTATGTCCACCTGAATTGTTCGTAACCGAATGTGACAATGTTTTGATAGGGGGTACCTATGAACCTTGCCTTCCCGTGTCTATCCGGATCACGGTGGGTAGGCTAACATTGATCTCAGTCCGAGCGCCAGTCGGGAGGGTGCATCCCGTGCACCCTGAGCGGGGGTGTCAATCCCCAGTAGTACTACTCAATATTACCTCGCTATTGTATATTAACGGCCCGAAAGTAAGGACTTTTTGTATTAAAAGCAATTCAGTGCAACATGTGATATTTTGTCGGAAAGTTACTCAAGTAAAGAAATACCTTTACCGTTGGGTTGCCATCATTCACCGGATGCAACTACCTTTGCGTTATCATCCTAAACCGGATATAACAATAATAGTATGTGAAACTCACCTTAGGGTGCACTAGTACTCGGCACTTGGTTCAACAAGTTGGTCAAAGTCAACCGATTCGGATAAATATGGCCTAATAAAATTAGAAGGTGTCGGTAGGACGAAATTAGCACATAAATACCTAAACATGTTTTCATGCGGTCATACAAGTCACACAATGCACATACAAGCCCCAAATTGGGAGAAAATAAAGAAATTGCAATTTAAGTCAAAGTTGACCCAAAAGGTCAAACCTCAAGCACTTAACTAGTGGCATGACTAAAATCCACAATACTTGTAATTAGGTTCTTAAATTTTACAGGCATATACTACATAACAATTAGGATTTGTTGCAAAAAGAATCAAGTAAAAACCTTGAGAAACGAAGAAGTTATGCACATCGGAAGTTGGCACTTTTTGACATTTAGCAAACTAGTTAAAGGAAATGAAAACTTGCATAACTCATTCAAAATTTGGAATTTAAACATCAAATTCTACAGATCCTACATTTAACATATAACCATCAATTTCAAATAGCAAGCACAACATTAAAACAAGGTTTACATGCCCAAACAATTTGCAAAGTCTACATTTTACTAAATTTTATAGCTCTGAGTACCCAACTTGCAGCAGTGTTTTGGGTGACCAAACGGAGGTTTTAGAAAGTGTGCGAGTAGCCGTTGTAAAGCTAAGACATCCTACTTTACTAGGGAAAAAGAATCAATCAGTTTCGAGTAAAAATGAATAAGTTATGGCTGTTGCAAGTTGACCCAAAATTCTGGTCAAAGCTGTTAGAAATTCCAAGTTTGCAAAGGTCTAGCATTTCAATTTTTATGCTATCATATGGCTATCCAACATACACAAGCACAATTTTTATCACCATAACATGTAAATTCTGGTCCTAACATGATCATACCATATCCATATCAAAATCTCATCAAGTAGCTAGCATTTAAGCACATTGCATCCAAAACTCACAACCAAACACCCACCAATCATTTTGAACACCAAGAACACATTTTTAACCCTCAATTTCCAGGTCGCAAACTCCCCTACAAATCTGTCCCAAAACCTAAACTACCATAACTTGAGCTAAAAACAAGTTTCATGAGCATACCCACACCGCATTTAACACAAAAACACAAGGTAGCACACATGCAACTAAGAATTTCGGATTTGGGGTTTTAGGGTTCTTACAAACCTTGAAGAAAACAAAAATGGAGAAAGAGGAGATGGAGAAGAAGCTTCCTTTAGCGTTCTTGAGCCTTGGGGAAGCTAGAAACCTTGAATCCTTGCTTGATTTGGTGATGGAGGCCGAAATTTTGAAGTGTGTGTGTGTGTGTGTGTGTTTGAATCCGTAAGAAGAGAGGAGGGGGGAGATGATGATGCGTGAAGATGAAAATGAAGGAGGATAGGCAGATTTTGTCTAAAAGGGAATTTACACAAATGGCCCCTTAAGTTTCTATTTTATCACTTAGAGCATAAAACTCAATTTAGTGGGTTTTTGACTAAAAACTTATGAAGTAAAAATTTCAAAATGTTTCTAATTGTTTTTAAACTCATTTAAAATGTAATGTTTAGTCGGGTTACATAAATTTACATTTATACATAAGACTCCAAATTTACACACGAAGCCCGGTTTCGCATAAAAATGAAAATTTTCACAACTAACACATAAGATCACGAAATAAGTTCACGAAACAAGTTACTAGCGCCAATTAGAAAATAAACATGAATAAGCATATAATCATTCAAATAACGGGTCTCGGGTTCGTTAACTGAACTAACGGAACTAACGGAAAAACTTAACGGAGTTAACTTGGGAAGTTGCAGTTGTCACAGCCTCCCATGTTAAGGAAATTTCGTCCCGAAAATTAGGTAGTACCTTGGGTTGATGCGGAGGCTTGATCGAACAGGTGAGGATACTTCTTTCTCATCTGGTCTTCCTGTTCCCACGTGAACTCCGGTCCACGTTTTGAATGCCATCGGACTTTGACAACTGGGATTTTGCTTCGCTTCAATGCTTTCTCCTCGCGTCCCATTATCTCAACAAGTTGTTCTATAAATCGGAGTTGTTCGTCGATGTGGAGCTCCTCGAGTGGAACTATTAGAGTGTCATCGGCCAGACACTTCTTCAGATTTGAAACGTGAAACACGTTGTGTACCCCATCCAGCTCAGGTGGCAAGTCCAAACGATACGCCACCGTTCCAATCTTTTTCGTTATCGGGAAGGGTCCTATGTAGCGGGGGTTCAACTTCCCTTGGTGGCAAAGTTCCTTGAGCCACCACCTGATCAGTCAGTTTGTGCGCCAGCCGGATTGCCTGTCGCACATAAGTGGGATTAGATGAGGTCACCATGCCATTGATTTGTGGAACTGGTTATACTTAGAGAAATTTTTCTAACTCAGAAATTTCTAAGCCTCGGGAAAGAAAAATTTTCTACTCAAAATTCCAAATTCCTATACTGACACGAGACAGAAATTCTAAACGAGGATCACCTTCGGCACGCGGGGCAGTACTCTTGGGGAATGGGTTGTAACTAAAGTTTTCAAAAACAGTTACAGTTCAGAAAATTTTCTTTTAAAATGTTCTGGTTCGCTGTAACCAAGGGCTCTGATACCAATTTGTCACACCCCCAATTTCCACTAACGGAGTATAACCGTGTGGGGTGTGATCCAGACCAGGATCCCAGACTTCAGTTACAACCAAACCATAACGGAGTTTATAAGTTAACATAAAACTTAAGTTACAGATCAAAAAGTAAGTTTAACAGTTCAGCGGAAGCATGATTAAAGTTTACAGTTAGGTTTTCAAAATGATAAGTTTAATGTCTGAATACATAAATCCCAAGTGAAAATAGTAACGTTTACTGCCGCCGCCCGTGCTGTCCGTGATCCATCTAGCGACCTGAAAAGCATTCAACAATCAAGTGTCAGCCAAGGCTGGTGAGTTCACTAGAGCAGTCTACACGTCACATGTAGACCAAATGTATATGAATAAAGAAATGTAAAACACAATCATTAATCATAAGACCAGTAAAATTCCATATCGTAGGTAGCTAGCCTATAGTTATGTCCACCTGAATTGTTCGTAACCGAATGTGACAATGTTTTGATAGGGGGTACCTATGAACCTTGCCTTCCCGTGTCTATCCGGATCACGGTGGGTAGGCTAACATTGATCTCAGTCCAACCGTCAGTAGGGAGGGTGCATCCCGTGCACCGCTGAGCGGGGGTGTCAATCCCCAGTAGTACTACTCAATATTACCTCGCTACTGTATATTAACGGCCCGAAAGTAAGGACTTTTTGTATTAAAAGCAATTCAGTGCAACATGTGATATTTTGTCGGAAAGTTACTCAAGTAAAGAAATACCTTTACCATTGGGTTGCCATCCTTCACTGGATGCAACTACCTTTGCGTTATTATCCTAAACCGGATATAACAATAATAGTATGTGAAACTCACCTTAGGGTGCACTAGTACTCAGCACTTGGTTCAACAGGTTGGTCAAAGTCAACCTATTCGGATAAATATGGCCTAATAATATTAGAAGGTGTCGCTAGGACGAAATTAGCACATAAACACCTAAACATGTTTTCATGCGGTCATACAAGTCACACAATGCACATACAAGCCCCAAATTGGGAGAAAATAAAGAAATTGCAATTTAAGTCAAAGTTGACCCATAAGGTCAAACCTCAAGCACTTAACTAGTGGCATGACTAAAATCCACAATACTTGGAATTAGGTTCTTAAATTTTACAGGCATATACTACATAACAAATAGGATTTTTTGCAAAAAGAATCAAGTAAAAACCTTGAGAAACGAAGAAGTTATGCACATCGGAAGTTGGTACTTTTTGACATTTAGCAAACTAGTTAAAGGAAATGAAAACTTGCATAACTCATTCAAAATTTGGAATTTAAACATCAAATTCTCCAGATCCTACATTTAACATATAACCATAAATTTCAAAATGCAAGCACACCATTAAAACAAGGTTTACATGCCCAACCAATTTGCAAAGTCTACATTTAACTAAATTTTACAGCTTTGAGTACCCAACTTGCAGCAGTGTTTTAGGTGACCAAACGAAGGTTTTAGAAAGTGTGCGAGTAGCCGTTGTAAAGCTAAGACATCCTACTTTACTAGGGAAAAGAATAAATCATTTTCGAGCAAAAATGAGTAAGTTATGGCTGCTGCAAGTTGACCCAAAATTCTGGTCAAAGCTGTTAGAAATTCCAAGTTTGCAAAGGTCTAGCATTTCAATTTTCATACCATAGCCATATCAAAATCTCATCAAGTAGCTAGCATTTAAGCACATTGCATCCAAAACTCACAACCAAACACCCACCAATCATTTTGAACACCAAGAACACATTTTTAACCCTCAATTTCCAGGTCCCAAACTCCCCTACAAATCTGTCCCAAAACCTAAACTACCATAAATTGAGCTAAAACAAGTTTCATGAGCATACCCACACCGCATTTAACACAAAAGCACAAGGTAGCACACATGCAACTAAGAATTTCGGATTTGGGGTTTTAGGGTTCTTACAAACCTTGAAGAAAACGAAAATGGAGAAGGAGGAGATGGAGAAGAAGCTTCCTTTAGTGTTCTTGAGCCTTGGGGAAGCTAGAAACCTTGAATCCTTGCTTGATTTGGTGATGGAGACCGAAATTTTGAAGTGTGTGTGTGTGTTTGAATCCGTAAGAAGAGAAGAGGAGGGGGGAGATGATGATGCATGAAGATGAAAATGAAGGAGGATGGGAAGATTTTGTCTAAAAGGGAATTTACACAAATGGCCCCTTAAGTTTCTATTTTATCACTTAGAGCATAAAACTCAATTTAGTGGGTTTTTGACTAAAAACTTATGAAGTAAAAATTTCAAAATGTTTCTAATTGTTTTTAAACTCATTTAACATGTAATGTTTAGTCGGGTTACATAAATTTACCATTTATACATAAGAATCCAAATTTACACACGAAGCCCGGTTTCGCATAAAAATGCAAATTTTCACAACTAACACATAAGATCACGAAATAAGTTCACGAAACAAGTTACTAGCGCCATTATCAGTGGTGATCCTTGTATTGGTAATTTGGCTGTAGCCCAAGAAATCATTGTAGATTGTGTAACCTGGTTATTATTAATGCACATGTAGATTATATTGGATACCTTGAGGCTTTCTTTCTGATGACATGTAAGTGATTTCCTTTTCCATTACATCTTTAGTTGCTTCACCTCATAAATATAAAAAATATTATCTTTTGACATAGATGAGATTACCACTCAGTATATCATCTTCAACTACAACTCATGCAATGCAGCTACAATCCATCCTCCTAACTTTTCAAAAGAGTTCACAACAGAAGCTACCTCTGGTTACAGCTTTTTATAACCTCGTTTTATCCCAAATATAGTTGCACTCTTCGAAACACCTAAAAATATTATACCAAATTACCAATCTTTCCAGCAATCTGAAAGAAAAAACCTACAGTCACACAAATCCAAGCAATCCAATACATAATACCTACGACCATCTCTCATTTTGAACAATTTAAGCTTAGTTCACACAATATTACATCCCATTATATATATAACTTCAATCCAAATTACAAACTTTAAGCCTAGTTCATTAGTAAATCAAGAAAGAGGGAATAATATAAAAAATTAACAAAGCAAGAGGTGTTCTATATGCTAGATTAGAATATAACTCAAATCAAAATTCTGACCAAGTTTCAATTTCAAACATCAAGTATTAAATGAGATTGACCAAAAATTCATAGAAATCAAAGGTTAGCAGAGAAATATTTTGAGTTAGGAGGCTACCTAAAATCCATTGAAGCTGAGGTGGTTGATATCAGACAAAATCTCCTTCCCGGACCTAAAATCAATTGACTGTTAGTAGATAATTCTTAAGAATGACAACTTGCACATGTAATATTTCAGAGAAAAATAAATTTATAGATCGAGTACCGTTAAGCACATAGAAATTAAAGGTTAGTAGAGAAATATTAGGTTAGGTGACGACCAAAAATCCAATGAAGTTGAGGCAGTGGATTTCAGATGTAGAATCGGGCTATCGAGAGTGGCTGGATAGACCGAGGTCTAGGACGAACTACTCTGATAGGACGACTACAAAAATGGGAAAAACAGTGAGCCTTCGGTCTGACGGGTCTCGGCTCGGCTGTTATCTGCAAAACAAAGAAGCACCGTTGTTCTTGGAGGGCAGGACAGGGTGTCCTGCGACCAAGCTCGAGCGTGAGAATAAGTATGCATTTCGAGAGATTAAGTGTAATCAGGTCGAAGCGAAGCACATTGAGTGAATTCACCTTGTGGTTGGGGTGTATTTATAACCCTCAACCTTTGTCTTGTATCGTCATTAATGCTAATTACCCAAAGGAGGTATGTTGCAGGTCTGCGTCTTGGACTGTGCCAAGTTCCTGCACTATACGTTTTGTGTAATCACATTAAATGTGCGGTCAGGTCGGGTGTCGGCACGCTGACCTATTGTTGTGGGAGCGTTGGTCTGTGGTGTCCGTCTCGGACTTGTCGTGCTCGAGTGTCGGCTACCGTATGTGTCTTTTAGCCGATGCTGAGCGGATGGTTGGTCGACTCCTTCGGGGTCGACCCTTGGTACACGTTGTGTGTCCACCCTGGTGAGGGCCGACTCCTTTTCCTGTGTTGCTTGTAGGCCGGCAGGTTGCGAGGCCGACACTTATGGCTCTTGTAGTGTTTCGGGTTAGATGTGTGTGTTTATCTCGTTGTGACGTCATCCGACCCGGACATACGTCATCAGCCCCCCAGTCCGGTATGTGGTGGTCTGGACATCACTATCGGACTAAGAGGAAACTGTTCATTTCGGCTATTAAATTCTAATGCCGGCTGTGTGCCTTGACCGAGACCTGTCAAACACTAATGCATACAGCTGTGGACACGTGTTGGGCCATTTGTGGGCTTGGGTGACGGTATGTGATGGGACGGGTGGTAACTCAACCGTCGATTAGGGTTTTGTCTATACATACCTCTTTTTACTTTCATTTTTTACCCACTGCGAATCTCATTTTCACTTCATTTCCTTTCGATAGATCCTTGTGCTTCGGCTTTCGACTTGATTTTAGTGCATCTGTTCGTCGTCTTCTTGTTTCTGCCGGTACGTTCCTCTTCTTTTTGAACTTTGTAACTTCCTACTTCTCTGTATGGCGCCCCTAGGGATTAGGGATTTTAGATCTTCGCTTACCCAAGCGGAGTTAGATGATCATTGTGAGCGCTTCGGTATTTCCCACAAGTTGAACCCCATCCTTCCGACACCGACGCAATCCATTAGGAGTCTTCCTGATGACATGGTTGGCCTATATACCAAATCCTTTAGCGTCGGCCAATTGAGGATTCCTCTTACCAAATTCTTTATAAGTGTTCTGAAGCATAACATGGTCCACATTAGTCAGTTGCACCCAAATGCCATTCTGAGGGTGACCCACTTCGAGGCGACTTGTTGGGCTCTGGGTAAAGAGCCGACATCTGGCGTCTTCCGCCGGTTTTACAGAATAAACCATTAGGGGGATTGGTTTTGTTTTGAATAGCGTCGGGAGAGGTACGCGGATAAGTCTGTCAACCCGTGTTATCTGGGTTGGTTTTCGACAAACTTGAAGGACTTTAAAGATAAATTCTTCTTCGTTTCTGATAAGATCCTAGGTGTCGACCTCCCCTAGAAGTTGACCAAGGTAAAGAAGGGGAAGCGCCTGGAGTTAGAATTTGATATGGAGACGGTGAGGCAGTTCACGGTGCTTAGTCTTCCCTTGAAGAAGTACCCTGAGAGGGTATTAATATTGACTGGTTTGAGTCGCAATTGGTTGTTGACGACAGAGAAACCGTGTTTTACTCTTGAGGTTCAGGGTAATACCCTGTCGCCCTTTTCTTTAACTGTTGTCGGTGTTCTTCTTGTTATTTTTACTAACCTTGTTTATTTTCTTATGCAGAAATGGATTTTCTGGATTTCATCACTTTGGACGACATGTCCGATGTTGTTCAAGGGAGCAAGCATTTGGGTGAAGGCGAAAGGGGTCCTGTCGACAAGACCTCCGGGCGTCGGTATGAGGACTTCACCATTTTCGACGGTACCAGGACTTTAATTGGGTCTGCTCTTGTTGCTGAGACTAATGTTCTTGCCGATGAAGAGACTGGCAAGACAAAAAAGGACAAAGCTACCCGGAAGAGAAAAGTTTTTGATGTCGGGACCGAGACTGGGGGAACCGAGAGCAGCCGCCGGCAGAAGCATGTGGCGGTGCGTAGAGGGGTTTTGACCGGGAAACAGTCGTCCAAGCTTCGTGATGAGGCTTCGGATTCGGAGGTTGATATTTTGTCGTTGGGTGATGGAGATAAGGAGGAGCCGGAGGAGGGGGAGATTTCTCTTACTAATAAGAGGAAGAAAAAGGCCGACGATGCCACGGCTAGTGTAAGTATCTCTCCCTCTCCCCTGTATGGCTCTCGGCTGTCTGATGATTTTGACAGTTTTGTCCTTGACTTGCAGGCCAAAGGGTCTCAATTTACTGATTCTGGTCGGATGACAGTGCTCGACCAACTGAGGCAGTCCACTCGTTCTTCAGAGTCGACGGGTGACCACTTCGTTGTGGATGATAGTGACTTTGCTCTGTCGCCCATGCGTGAGGTCGACCCTAATACTACAGGGCAAGTATTTGCGCCTGAATGGCAAATAACCAATGGTTCTCAGCTTGACTCTACCAGATTGTGCCGAGAGTTTGCCCGTCTGAGTATCCCGGCTGGTGCTCGTGTCGATCTTGACAAGGAGACACCAAAAGAGGCTCGCCGAAGGGCAACATTTAAGTTTACTCATGCTTATGTTGCCGGCATAGGCATGGTTCGACGTAATGCCAGGTTGGAGAAGAATGTGGCTAGCCTGAAATCTCGTTTTGTGTCCAAGAGGGCCGAAGTTGGGAAGTTGAAGAAAGAGATCGGTGACCTGAGGATAACATATGCCAATGTCGAGCTCGATAAGGTCTTCGCCTTAGAGAAAGAGGTTGCCGATCTCAAGACCGGGAGGCAGGCTGACGCCGAAGCTCTTGCTGCCCTTCAGGCGTCGGCGAGGGAGCATGACGTCACCCTTAGTGACCTTCGGAAACGCTGTGATGACGACGTTGTTCGTCACTCGGTCGAGGTGAAGGGGTTAACTGCAACTATTTGTATAAGGAGACATAAATTGAAAAAGTTATGTGTCAACTTTCATTAAAATAGGATATGGAGAAATCCTGTTAAGGTACATATGTCAGACAAGAGATGATTTTTTTTTTTACAAGTAGCATTTTTTGAGTTGCATTGTGTTCTAGTGTCGGGGGACGGCTTTTCCTTCCATAGTTACCAAGTTGTAAGATCCCTTGGCGTGTGCTTCACTGACTTGGTAGGGACCTTCCCAATTTGGTCCCAATTTACCTTGGCTCTCCTGTCTGCTTGCTTCATTGTGTCGAAAAACATAATCTCCGAGTCGGAAGGTGATCTCTCGGACCTTTTGATTATAGTACTTTTCCATTTGCTTTTTGTATTTTGCCTCGTTAATTGCAGCCATGTCTCGACGTTCTTGCGTTAAAGCTAAATTGACCAGCAACTCTGAGTCATTGGTGAGTTCCGAAACGTTCTCTGTTTGGTATGTCGGCATGCCGATTTCTGCCGGTATGACAACTTTGAAGCCGAAGGTTAAACTTTAAGGAGTGTGTCTGTGACTTGTTCGTTCGGTGGTGCGTATGGCCCATAATACATTTGGTAATTCGTTGAGCCAATTCTTCCCATGTTCGTCGAGTCTGGTCTTGATACCCGAGACGATGGATTTGTTCGTCCGTTCGACCTGGCCATTTGATTGTGGGTGTGCGACCGAGGTGAACACTTGTGTGATTTGTAACTCCTGGCACCATGCTTTAAACGGGTTGTCGGCGAACTGCTTTCCATTGTCGGACACTATCTTTCCTGGTAAACCATACCGACACACTATCTGCTCCCAGACGAAGTTAATAACTTGTTTGTCGGTAATTGTGGCAACAGCCTTTACCTCTAGCCATTTGGTGAAGTAGTCGACTGCAACTATAAGGAACTTGATTCGGCCTGGCGCCTCTGGGAAGGGACCAACAACGTCGATGCCCCATTTGTTAAAGGTCCATGGGGATGTTACTGGTATGAGGTTGTGCTTCGGTACACGTTGCACACTCGCGTGCATTTGGCAGCCTCGACACTTTTGTATTTCCTTCTCGGTGTCGGTGTACATTGTCAGCCACTAATAACCCATTGTCATCATCCGTGTTACTATGGACCGAGGGCCAGAGTGTGTGCCACAGATTCCTTCATGAATTTCCCTTATAACATAATTGCCTTCCTCTGGTGTTAGACACGTTAGCAGCGGCTGTAGGTATGACTTCTTGTAGAGTTTGTCATTGTGAAGTGTGTATTGATGAACCTAGGCCTTCAGCTTTGCTGCTTCTAGTGAGGATTCAGGGAGGGTACCTTGTAGTAAGTAGTCTCGGATTGGTGTTATCCAACTGTTGGAGACTACTATGTCGGTTTCGAGCACCTCCTTGATCTCGTCAGTCCGACTATGGATGATTTCGACCGGCACCTGTTTTGTGAGGTGGGCGAATGCGAGAGATGCAAGCTTGCTTAGCGCGTCGGCTTTCTTATTCTGACTTCTCGGGATTTGGGTGATCTCAAATCCTTCGAACTGGGAAGTTAGCTCCTTTACTTTGTTGGCGTATTTTTGCATTGCCTCGCCTCGTATTTCAAAATCACCATTTACTTGGTTTGTTACCAGTAATGAGTCGACTCGTGCAGCCAGCTTTTTTACATTCATCCTTCTTGCCAATCGTAACCCTGCCAATAATGCCTCGTACTCGGCCTCGTTGTTTGTGCTTGGGAAGTCGAGTCGAATGGCATAAGTTACTTCGACTCCATGTGGGTCGATTAGAACCAAGCCGACACCCAAACCTTCGTTGTTCTTTGCTCCGTCTGTGTAAAGGGTCCAGACATCTATGCCGGTTATTGGTAGAGGCGGTGTATAGTCATCGGTTGGCGACTTATCGGCACTGGTATCGATCTGCAATTCTGTTATGAAATCAGCTAGCACTTGCCCCTTAATTGTTGTTCGCGGATTGAAGTGTAACTCGTGTTCGCCGAGTTCGATAGCCCATTTCACGAATCGGCCTGACATTTCCGGTCTTTGGATTACCTCCCGAAGGGGTAGTTCGTGAGCACTGTCGCCCTGTAAGCCTGAAAGTATCGGCGCAAGCACCGAGCGGTGTGGATTAGGGCTAATAACAATTTTTCAATTTTAGTGTACCTGGTTTCAGGGTCTTTCATAGCGCGGCTCACGAAGTAGTCTGGAATCTGTTGGTCGGCCCTTTCTGTGCACAAGACCGAGCTTATGGTTTCGGCACCGACAGAGAGATAGAGGACTGATGTGCTCGGAACGTATCTAAAAACACTAATAAAATAGACCTAAACCTAGACCTAAGACACACCTAATTTTACCGAAATAACCTAAACCGAACCGAACCCTAAGGCAGTGAACCTGTCGGATTGTAGTAAAGCTAAGGCAAGACCGGAATATCGAACCTAGGACACTCTATGGACAAGACTTAACTTAGGACCTAAGAAATGGAAATACTGAGTAATTTTGGGTTTTAATTTGGATTGATTTAACTAACTTCAACTAAACGACCAACAAACAGACGGAAACAAGAAACTTCGGGGAACTTCAGATGAGAAAGAGGCACCACCTAGACCTAGACTCTTATTCAACACTCACAACTCAACTCGGTTAAAGAAATCCTGATGGCAGTTAGTTCACCTTTTAAGTCCTTCCTAACAGATAATCCTACGCTCGAACAAGAGTTCACCTTTTGGGTACTTCCTACTTCAGCTAAACCTAACTACCCTCGAATCTAATCTAAGGCACCTTACGCTAACCGGAGCTACCACTAACCAACTGCAATGATTCAGAATAGCAAGCTAGACAATTGTCCTAGGGAATTTCCTTTTGGGACAACTCGATCCTAAGCAATTAACCAACCCGACTACCCAATAGCTATCACCCTTTTAAGTCTATTTAGCTAGCAACACACAAGATCCAAATCATCAAATATTAACTAGACCTATAACCACAACTAAGCAATTATGTTAAAATGCAAGAATAACCTACAAGCTAACTACTTTACCCAAACCGGAAGACATCCGCAAGCAAAGCAAGGTCCAATCAATAACTAACAATTTAGATCAAGTATATAAACGCATCATCACAGCAAATTAATGGAATTGAAAAGACTATCAAACATCAATCAGATAACCAAAACCGAACTAAAGTTGTAAACATCAAACAATAGTCATAATGGTCTAGGTGGTGGCGATTTACTTAGCCAACCACCATGAGATAGTCACAAACACAGAAAAGTTCCAGAATTTGTAAACAAGACATGGTTTATGATCTAGTAATTACAATAACTGAAAATAAAGAAAGAACCGGAGTAATGATTTGATGATGAATTGTTCTCCCGGTTGATCTCTCCTTGATCTCAGCTCTTCCCTGCTCCGAAAATCGCCTCTATTTGCTCTGAAAATCGCTTGCCAGTCGAGGAATACCGAACTAAAACCCTAAATTCGAATTTATAAGGAATCGGCAAAGTTCCCGGATTTATGGGTTCTACGCGTATCGCGCGGAACATGGTCTTCCCCAGGCGATACGCCTGGGGCCCACATCACGACAAACTAATCGGGTTTGACTTTGCAAACCGCCTTTGACCTTCCTCTTTCGCGCGTATCGCGTACCAGACCTCTTGGTCTAGGCGATACGCCTAGACCAGCTTTTTCAGCACTTCATCTCGTGGCCTCGTTTCCATCTTCAGTTATCTAATCATTTTGCAGCCTCGGGAATTCATCAAACTCCTGCAAAACTTGTAAAAACATAAATAAAAGACTCAAGGACTCAACTAAACTAAAAACAACTAAAACAAAAGACAAATCAACTTAAATAGACTCAAATAACTAACTAAAAGACCCCGGAAATGGGATGTGTTTGCAACACATCAAACATCCCCACACTGACTCTTTTTTCGTCCTCGAAAAATACTGCAATGGAATCACAACCAGGAAATCGACTCTACTCATTTAACATCAAGACTTCAACAGCCACCAAACAATTCCACATACCATAATGTAATCACACACTAACTATGATTGCCAATATTTCTATCCGATTAAACCCAACCACCAACCTTTTCTTTCGCCCCCATGTGTTTATAGAATTACCAGATATAAGTTCAGCTGCCTATGGATCCCACTAAAGAAAGGTCAAGTTCAACTTATTACCGAATCATATTCTGTCAAAGCAAAGGGTATTAATGATTTAAATTTATATATTTTCTCCAACCCCCCTTAAACCAGATACTAGGATGTCCAAAGAATATCTATTTATTGGAATGCAACTATTGAACATTTATTCACTAAACTATCAGTTTTTTTTTCTTTTCAATTGGTTACTTTTACCTAAAATTACCAACGGACATCATCAGAGGTATTCTTCCACAAGGTCTTACCCCCGAAATCATACGTGAGTATTTTTCCCGCGAGATCCGGAACATCATCAGAGGTACTTACCACGGGATACTATCCTTAGTTCGTACATGAGTATTCTGCCCCTTCACTCTAATTCATTAACCAGATTATTAACTATATGCTCGTTTGAAATTCTAAGGACATAAGAGTATCTAGCCTAAAGCGGTCTCTTTCCTCCTAATCATCAGATTCAGAATCCCTATCACTCCTAAAATGGGAACCCACTAGCAGACTGATTAACATATTTATACAACAATAAACACATAGGCTATTTAAGCTACTCCTAGGTCAGCTGGGCCTACCGACACATCATAGACTAGTAATGTTTTCCATTCAACCAACTTATCCACTTTTCCAAATTATTAACTTTTATTCATTATTTTAACTCTCAAGCACAAATTAGAAAATCAATTCCCAGTTTCCTATCATTTTCCATTTAATTGCAGCCAGAATCTCGGACATTTTTAAACAATTTTTTTTTTCCAACATTTTATGACTCAATAACACACCAAAAATAAAAGAAAAATAAAAACTGACTAAATACGAAAGTATCCCATCCCCACACTTGAATCACACATTGCCCTCAATGTGGAATGGAACAAAAACAAATCAGAAATAAAATAAATAAAATAAAAGAAGTTGAAACGTGTTCACCTGAAACTCCAGAGACTCAGCATATCGACCGCAGCGAACCACCACAAACTCGGTAAACAGAAATAATAAAAATTTAAAAATTAAAAATTTTTCTGACTTACCTCCTCCAGGCGTATCGCCTACAACCATGCATCTCCCAGGCGATACGCCTGGAACTGCACACAACCGGCCCTCCAAAGGATGCAAGCGTGTCGCCTATAACCTACCAACCTCCAGGCGATACGCTTGAGGCGTGATTTCCAGAGAATTTTTGGAATTTGACCCCAAAAATTTTCTATCTCTTTTTTTTTCTTCACCCTCCAGGTCTCTTGGTCGAATTTCTAGCCAAACCTGTATCTTTAGACCTGCACTTTGCACCCGGAATTCACCCTCTCCATTTTCCACCTTTTGAGTCTCCCGAATTACCTGCAAACACCGAAAAAACACAAAGACCGAAAAGACGCAAAAGGCACAAAAACCAAAAAGTGCAGAAAATTAAAAACACAACTACATAATATACAAACCGGCCACTTCATCATTTAGCACAAATCATCAAAACAACCTCCTAAACCATCCGGAGGCTTTGATTTCACATCTTTAAAAAACCAACTACCGGTTTGCATCCGGTTTCTATCCATCCAACCATCTACCAACTTCCTAACCCATAAAGCCACAATCTTCAGTAACTCTAACAACATCTTAACCTTCCAATGCTTATAACGACCCGGAAGAAACCGAAGTGTGCCTAAAAATCCCAAAGACGGGTCACTTTCACCAACAACCACATGCAATCTCCCCACACTTGGCCTAAACTTTACCTCATCATGCAAAACACCTAAATTACCAAGTGTGGCTCTTCTATCTACCTCCTCAACCACCATTTCGCTCTCCACAGTCACCAACTTCTCGGGTTCTCCTAACGGGTCAAAATGATCACTCTTATCAACTAAGATCTCTAACCCTCCTATATCTTCCCCACACTTATCCACTATCACCACTTCATCCGCAACTACCTCACCTACCTTCTCAACTACCTCACCGGGTTCTCCTAATGGGTCAAAAATTTCATTTTTATCAACTAACTCAACTAACCCCCCGGTGTCCTCTCCACACTCATCCTCTTCAAACTCCTCATCCTCCAACCTATTTCCTATAACCACCAAATCTATAAAGGACATAAAAGTACCTATCAAGCAAACCGATTCGGTGCCCCTATCCTTACGCCTACCCACTTCAAACACTACACTCTCATGGTCAACCCTCAAAGTAATCGTTCCTGCAAAAACATCAACTAGCGCCCGGGCGGTCCTAAGGAAAGGTCTACCTAAAATCAAAGGGCAACTAGCATCATATGCACAGTCAACTACCACAAAGTCTATAGGGAACAAAAATTTATCAATTTGAACAAGCACATTTTCCACTATTCCTTTGGGTCTAACAATCGATCTATCTGCCAAAGAAATGGTCATCCTAGTCGGTTCCAACTCGCCTAATCCTAGGTGCATGAAAACAGAATATGGCATAACATTAATCGAGGCACCTAGATCAGCTAAAGCACATGTAACAGATGAATCACCAAAAGAGCACGGAATTGTAAATGTACCAGGATCAGTCAATTTTTCAGGCAATTTATTTTGAACTACAGCAGAACAATTAGCATCAAGAGTGACATCCGAAAAATTTTCAAGCTTCTTCTTATTAGTTAACATATCTTTTAGAAATTTAGCATACTTAGGCATTTGTTTAATGACATCAGTAAAAGGCAAAGTGACCCTAAGTTGCTTAAGAAGCTCTAAAAACTGATTATACTCACGTGCATCCTTCTGTTGAACCAGACGTTCAGGATACGGCACTTTCTTCAGGTCATCAGCTGTGATTGGTTTACTTGCGAATCGCACCCTCTTCGTTTCTTTAACAGCCTCCCACTTCAGCGGCTTCTCTTTCACTAACTCAGCCTCGACGTTTGGTGCGGTACTTGCTGGCGTAACGCTCTCGTGCACCCTCCCGTCCGGCGTCTCCAACTCAATCTCCTCATCGACCGGCTCCTCATCAACTACCTCCGGCGTTGGACTCTGGACAACTCTCCCGCTCCTAGTGGTGATGGCATTCACATTGGCATTGGGGTTTTTGTAAGTACTACCGGAAAACTGACCCCCACGGGAATTGAGCTCCTTCAGCTGCTTCGCTATGTCACCGACTGACCTCTGCAAATCCAGGAACGACGCTTGTTGATTTCTTAGCAACGTATCATGTTCCGCCAGCTTCTTCTGTGTGGCCTCATCTCTCGCGTTCATCTGCTGCAAGATCTGCGTTTGGTTCATGACCAGCTCTGTAAGCTCCTTCATAGTCGGCCCCTCAGTTCCTCCACCATTCTGATTATACCTCGGTTGAAAACCAGGTGGATTTCCTCCCTCTCGCCATCCTGAATTTTGGCCACTCCTCCACCCAGACTGGAACGAATTACCGAACTGGTTTCGGTTTCCAATATAATCCACTTACTCAGCGGGAGCAAGCGGGGAGTCTCGAGTGTCATGAGTGCCTCTGCACAGCTCACATTTGGCTTTAATGTGGAGTTTGATTTCTTCTAAAGATTTGTAAATATTCTCTAACTCCCTAGGTGACATGGTTTCTGAGCCAATGTGATTGACACCCCGGGTAGATGTAGATGGAACGAGTGATCTAGTCGGGGCCAAGGTGGCTCTCCGACCTCCGGGTGCCTGCTGTTCAGCAAGTGCGAAGCTCTCAAAAAGTTGTTTGCATTCATCCACCGTGAGCTTCTCCATCATATGCCCTCCAGCCGAAATATTGAAATCCTTCTGAACAGGATAAGGAAGTCCATTATAGAACTTTTCTATGATCGCCCAGTCCGTCAACCCGTGTTGCGGACATCTACTCAGAAGGGTATTGAATCTCTCATATGCGGCAGAATAAGGCTCATCGGGGTCCTTCTTGAAAGAGTGGATTTCCTCCCGAGTACGTGAAGCCTTGGCTGGAGGATGATACTTCTTCAGGAATTTTGCGGTCAGATCGTCCCAGGTGGCGATCGAATTTGGCGGAAGCGTCTCAAGCCACTCGGCGGCTCGAGACGTAAGGGAGAATGGAAATAAACGCAAGTAGATGATTTCGTTCGCGACTCCGGTGAGTCCGAACGTGTTGCAGATACGAATGAAGCGGGAGATATGCGTCGGTGCATCTTCGTCCTCACGCCCATGAAACTGGATCGAATGCGTCAAAGCGTTGATGACGTGGGACGGAACTTGCCAATTCGCGGTGTTGGCAATAGCAGGCTGTGCGATAGCAAACCGGGCCTCGGTGACTCCGGCGCTAGCCTGTTCGTGGACGGTGCGACGTGCCGCCATGGATGAAAGATCGGGAAATGGGATGAGTTTGGTGTCGCGTGTGGTGTGTGTGGAAGAAGATGGTTTGGAATGGGTGGTGGTGGAAATGATGAACGCCTCTAGCTCGGTGCGTAGAAGGTGAAACCATTCACGAATATCCGCGTCGAGATCAGAAAGTGGTGACAACTCAGGAGGACCTCGTGAACGGGTGTGTGGCATAAAATGATGAAACTGACTCAAAGAAAAAATTACAAGAAAAAAATAAAACCTAAAAATCTAGACTCGAAACGGAAATCCTAAGACTCTAGACACGGAAAAACCAAAAAGACTCAAAATTTCCTAACGACGACCTAAGTTAATCTTGCCAATTGCCAAGTGTCCCCGGCAACGGGCGCCAAAAACTTGATGTGCTCGGAACGTATCTAAAAACACTAATAAAATAGACCTAAACCTAGACCTAAGACACACCTAATTTTACCGAAATAACCTAAACCGAACCGAACCATAAGGCAGTGAACCTGTCGGCTTGTAGTAAAGCTAAGGCAAGACCGGAATATCGAACCTAGGACACTCTATGGACAAGACTTAACTTAGGACCTAAGAAATGGAAATACTGAGTAATTTTGGGTTTTAATTTGGATTGATTTAACTAACTTCAACTAAACGACCAACAAACAGACGAAAACAAGAAACTTCGGGGAACTTCAGATGAGAAAGAGGCACCACCTAGACCTAGAACTCTTATTCAACACTCACAACTCAACTCGGTTAAAGAAATCCTGATGGCAGTTAGTTCACCTTTTAAGTCCTTCCTAACAGATAATCCTACGCTCGAACAAGAGTTCACCTTTTGGGTACTTCCTACTTCAGCTAAACCTAACTACCCTCGAATCTAAATCTAAGGCACCTTACGCTAGCCGGAGCTACCTCTAACCAACTGCAATGATTCAGAATAGCAAGCTAGACAATTGTCCTAGGGAATTTCCTTTTGGGACAACTCGATCCTAAGCAATTAACCAACCCGACTACCCAATAGCTATCACCCTTTTAAGTCTATTTAGCTAGCAACACACAAGATCCAAATCATCAAATATTAACTAGACCTATAACCACAACTAAGCAATTATGTTAAAATGCAAGAATAACCTACAAGCTAACTACTTTACCCAAACCGGAAGACATCCGCAAGCAAAGCAAGGTCCAATCAATAACTAACAATTTAGATCAAGTATATAAACGCATCATCACAGCAAATTAATGGAATTGAAAAGACTATCAAACATCAATCAGATAACCAAAACCGAACTAAAGTTGTAAACATCAAACAATAGTCATAATGGTCTAGGTGGTGGCGATTTACTTAGCCAACCACCATGAGATAGTCACAAACACAGAAAAGTTCCAGAATTTGTAAACAAGACATGGTTTATGATCTAGTAATTACAATAACTGAAAATAAAGAAAGAACCGGAGTAATGATTTGATGATGAATTGTTCTCCCGGTTGACTCTCCTTGATCTCAGCTCTTCCCTGCTCCGAAAATCGCCTCTATTTGCTCTAAAAATCGCTTGCCAGTCGAGGAATACCGAACTAAAACCCTAAATTCGAATTTATAAGGAATCGGCAAAGTTCCCGGATTTATGGGTTCTACGCGTATCGCGCGGAACATGGTCTTCCCCAGGCGATACGCCTGGGGCCCACATCACGACAAACTAATCGGGTTTGACTTTGCAAACCGCCTTTGACCTTCCTCTTTCGCGCGTATCGCGTACCAGACCTCTTGGTCTAGGCGATACGCCTAGACCAGCTTTTTCAGCACTTCATCTCGTGGCCTCGTTTCCATCTTCAGTTATCTAATTATTTTGCAGCCTCGGGAATTCATCAAACTCCTGCAAAACTTGTAAAAACATAAATAAAAGACTCAAGGACTCAACTAAACTAAAAACAACTAAAACAAAAGACAAATCAACTTAAATAGACTCAAATAACTAACTAAAAGACCCCGGAAATGGGATGTGTTTGCAACACATCAAACATCCCCACACTGACTCTTTTTTCGTCCTCGAAAAATACTGCAATGGAATCACAACCAGGAAATCGACTCTACTCATTTAACATCAAGACTTCAACAGCCACCAAACAATTCCACATACCATAATGTAATCACACACTAACTATGATTGCCAATATTTCTATCCGATTAAACCCAACCACCAACCTTTTCTTTCGCCCCCATGTGTTTATAGAATTACCAGATATAAGTTCAGCTGCCTATGGATCCCACTAAAGAAAGGTCAAGTTCAACCTATTACCGAATCATATTCAGTCAAAGCAAAGGGTATTAATGATTTAAATTTATATATTTTCTCCAACCCCCCTTAAACCAGATACTAGGATGTCCAAAGAATATCTATTTATTGGAATGCAACTATTGAACATTTATTCACTAAACTATCATTTTTTTTTAAAATTGGTTACTTTTACCTAAAATTACCAACGGACATCATCAGAGGTATTCTTCCACAAGGTCTTACCCCCGAAATCATACGTGAGTATTTTGCCCGCGAGATCCGGAACATCATCAGAGGTACTTACCACGGGATACTATCCTTAGTTTGTACATGAGTATTCTGCCCCTTCACTCTAATTCATTAACCAGATTATTAACTATATGCTCGTTTGAAATTCTAAGGACATAAGAGTATCTAGCCTAAAGCGGTCTCTTTCCTCCTAATCGTGCCTCTGGTTAGGTTGGGGTATTCCTTTTTATCGTGCCTCTAGTTAGGGGGAGACGGCCGTTCGTAAGGTGTAAAGCCGGAGTGTCGACGATCGTCCCAGTTTCCTCTATCTCCCCTCGACTGCTAGGGTCGGTGGGAGTCCCTGTTGTGTTGTGGTCGACCTTGTGTCCTCTGTTTTCCGACAGACGACTTGTCTCGGAGCTGAGCTGCCTCCTCACCTCGGATGAATGCTTCGGTTCGGTCGAAAGCTTCCTGGATTGTCACAGGAACTCTGGCACTCATCTCCTTGATCAACTGCCTCGTCCTTAGGCCATGGATAAAAGCTGAAATTTTCTGTTTCTCATCGGCGTGGTCGATGGTCAGAGACTCGGTTTTGTATATTTCAAGGAAGGTTCGGAGGGACTCCTGGTCCCCCTGTCGGATATTGCGTAGCTCGATGGGGTCTTTTGTGCACTTCTTCTGTTGGGCGAAGTGTTTGTAAAATAACTGTTTCAGTTGGACATAGGTATCGATCTATTAGGAAGAGAGTTGAACCAGAGTCTGGCTGGGCCTGAGAGGGTCTGCACAAACCTCTTGCACCACACGGGAATGGACCACTTTCTTGCTTGCAGTCGTTTGAGCGTCTTTATTGTGCTTGGCATCTTTGTCTTTGGTGGGCACTCGAAGCTCTCTATTCGTTCGGTGAACTTGCTTTCTTCCTCTGGGATGTAGGGTAAAGAGAAATCATCGGCACTAACGTCTTTTGGTTCTTCTGCCCTTGTCGCTAGGACTTCGACTCGGGCGTTCAGCTGTAGTCGAGGGCCTGTGCTTTGGTTTGCCAGGTGTGCTGGACCCGATGGGTGTGGTGGCTTGCCATATGGTGGATATAAGGGTATCTGATAAGCTGGTGCCCCGTATGGGTTCATGAATGGTGGGTAGGGGTAAAACTGGTGGCCTGGGAATGCCATCGAGTGTTGCTGGTTGAATGGGAACGGTATCGGACCCAAGGTGTTGGGTGTTGGGATGGGTCCTGCACCGATGACTGAAGCTGGTGTTGGCATTGCGGGCCTTAGTATGTGAGTCGACACCGCCATGCTGTCGGTCACAACAGCTGTCAGCTCAGGTCGACTGGTATTGTCTCCCCATGGTAGAGGCATTTCCTCGTTGATAATGGGATCTTCGTCATCGTAAGATAGCTGCACGCGTATGGCCTTTACCCTTTCAGTTACTACGTGCTCGTTCAACATCTGTCGGATGTGTAGGAAGTTTCGGCTTACCAGCTCCGGTGTGAGCGTTAGGGTTTGGGAGTCGATTGTGCCCGATGATCCGGCTGTGTTCTTTCCACTCAGGGTGATGAAGTCTTCCTCGAGGTTCTGTTCACTTCGATTTTCAGACATTATGCAACTTGTATTAAGGACCGTGCAGATGACGCCAATGTAGAATCGGGCTACCGAGAGTGGCTGGATAGACCGAGGTCTAGGACAAACTACTCTGATAAGACGACTAAAAAATGGGAAAAAACAGTGAGCCTTCGGTCTGACGGGTCTCGGCTCGGCTGTTATCTGCAAAACAAAGAAACACCGTTGTTCTTGAAGGGCAGGACATGGTGTCCTGCGACCAAGCTCGGGCGTGAGAATAAGTATGCATTTCGAGAGATTAAGTGTAATCAGGTCGAAGCTAAGCGCATTGAATGAATTCTAACCTGGTGGTTGGGGTGTATTTATAACCCTCAACCCTTGTCTTGTATCGTCGTTAATGCTAATTACCCAACGGAGGTATGTTGCAGGTCTGCGTCTTGGACTGTGCCAAGTTCCTGCAGTATACGTTTTGGGTAATCACATTAAATATGCGGTCTGGTCGGGTGTCGGCACACCAACCTGTTGTTGTGGGAGCGTTGGTCTGTGGTGTCCGTCCCGGACTTGTCGTGCTCGAGTGTTGGCTACCGTATGTGTCTTTTAGCCGATGCTGAGCGGATGGTTGGTCAACTCCGTCGGGGTCGACCCTTGATACACGTTGTGTGTCGACCCTGGTGAGGGCCGACTCCTTTTCCTGTGTTGCTTGTCGGCCGACAGGTTGCGAGGCCGACACTTGTGGCTCGTGTAGTGTTTTGGGTTGGATGTGTGTGTCTATCACATTGTGACGTCATCCGACCCGGACCTACGTCATCATCAGACAAAATCCCCTTCTTCGAGCTGAAATCAATTGACGAAATCCATGAAATAGTTGCTTTAGAACTCATATATTAATTAAACTAACCCCATTGTGATGCTAATATATAAAAATAACTTAGCATTTACTATAAAATAAATCGAAAGGATAGTACTATCTTTGAAGACACCTAGCCCAACATTGAAGCACCTACAACAGTTCATTGTTAAGAATCATAAAAAAATAAAAAAAAATAAAAACTAATACGTATATACCCCACCAGAAACAACCACCCGCACAATCATTTCATTAAAAAAAGAAATTACCATAATAAAAAAATTAAAAGTTGTAATAGATCATAACATTTTCGACCGATACAAAATATTTGATCAACAATTGTAGATCAAGCAGATTTTTTTATAAACATTTGAGGATCCATTGATGGTACTTCAAGATCATTTTCACTCCCTACGCAGAGAAAATAAATATATAAACAGATGGGATTCACATTTGAGATTTGAAACACATTATGTGATATTAAATGAGCACAATCAGGTAAAACTATTATGAAATATCTTGCCTTGCATATCAAATTCGGTAAGGCTGTGATGAAAAACTATGGTCCATGTCATCAATCATCCATATCCACAAGACATCATCAGAATCAAGATCAGGAGCTGCAGTTCATACAAAAATGTTATAAATCACAGAGGGCGGGAAAATACATGTTCTCATAGATCCATATTCAAGAATAAAACAATCGCTCTAGCAATCGAGATTAAAATCAAAATAAACCATCACGAATAACAGTGAATCAGACGGTGGGATTTACTAAATCGGTCACAATTAGATTCGAAAAATATAAAGAATAAATCGAAGGTTAATTGAGAAGTTTTACCATAGAAATGTCCATTGTAATTTAATGAATTGTGGATCGACAAAAAAAATCACTACTAGAAACAGGGCCTTTCTTGACGCGCGAACGTTGACGCGCGCTAGTTAATGACGCGCAAAAGCGCGTGTCATTAAAAATCTGTCATAAATTATAGAATTTTAAGATTAGATGACGCGCAATTCTAAGCGTCATAAAATTTCTGTCATAAATAAAAAAACACGGAGTACACATTAGATGCGCGTCATCTTACAGCTGTCGTTTTATAATTTTTGTTTTCCCGCTCATATTTTTCCCCAAAAACTTCTAGCCCATCTGCCCGCTAATATTTTTGCCCTAATTCCCTCTGATGTTACAATTCCTTCATCTTCGTTTCTTCATTACTTCTCCTTCATCTTCGTTTCTTCTCCTTCATCTTCGCTACCCATGATTTAGCCCTAATCTCTGCTACCCACGATTTTTCCCTAATCTCTGCTACCCACGATTTAGCCCTAATCTCTGCTACCCACGACCTCACCTAACATCGTCACAATCGTCTTCATTCAACTCCAAACTTCATCGTCTCAACCTGTCTCACTTAATTAAACACTCGTTTCGTCATCATCGCAACTTCAAAGGAAACCGAATTAAAGAACGAGATTAATGGTACGGATCTAGATACGCGAATTCATACGCCCAACAACTCTCTTCAAGACTTCTCATGGATGGAATGAAACCTCCGTCGTGGCTTTTGAGCCCTAATTCTAACTCTCATTTGGATCCCAATGGTACGCATCCAATACGCGATTCAAGTAGACATCGTTTCTTAATTTCAGATCTAGCTAGATGATTTCAATAGTTATCATCGTTACAAAATTAGGATGTATTGTTTACATGATTCGGTTTTCACTTAGGTAAATTCATGTATTTGACTTTGAATTCCTTGTTTTCTTATCAATTTACATAGAAGGAGAATCTCAGTTTATTTACCATTCTTATTGAGGCGTCTCTTACTCTCATTCGTGAGAGAGCAAAACTTAAGGTATATCCCAATTTCACTATGAATACCTTTCTGTCATGCTAAAATTTCAAGGGCTTAAGTTTTCATACCTTTCTTGTAAAAACTGAATATCGAACTCTGTAAGTAGTTTGTTTATTAATGGATATTGGTTGAACTAGTTTTGTTAAAAAAAAAAACCAATGCTAGAATGTATTATCAAGATTCACAACTGTCATACAATGGAAATGAGGACTGTTTTTTGTTTACGATATTTGATATCTTCTTCTCTTAGTTTCATTTTCTGCAGCTAACATATCATGTTGTTTTTAATAGAAAGTTTGAAACACAGTAGCTATCTAGAAACATAAATCAGTTGTGATTGTTCCTTGTGTTTTCCATGAAGAGAAGCTATCTAGAAACATAAACACAGTAGCTATCTAGAAACATAAATCAGTCCAGACACAATACTATGTTCTTGCTATTGCAACGCCTAAACATGGATTTGAATTTGGTATTGTTGAAGCTTCTTTTGATTTCATATGATGAGCTTAAAGTTGGTGGCTAGCTGGTAGGAAAAATTAAGCTCATCTCAGTTGTGATTTATATGTAAATCATCTCGTGTGCAAACATATGATTCTGTACCAGATTTAACCTCAACAATGCTCATATTATGATCTCTTTTATCCTTTCAAAATTTGTATACCCCTGCTACTATAGTTTAAATTAGTGTTTTATTTTAGTTTATTACGTCTGAGTGCAGTTAGATGTTTTTTTTTGTTCTCTTGAAGATACTATCATGTTTTCTTTACTTTCCTTTGGTATATATAGCTTTACCTTAATTACTTATTTAGTAGATGGCCTATAAGAAATGAAGACAGAAAGTATGAAGATATTTAGAAGACTAGGCATGCTTGTATTTTTGTAAATGGGTTAGCATAAAACAGCAGATAAAATTGGGTGCAGCAGCCAGTAAGCCACATAACCTTATCTTAATTCTTTTGTAAATGTTAGGAGTTCCATGTAGGTACATTACTTAAGGTCCCATTTTTCGAAAACAATATCGGAGTTCAGTTTTTTATTGCAAGCAATCAAGAACACAAGTACTCCCAGTTCCGTTGCCGCATCACGCGGTGATTCAACCATTTAGGGGCTGTTTAACGATACTGCTTGCAACTCCTCTGTCTGGTGATGGCAACAACTGCAGGTATTTTCTTTCAGTTTAGTTATTTCCATTTGATAACTTTGGTTGTTTTACGCCATTTGCTGCCGTGGAAAACATCTTCATGTCCTCAGGTACCACTTTACATCATACGTGTAAATATTTTGGTAGCCTTTTTAAATATACATGTCAGTTGTTCAAAACAAATGTAAATCTTTCGTTGTGGTAATTTGTACATGTAGCTTCTTTTACTACCAAGGTACAAGGTTCATGATGTGTGTCATTTTCTGTTGATATATGTCACACTAAAAGATTTGAACCAATGGTTTAATTCACAAAGGGTGACCTTTTGGCAATTATGTAACAGGTTTTTAAAGGCAAGGAAATTTGATATTGAGAAGATCAAACAAATGTGGTCTGATATGATCAAATGGAGGAGGGATTATGGTACACACACCTTTTGGCAATCTACAGGTTTTGATGTCTGTTCTCATTTAAAAAAAATAGATATTGAAGATGTCTCCTCTAATGTTGTGAGTTTTTTCCATGGAGCTGCAAAGCAGCCATTTGAAATTTCTAAAAAACATCTAGCATTTTAAAGTTCTATTAAAACAAAAAAAAATCCTTGCTTTCTGCGACTTTGTTTTCCAGTTGGTCGAAACTTATTTTTTTTAAGGTGAAACTTATTTTTTTCCTAAAAAGTTGGTTTCTTGGATGTATTTTGCTTGCAGGTGAGTGAATATGTATTTTGTTAAGAGGTGAATATGTTTTAATATCTAACGGGTTGAGTTGGACCACAAGTAACGTAAAGAATAGCTTAAGTGAAAATTGCCATGAGGTTCAAAAGTTGCCTCACCTATATTAACGCATTAGACCTCTAAAATCAATTTATCAAACATATTATTATTAAACAATACTATAACCTTTGTAATCTTATTAGACACTAATTCCATATTGAAAAAGTTAAAGGTTACATAAAAAGCTATGGGAGGTCAGCTCAATCAAACCAACACCAAAAGTTACCTGTTTTGACTTGAAACCATCGTGAGACCGTTATATTGTTGAACAGTGAGACCGTTAAATTCGGCCATGTAACATTTTTCTGGAATGGAAACCGTTCTGGATATTTCAATTCAGAGTTGGAAGAATATGTTGAAATTCCAAGTGATAGTGGAATTACCTTCAATGTCCAACCCAAGATGAAAGCTTTGGAGATTGGTGAGAAGACCCGTGATGCTATCCTCAGTGGGAAGTTTGACCAGGTAACTGATTATTTGCCCCTTTATGCCTGGAATATCATGTTGTATGTAATATAAAAAGATATGAGAATATCTATTTAACAAATGTGTTTGTTTTGAATATATATTTATTTGTACTAATTTGTTCCATGTGGTTTTCCAGGTACGTGTGAACATACCAAATGGAGACATGGTTGGGCATACCGGTGATGTTGAGGCTACTGTTGTGGCCTGCAAGGCTGCTGATGAAGTTGTTAAGGTAAAATACTATCATCCTTGAAGTGTGTTCATATTTTTAAATTTCCATAATATATTAATGGTCAAATTAAACCGCCTGAAGTACGGGTTGGGTTGACCTCCGAATCTCTCACCCATTTCCTTTTAGGCTAATTGTATTACTTCTACATGTGTGGTCAGAATATGGAGAGATAACCTTCAAGTCTGTTTCTGTTACTTGCACTGAGTTGACTTTGAACATTGTTATAATCAGCAATATGAACCTGCCATCAATGTAATTATTGCTTTTGTTATTCTAAGGATGAAAATTTCAATGCTTTTGTTAAATTCCGGATCATTTAGTGATTATTGTTTCTTATTTCAGCTGGGGACTATCTTGTGTTTCTTGAGAAATGGCTTGAGAAGTATCCAGAATACAAGAACATAGACTGTTGAGAAAAAGATCAAGGAAGCCGGTGGCGCTGTTTTGCTCACCGCTTAGGTTTGTTTTTCTATTTTTGGTGCTTAGTATCGTTGATACTCAGATTACTCTGTTTTAATGAATTTGAACTCACATTTTATTAACATATTGTTTTAAAATCTCTCAATTGTGTTGCTTTGTTTGCTGATCTTTTTCTAATCAGTATTATTGAATTGGCATTTTTTATCTTGATGTTGTGACAGTGTTCACAGCATGCAAACTAGCAGATTATGTTTAGATGGGCTTGATAATGCAAGTATGGAGATGGAAGAAGCTAATGTTACATGTAGTTAGTGCAATGTAAACTAATGTTACATTTGTAATGTTTGCTCTATATATGAAATGTATTAGTTTGCTACAATTGTATTGTATTTTGATTAGGAGGTTGATTGTCATTAATGTGGAAATTAGTGAATCTACAAATTTTTTTTTTTTTAAATTTTGTTTTAATTCTTGACGCGCATTTATGCGTGTCATAAGCATATTTATGACAGGGGCTTCCTTGACACGCTTTTTATGACACGCTTTGCGCGTCATAAAATGCGCATCATTGTTCACGCGTCAAGAAACAGATGACGCGCATTTTGCGCGTCAAGAGGATTCTTGACCCTACCTTCCTTGACGCTTTTTTGCGCGTCATCTGGGCCCTTTCTTGACGCACAAAAAGCGTCAAGAAAGGCCATTTTTGTAGTAGTGAATGCAAGCGGCACTACCTAGCTATCGTAGAACTCACAAGCAAACAACATAAATCAAACAAACCTGCAATCAAAAAGCAAGAGGAAGCACTCAGAATGTCGATGGCAAGAGGAAACAACATAAATCCACAAACTAAAAGATGTATTTGAGAAATGGGATTTGAGAGAGAGCAGTATTTGAATTTTGAAGAGGAATATTCTTGCTGCTGCCTTTTCTTGCTGTTGCGTAATCCAATTCAGAAAGAAAGAATGCCTTACCTTCGATTAAGAAAGCACGAATGAACAAAAAAAAAAACAAGAACACCGTTTAAAAATCAAGAACAAGTTCATAAAATACCTTAGAAAATATCTAAAAAATGCAAGGACATTGGGACTTCGAAATAACTCAGACGTGATTTATAGAAATTGAATACTGAGATTGGTTCAATTAAATTCAAAATCATGATTAGGCCTTGCGTGAGATACATCAATGCCGTCAAGATTGGACAATCGAAGGAGAGAGGAGAAGTTGAGGAGGTTGATGATCCAGGTATAGAGAGAGAGAGCCGCTTTTTTCCTCAGCCTCGATGAAGAAGTAGGTTTGAATTCTGATGCGTGAAGAAAGGGTGGCTCGATGGCCTTAAGAAAGACCTTGAGATTGGTCAGATTTTTTATTTTCATTTTTAATATTAGACTTTTACATGATTAATATATTGGACTTGTACATGATGTATAATGTGTTGTAAAACTCTTAAAATCCAGAAAGCTTTTTGATGAACATACCCTTTAGACCAGTATCTATTATATAGTAGTATAGATATATTAGCATATTGTCCGCGCGTTGCGACGGCGACAGTTAATAGCGCGTTATTCGATATTTGTTCGCGCGTTATCGTAGTGTAATAATTTGAATCGTGGTATTTGCTTCTGTTAACGTGATAAATAATAACGAATACACGAATAAGGTTGGGTAACTGGTCATAAACATAGTAATTTATAAAATAAATATCCGAACACATGAGTAATAAAATATAACTCATAAACATAGATCAACCACCATTCTTGATCAAAATTCAAATCAGGAGTCTCTTGTATCGCTTTGAGATCGGGACCTGTTTATCGCTTTTGTCAAGTTCTTAAATGGTGGAATTCATGATACATATTGTTGTGCATTCATTTTGATAACATCATTTCCGGTTCACTTGTACGAATTTAGTGATCCATTTAATTTTGATTTTCGTTCAAGTTTGAGCAGATCGCAAATTCTCAGAACTTTGTCGTCTTTGTCTTTGCTCATCTTTTCTAAGCTTCACAATTTCATTAAAAACTCAACACATTTTATTTCTTCAGTTTTGGTTTTCATTTTCGAGTCTTTCTTAATCATTAGTTTCTAGTTTCATTGTGTCTAGATTAAAATCAGAATTTAAGCTCATCGTGTTCTTTAAGCTTCATCCATGGCAATCTTCTGAACTTTCATTTCTACATATAAATTTTGGTTTCATCTGATTCGGTTCGTAATCAGGAATTCATCCATTTCAATCCTATATCACTCACTTTATTACCTTGATCCTTTGTTAAGCTTCAATTTCGTGATTAGATCGAGTATAGACCGAAATCAAATACACACTTTAACAGTTCATCTTCGTTCTTCATTTTCAATTTCGTGTTCGATCTCGGTTTTTCAAATCTTCACCGAAACATATCAACAACGCATCTAGTTTGAATCGTTGTTCAATTTCGATCATAACCGTATCTTCTGTGATTTGACTAATTTTGAAGAAGTTACGATCAATTAAAGTTTGTGGATTGTAAACATTTTACATACGTACGTATGAACTAAATGTTTCTTTCGGGTCCTTCAAGTTCAAATAACTTTTCATTCGCATTCCTCAAGTTTGTTTCATTTTCAGCCAGGAGATTTATTGTGATTCATTCGCATCAGATTGCGTATTATTTCATTCGCATGAGTTACTTCCCATGGCATTGAGGTTATACGAATGAGGAGAGTGATATCAATTGAGTTGATTTGTTCGTATACAAAGAGAAAGGAAACTTTTAGTTAAAGATTCAAATTTGTGTATTACGAACTGTGTAACAAGTTGGGAAGATATATTTTGAATGATATTCAAAGGCGTTTGATATTAAAAAGAAAGTGACATGTTTAAAAGCTTCGGGTTTATATTCAAAAGAGTTTGAGACACAAGACGATTTGACGGGGTGATTACAACTTTAGTCATCTAAAGGAGTTCATATATTTTGAAAGCTTAGGTGATCAACGAGGTTACTCAAAGATGTTTCAAATTAAAAGCTTAAGTGAAGCGCTTGTTTAAAGAAGTCGTTCGATTACTAAATCAATAATTTTGGTGGCTCAAAAGATTTGGAACTCGAAGATTTAAAGTTGGTGATTCAAGAGATTCAGAAATTGTGATGCAACATTTAAATTTGTCGAAAAAAATTGGTGACTCCACAGTGATACATATACGGAGATCAAAGATTGAGTTTATTGGTTGGTGAATTTGAGTTCAACAAGATGAATGAAATGCGAGGAATGTTCAATAACGACAATAAATTTAGTACAAACCAAAAGGTACCAAAGTTGTTGAATCTTGAAGAGTATCATAATTGGAAAAAGATATTTGAAGCTTACGTGGGTGCAAATGATAAAGATCTGTGGATTCCAATTGAGGAAGGATTTACTTACCCAACTTATTCTAATGGAGTACCTAAAATGCAAAGAGATTTGTCATATGAGGAAAGGAAAAGTTATGAAAGAGAACTAAAAGCTTATGATATTCTCACAATAGCATTGTCAAAAGAATTACTGCCTCAATTCAAGACATGCAAGAATTCTAAAGTGTTTTGGGATGCTCTTGCTCAGAAATATGCTGAATTGAATGAATCTGTTATGGAAGAAGTTAAAAAAGACGGTTCTTAAAAATGTGAAGCTTCTGAGAATGAATTGAAGCTTAAGCATGAGAATGCGGAGTTGATTGCAAAAGTTTCAAAGCTGGCTGAAACAAATGATGATTTGATAAAGGAAGTTGAGAAATGGAAGAAAGAAGCATATGATATGGCTACACTTTTTGATGATTTGTTTGCAAAATCAAAGATCAAACTTGAAGGTCTAGAAAAGGAAGTTGCTGATCTTACTGCTAAAGAATTAAGTCATCAAGAGGACAACACGAGGCTGTTAGATGCTAAAGCTGAATTGCTCCGTGAAAACAAGCTTTTGAAGGAGAATGTTGAGATTTATAAACAAAAATGGGAAAAGGTTGTTCAAGAAACATATGATGCTCATGATCAGTTAACGAGAGAAAAGTTTACTCTGAATAGAACAATAGAAGAACTTAGTGCAACACAAAAAGAGTTGGCTGAAGCGCAAAAGACAATTGCAGACATGAAGATTGAGGTTCGTGATTTCAAAAGACATTTGCATAATCTCAATAATTCATCGTCTTTCACAAATTTTTTGTGCAAAAAGGAGAATTTTCAACAGATTTTTGGTGATGATATTCTGAAAAGTGTTTCACCTCCTGTGGTTATTGAAAATTCTATCAGTACTTTGAAAGCAATGGAAGAAGTTCATGATTATTCAAAGTTTGCTGATACAAAGTCCGAAAACAAGAAGTTGAAATTTCGGAAGAATAAGGATAAAGAAAAGCTTGATCCAAGAAAAGAACCAAAGCTTGACTCAAGGTCTACATTTCTCGATAAAGAAAAAGTGTTTGAAGGCAATCCAGAACATGTTAAAGTTCAAAAATTTTCAGAGATTATGATTGATGAATCTTTTCTTTCCAATAAAGATGACTCGAATGCTATCAAGGATGAGTTTTCTCGACTTGCTTCACAAGGTCATGAGAAACCTAAGTTGGTACCAAATAAATCTAAAAAGAATGGTGGTCTGGGATATGAAAGCGAAGACGAGAACGTGAATGTTGGAAATGATTTCCAAGATGTGCTTGAGATAGAAGAACTTGTGGAGGATATCAAGGTTCACAAAGAAAAGAAGATTCCACTTGAGAATCATATCTTGTGTGAACCTGATGCTGATTTTTTGTTAATAAATTCTAAGTTAGAGAGTCTAGGGAGTGATTCTTCTCAACATTCTACAATGTCAACAGAATCCATGTCATCTCCTATGGAAATGATTTCCAAGATGTGCTTGAGATAGAAGAACTTGTGGAGGATATCAAGGTTCACAAAGAAAAGAAGATTCCACTTGAGAATCATATCTTGTGTGAACCTGATGCTGATTTTTTGTTAATAAATTCTAAGTTAGAGAGTCTAGGGAGTGATTCTTCTCAACATTCTACAATGTCAACAGAATCCATGTCATCTCCTAAGTTAGTTGATAGGAGAGCTTGCTTTTACTACAACAAGACGGGACATGTGATTCGTGATTGTGCTACTCGAAAAAGGTTTTCACGTGGTTCATTTCGATCACCATCATCCGATTCGATGATTCTCAATGAGGTACCTGTTAGACAAATTCAGCAAAACCAACGAAAACCAGCTTATAAGAAGCCGGTTGTTGGTAAAACCTCAAATTATGATGATTGGTCACCACAATTTTCAAAACAAAAACAATTTTTCCAAAATGAGTTTAAAATGCCTTACTCAAATGATTTTTCTTATTATGGGCCTAGACAACATCACCAACATCATCCAAAACCCAAGAAAATGTTAGTTGGTGAGTTGTTAAATATTTTTTCCAACTTGTCACGGTATGTAAATGGTTCTGATTCGCATCGGGCGAAATCGTCTAAACCATTTCGTTCTTGGAAACAGAAAATGGCAACCTCGGCGGGAAACGATTTTGTTGAGGATATGGGACGACCCAAGCCGGTTTGGGTTCCCGTATTTAACTAAAAATTGTTTGAGGTTGTGTGCAGGTACTTCAAGAAGACCTATTAGTGATTGCAAAGTTGCTGTTGGTGGAGTATTTTGCTTAAGTTAGCGCTTCACAGAGTTGATATTTCACAAACATTTTTAAGAAAAATGACTTTTTCAAAATCTAAAAATGCGAGGTATACGTGTTGATAGATCAATTTTATTTTCTTTACTTTTACTTTCTTTCATATTTTTAGGGGAAGAAAATTTTGGAAAATTAAAAAAAAAAATAGAGTTTGCTGAATTTTAGGGAGGTGAAATGCAAAATATAAAAAAATGAAAAATGCAAAAAGTATGAAAAAAAATAAAAAATGAAAAATGAGAAATTGATCCAACACAAGATGAGAAATGATGGTACATCAGCATACGTTATCTGCCATGAATAAAGTAGAAAGAAAGGCTGTAGGTACTTGCTTGACTTGATTGAATGTGCTGAGTAGTCTGATATATGCGAGTATGATATAAAGATAACGCTTGCTTGATAATTATGGTTACAAATCATGATGGTTACTGTGCATATCTGGCAAAATAAAATGAGAAAATACCAAAAACAGAATAAAGAGATGTTCTGGTGTATGCTTGCTTTATTTTGAAAAATATCAACTTGTTTGATTTTCTTTATTTTGTCAAACGATCGGACTTTCTCTGCGTATCGAAAGATCGACCTGATCGTTGTTCGTTTGACGTTCTGCTTTATTTTCTTTGGTGTTTCGTATAATCCTTCGGACTCTCTTTGCGTGTACATGAGTACCGACCTGATTGTTATTGGATTATACAACTTTAACTTGTTTGATTTCTTTTAATTTATTTTCTCGATACTTATGCATTCTCTGCGTGCTCACAAGGCCGACCGACTTGTTGGTGCAAAATATGTGTGTCGTGTGTGTATCAGTTAGTCACATTAGCTTTGTTAGTTGATTTAGTTAGATTAGTTATATCTTGTTAGAGGGTAGATACTGTTATTATCAAATAGTTGAGGGTTTAGCATAAAAGAATATCATCCGAACTTCATTAAAGGGGGCTCCGAACTTATGTGCATATATATATAGATTTTGAAGTTTGGATGAAAGGAGACAGCACACAATAACCATTTTCCTGAGAATAAAGTTTCAGAGGGGAGAGCTTTTGATCTTGATCTTTAGATTACGTATACTATATCGAGTTTATTCATTGTAATCGATGGTCGAATTCGTGCTATAAACATAGTTTATATTTACTTGATTCGTGTTCTTCGTTTCGGTTATTTTCGGTGTTGTTTCAGTCCAAATTCGGTGTATAAATCACTAGATCCGATGCTATATGAGTTTTCAAGTAGAAACCATTTTCTAACTTTTCTTTTAGATTTTCATGTTAGATAACCTCCTTTTGCATCTAACACTCCTATGTCAAGTCTTGGTTAAAAATGGTGACTCTAAACTTATATTTTCTTCTATAATGTTAGTAACCTACAACCTTGTTCATGTTCTTGTTAGATTTAGTAAATGATATATTTTTGCTAGTGATCTCATGCATTTCGAACCCCCCATATGCTACATTACATAGATTTAAAGTAAAACTAGTGTTATGATGCTAGTATGTGTACAAAGTGCCATAGTTTTGTGTATGAAACACTAGATCCGAAAATTTTGACTCCTTGGAACCCTAGAAACTGATTTTTAACATGTTAGGAAGTTGTTGATGGAAGTATTTGACTTATAGATGTGTTTAACGGCCTAAACCTTGAAAATACCCCACTAAAAAGACTCGAATCACATGGATAATTACTTGCTTTTTTTTTGGAGAGAATGTTAGAACTTATTTATAGTGAATATAAAGTATGTTTTTAGCCATAAAAATCCTAGTAAAAGACCCCCCCCTGAAAATAGCTAAATTTGGGAAAAAACCAGCTTAGAAACGGATACTTTAAAGGTCCGGAAACCCTGTTTTTGTAAAGATATGAAAATAAATGTCACAACCGATTTGGAATACTTTTAGAGGCCTAAAATAACTTATGATATGTTTAGAAAGTGTTTTGGTAAGTTACGAAGCCTTAGAACGAGTCACATGATCAAAACCGGCTAAATTGGACACAAACCGGCAAAACCGACAAATCTAGGAAAATTTACTCTTGGACTTATATTTTCTGTTTTGTTATGATCATTATAGTGAGAATAAATGTATATTTATTTGTATAGTCATATGCCTTAGTCATTTTTAGAATTACCATGAAATACGGCTAAAACCGGCAAAACGTGTATTTTTTTACTTTAACCGCTGAAACTATCGTTTGTTTCTTTAAAAGTCTTCTAAACTTATATGATAATTATTTGGAATAATAAACTATTTCTAAATTAATAATTATCATGAAAATGATTAATATTTTAACTATTGGGCAATGAATATTTATTTTCAATAAATGTTTCCTTAAGGTCAACTATATCATAATGTATTATCGGGTTACCATAACGCCAAGACTTGATCAAACAAATTGGATTGACTTAGATGTCAACCCAATTTCTATAACATAAGATGTCTTATAACGTTGTATAGGACTGCTTACTTGTCCCGCTTTACTGTCTGAATCGTATCATTTTGGTGAGTTTTCACGGCCCCTTTCTTTTAACTGTTTTAATACTTGTGGGAGAAATCATACAACTTTAATCATTTCCTGATAAATAGATTACTTGTTACCTTATCTATCACATGAGCTTTTCTAGTCCAAATCCTATTTTACCATGCTTGTTCATGCTATGATGAAACCCCACTATTAGTTGAATCGATTAATTTACAAACCAAAACGATGACTCGTGAATAGACCTATTAGGTTAACGCCCCTGCTCTGATTGGTAGCTCCAATCCTGACTTTGTTTTAATAGTTAAGAGAGTGCATACAGTTATATTGGCCTTGCGGTATTGTTGACATAGTACCATGAATGGGTAATCAGTTAGTTTTGGTATTCAAGGTTCATGGTAATTTATAAAACAGTATCTAAACGAATTGTCAAACGATGGAATGATGCAATCAAAATTTGTTATCAAACTTTTACATGCATGCTATCTAAACCTGTGAACTCACCAACTTTATGTTAACTCGTTTTAGTATATGAATTCTCATGTGATTGATTTCTGCTGCATACTCGACTGCCTTATCATGTTAGGACATGCATTTTGTCGTTCTGGAGTCATGGTCAAACTTAGCCGCTCTTTTAGAGATTTCACTACATAACACCTAACGATTTCATGTCAATTCAATCTTTTTGAAATGTAATTATTTTGTAACAATTAAGACAACAAACTTTCAGTACTATTTTCGCTTCCATTGAAATGAAACTCCATATTTGGACTTAACTTAACTTTTCAAGTGGCTCTAGTTGTTTAATCATCTAGAGGTCGTTTTGTTTAACCTTGACTATGATCCATCACACTCGCGCCCGATACAAAAATTACAGGGTGTGACAGATTGGTATTAGAGCCAATGTTATAGAGAACTATGTTGCATGTTAGGACTTAGTAGACTATAGTCTAATGCTCTGCTAGTATCATCATATGCATTACTTGTTTGCATTACTTGACTATTATAAGTACACTAATGTAATTATGACTTGGACACTTTGTCACAACATGTCCACTTTAGAGCTAGTGGTGTTATCATCAGATTCAGAGACTGAGGTTGAGACAGTACTAGCTCCACCTGCTCCACCATCTCCGATGTATGAGCTGTCATCACCCACTGCTGCTCCCAGCTCACCTACGAGCGTGCTAGACATTCCCGGCGATGACCAAGACACTACTTCCGACGAGGATCCTGAGGAGCCGCCCTTCTTCGATGTGGATATCACTATTGCAGACCCTCCTGCCAACGGAGATTCTATCGCCATTACTCTGAGTGCATCCCGTCTTCCTTCTCCTATGCGTACACCTTCGTTTCGCCCTTTTAGGACTACCAATACTAGACCCATTCGAATGTACACCCCTAGGAAGTCTGTGATCCGCCGCTATGCTCCCGTTTCTGGCCTTGCTACCCTTGCGGGATCTTCTCGCAAATGATCCCGATCTCTTGAGCCTTCTGTCCCTCCTTCATCTGACCAGGCCTTGCTTCCTCCAAATAAGCGAGTACACTTTAGTGACAATACCTTTGCGATTAGCGAGTCTTCTTCCACCACTGCTGCCAGAGATGTTCCCGTTGCACCCGTACCCCGCCCTGAGGTTACTGCCCCACCTCCCGTGTTACCGGGTGTTCCTATTAATGTTCTTATCTTATCACTCTATGACTGCATTGTCCGCTGAGGACTGCATTTCCCGTCGAGATGCCGAGATACGTCGTCTACAGGCCGTCCTTTAGGCCCCTCCTACCCCTCTTGCTGTTTTCGAGGCTCGTGTCATTGAACTTGAGAGCCGCACTGTTTCTTTTGACCATGCCCTGGACACCTTGCACACTCTTCTATCCGACACCAACGGTATCGCCGGTGCTGCACTAGCATATGTTGAGGCACTCACTGCTAGCACCCCTTCTCTTGAGGACTTCACCTCTGCCATCCGCTTGACGCTTTCTGTGATCACACAAATCAGGGGAGATTCTGGCATTACTCGAGCAGGCATGATTTATCTAGTAGATGTTGACATATGGGGATCTGTTTTACCCCAAATTTTGTAATGTATTGACTCTTGTACTATTGTGGAATCATGATTTATCCACCTAAAGAATGCTATCTTTTGTAAGAATTGTTTCAGACAAGACTTTGTATGTTATGATGTATGTTATGACTCTCTATTTAATTATGTTGTGATGTTATGATTCTTCTTATATATATGTGTGGTTTATGTGTGTCGTGATATGTTTGGTCATTATTATAATGCCTTACTCTTATTTTTCCCATGTGAAATTAGAATCATGCCCTGACGCGCTACGAGAGCTACGAGAGCTAACAAAGTCCCTCATCCTCCTCCGCCACCGCCTATGGATGCTGCTGCCATTGAAGAGTTAGTCCTTCAACGTGTAATTGAAGCACTCACTACTGCTAACGCCGAATGTTCCACTGCCTCCGATAGACGCCAGAACGGTTCACCTGCTGGTAAGTTGAATCCAGGTAGGATTGAAGATCAACGAATATCAATTATGAAGGAATATTTTTAAGAAGCTTTTGATCTAACTTTACAGGTGCTCGAGACTCTAGCTACAAGGAGTTTATGAATTGCAAGCCTGTTCACTTTAAAGGCACTGAAGGTGTTGTTGGACTAATTCGGTGGTTTGAGAAGACCGAATCTGTCTATCACATGTGCAACTGCCCTAGCGAGTATAAGGTCAAGTACGGAATTTGTACCTTCAGCGAATGCGTTCTAATCTGGTGGAATGCTTACGTGGAATCTTTGGGTCAAGATCTTACCTATGCCATGACGTGGGATGATCTGAAGGTGCTCATGAGAGATGAGTACTGCCCAGGGAAGAGTTGCAACGTTTGGAAGTTGAGTTCTGGAATCTCATTATGGTTAGTGCTGATATAGCCGGGTATACACGGCGCTTAAATGAGTTGGCACACCTGTGATCCATAATGGTTACCCCTCTGTACAAGAAGATTGAGAAGTATATATGGGGACTCTCTCCCCTCATCCAAGGTAACGTCATGTCTTCTAACCCCGCTACCCTCTAGAGTGCCGTGCGATTGGCCCACAACTTGACATATCAGGCCGTTCGCCAAGGCACATCGTTTTTAAAGAATGTTGGATATTATGTGTCCAGACCTGACAAATCTTTAACCCAACTCAGTTACGACCCGTAAGAGTTACACCGGTGCAACGAACTCTAAACTCGCTTAAATATTTAGCCGGTAAAAGAAACGGAAACGATTGATTATATATAAATTATTTATACTAATTATATATGATTAATAATCGATAATATTATTATTAACGAGCTTAATAATGGGGTGAATAATATTTAAATACAAGTGGTTTTATTTAAATTCACGGTCGAATTATTAGTTAGTGAAATATTTACTAACGTTGGCTCGTGGTCTCGTGTACAAAAATGGGCTTTATATTTGAGAGGGGCCGAATTATCTAATAATTATTAGATGATTAGGGATGAAACCCTAATCACCTCCCCAATTATCTCAACGGCGAAGAAAAAAAAAGAAAGAGACTTTCGTCTCTTTTGGACTTTTGACGCAAAACCCAGAAGAGAAAAAATGGCTATAGCCGTTTCCGCACCGATCGCTGCCACCGTATTTCATCCGGTGGCCATCTTTGTACCACCATATATTCATGGTCATTGCTAGTCAGGGTGCTCCATCTATAAACACCCACAAACCGTCGGGAGGACTAGAGATCGTCGCCTCGTACGCCCTGATCCGCTACTCGGTTCGCCGTCAATCGCCGCCGCAAATCTTCCGATCACCACCTTGGAACTCGTCACACCGCTGTTCGTATCCATCGCCACCGTCACCCACCGCCACTACCGCCGCATGACTGTAGCCCGTCGACACGAGCCCTACTCCTTTCACCTTGCGCCGTCTCCGGTTGGAATTAGATCTATATTTGATAGATCTCGTAGTCTCGCGAGATGTGACGCAAGTCGAAACGCACTCTCACGATGCGAAATGGCCATAGGTCATAAACGTAGTCCCATAGCGGTACGCGACACCGGACCACGAGAATCATCGTGTTACGCAACAACCGTTGGAGCTCGAAAGTGGTTCGTTTTGTTCCGTTTCAACCTAGCGCCTCGTTCATTGAAACTTGGTGTCTTGAACGTTTGTTCAACACCGCCAAGGTATATTTAAACATAGTATTAGTTTACATTTATTAATTTATCCGTGTTTACGTGTTCGGTAATCTGATCCTGTTACACACTTATATTTGTGTTAAACGATTATATAGTTTTAATGTATATAACTTGTTATATATATATATATATATATATATATATATATATATATATTATTCCGTTGCGTTTTAGAATTAATTATATATTAATTCGGTTAACTCTTTTATAAACTATTAATCTGTCGGTCACGTAAAATTTGAATATGTCACCGTGCGACCCGAAAACACTACAAAAACCCAACAGTGGTATCAGAGCCTTGATTACCACACGCAAATCGGAACCGGTCGATTTTAAACTGGTGGATTCGTAAACTGGGGTTAAGCGCCCGAAAGTTGCGAATCAGGTTTTTATTTGTATTGCATGATTAAATTGCATTTTGGTCAACTTTATTTTGACCAATTAAATTGCAATTTGTTTTGATTGTATTGTATATGTATTCGGCCCGACCAATGTTTTGACTGTTGTGTGATTGATTTTCTGTTATGGTTTGGCCCATGTTTCTGCCCATTATTATAATTGTTCACGATTTGGGTTGGCCCACAGTTTTTGGGTTCAAGATTGTAGTTAAGTGTTTCTTTTACGAAATCTTCTACTTTGACAAAAAGTTGTCATCAAGAAGATCCGAAGATCCAATCGATGTCAAAAGGTGTCTCGAGGTTAGTGGGAGCTTAAAGAACATGTTGTTAGGACCGATTTTCACTACAAGAATCTCGATCCTGAGCAAGAACATGTTCGGATTCGAAAACTCAAAAAAAACAAATGAAGAAGATGATGATGATGAATCATGAATAATCATAAACAAGAAAGAAAGATGAAGAACATATCGAATGATTTCATATAACCGAATGATTAGTTACAAGAAATCATGAAGAACACACAATCTCTCTCTAGAAAATCCATGACTCACTCTCTCTCTAGAATGGAAATCTCACACTCTACAAGAAATTCATCATCTCCACATTCGGAGACTCCTTTACTTGTAATGGGCACCCTCACTATATATAGTGAGGGTGACTGACAACAGAAAAACATAACTGAATGAACGAAATTACAAGTAAAGATAAATAACATAAATCTTAATTAAATCAAAGCTGATTAAATTAATCCGAAGCTTGACTCGCTCGAACCGATCTTCCGTTGACTTTTACGTTGACCGTTGACCCGAACGGTTGACTTTTCCGGAAAACGGTCTTCGGTCCAATCTGCAAGCCTCGAGCATCACAACTCAGTCTCTAAATCGATTCACATGGATTCTTCAGTCGAATGCTTCGGTAAACAGATTTGATCGCGTCAGTCACATAGATTTTAAGTTCCAACAATTTCCCCCTTGACTGATGCTTTCAAATCTGTTAAACTGCTGAAGAATCGCTCTGCCGTACATCTTCAATGAGAAACTGATAAACCGGAGACAATCTGTCGTAGAGATTCCCCCTCTGAATAAGCTTCTTCTGTTCTCGTTGCTCCAGTTCGAGATCCAAGTGCTGCAGTTCACTCGGTTCACACGGTCGGGTACAATACTTAGAAAATGCTACATCTCGGAGTCCAAACCGCAACAAACTGAATCAGATAAACTAGTCAATCATCGAACATGCTCTAACTCCGGATAATCGACCCGATACCCAAATCCATAATAATTCCTCTTATTTCTCTAAATCTCTCCAAAAACATCTAGTCGGAAGCGTAAAAATCTGATGCGGAGAGTCGAACCGTCGCGATCGGTTGCCTAGAGAAACCAGATAAATAATCTTGAAATCGGACAATCTCGCAAAAAATCGGAAGTCGGATGCTGACAGTTGTGAATAATCCGCTCGACTGAGGTTGGATGCGAAAATAAAATAAACTTGTTAAATTTCTTCAAGAAACGGTCATCCGAGAGATTTAATCGGATAAATTCCAATATTTAACTGAGATTCCAGTTAATCCGGTTAGTTGACGACAGCGCTGCATCCACTAAAAATAAACCGTGAGATATAACGAGAAAGCTGAGTAATTAACCGGATAATAAAGCTAACCCGTCAGTGATCGATAGCAAACGTTGCGCGCGACGTCAATAAACGAGAACCCCAATAAAATGAAATAAATCCGTGACCAATAAATTTTCAAAAATTCCGTCGCGGCATTATCTCGTTCGTCTCGAAAAACAGATAAGAAAAACACCCGCGTTTGACGAAATATGCTGAAAAATAAATTAGTAGTAATTAAATCTTCAAAAAAGACCATAATCCATGTCAAATAAAAATGACCAATCCGATTGCATCTTCCATATGAAATCCACGGCTGAAATTCAAAGTAATCAATGGATCAGATCTTGATCCGCGTGAAACCTGAAGCACCAATAAGAATTAAGAATTCATTGATCTAAAGGTTGGAATGAAGAGATCCAACGGATCAGATGATGGACATCCAACGGCTGAGAGGCGTGATCCAGGTGAGAGGGGCGCTGGCCAATCAGAAGCCGCCAGAAACAAGCCTTCAACGGCTCTTTTCAAAGAGCTGGTCCCACGCGCTTAAATCCATTCAACGGATTCCTTGTACCAGCTGGGGCCCACGCGGTTTATCCTTGTGCCAATAGCATTTCGACAGCCCTTTGGGCAAACCGAGAAATCAGGAGAGAGACAATTCTCCTCAACGGTTCAATTGTGGTGGCGGGTCCCACGATTTATTTTGCACCAATAGCTGCTCGACAACAATAATGAGCCAGCAGCTCTTTAATCAGATTGGGGCCCACACGAGATAAATCCTCCAATCTCCATTCAACAACCATTACGATTGCATTTATACATCCGGACAATGGGAGGAGAGAGATATTCCATGCTGGCCAACCAGGAGAGGACACGTCATCGTCGTCATTCTCCAACCTGCGTAACCCTAATTCTTGTCGGAACAAAGGAGAAAACCCACCGGAAAATCGCATGACCACCGGAAAAACGTAAAATGCCCGTAACTCCCTCAAAACTTAACGAAAAGGATCGATTTTTGGCTCGTTGAACTCGGAGCATGATTCTCTACAACGCTTGACGATCAGAACTCACCGAAACTGTCTCGAACGAAGACCCAGTAAACAAGTCCTCTAAATTTTTTCAAGTCCGCTAAAGCTTATTTAAGTTCGCTAAAGCATACAGAGAAGTCCGCTAAGCTGAGAAGTTCGCTAGGACACTGAGAAGTCCGCTAGAGACAAGTCCGCTAAGACTTGAACAAGTCCGCTAAGGCAATCTTCATATCTTCAAAAACAGTTAAGAAATCTGGAAAAAAGGATGAACACGAAGAACTTACTTGTTGAGCTTGAATCTGCCCAAAACCATAAGGAAAACCCGTAATGATGCACGAAATATGAAGCTAAACCATTCACGAGATTATTTTGGCCACCAACAACCCATAAACAGCAGCTAATCGGATCAAAACAGTCTCCAAAATTCTGCAAATCTTCGAGAACACGAAGAACACACACTTACACCGTCAGTGTGTGTTTTTCCAGATCCGCTCAAACCGTTGAGATTCAGACGAAACGGATGCTTCCAATGGATCCGGAACGCGTTTTCCACTGAGACTCATACCTCACTTCATCCGAAAACATGAAGAATAGCCCAGAAAATGAAGAATCAAGCTCCAAAATCTTCAAAAACTCTAAATACGGGAAAACCCCAAAGTTACGAAAAAATGAGCTCGGATCTTCAATTTTCTCACAGATTTGAACAAGTAGAAGATAGAATCACATCTAAATGAACTCCCAAACATGAATCAAACATCCATATCATCAGAAAACATCCAGAAATGAAGAAAAAATAGAAAAAAGTCTCTAAAAACTAAGTTTTCTCATCTTCACCATTCAAGCTCAAAATCACAGATTCGAGTGACCAGATTCACGGTGAGATGAATCTGATCGGTACCCGCTCTGATACCATTTGTTAGGACCGATTTTCACTACAAGAATCTCGATCTTGAGCAAGAACATGTTCGGATTCGAAAACTAAAAAAAAACAAATGAAGAAGATGATGATGATGAATCATGAATAATCATAAACAAGAAAGAAAGATGAAGAACATATCGAATGATTTCATATAACCGAATGATTAGTTACAAGAAATCATGAAGAACACTTTCTCTCTCTAGAATCCATGACTCACTCTCTCTCTAGAATGAAACCTCACACTCTACAAGAAATTCATCATCTCCACACTCGGAGACTCTTTCTTGTAATGGGGCACCCTCACTATATATAGTGAGGGTGACTAACAACAAAAAAAACATAACATAACTAAAAATTACAAGAAAGGCAAATAACATAAATATTAATTAAATCAAAGTTGATTTAATTAATCTGAAACTTGACTCGCTCGAACCGATCTTCCGTTGACTTTTACGTTGACCGTTGACCCGAACGGTTGACTTTTCCGGAAAACGGTCTTCGGTCCAAACTGCAAGCCTCGAGCATCACAACTCAGTCTCTAAATCGATTCACATGGATTCTTCAGTCGAATGCTTCGGTAAACAGATTTGATGGCGTCAGTCACATAGATTTTAAGTTCCAACAATTTCCCCCTTGACTGATGCTTTCAAATCTGTTCAACTGCTGAAGAATCGCTCTGCCGTACATCTTCAATGAGAAACTGATAAACCGGAGACAATCTGTCGTAGAGATTCCCCCTCTGAATAAGCTTCTTCTGTTCTCGTTGCTCCAGTTCGAGATCCAAGTGCTCTGACTCACTCGGTTCACACGGTCGGGTACAATACTGAGAAAATGCTACATCTCGGAGTTAAAACCGCAACAAATCGAATCAGATAAACCAGTTTGACACCGAACATGCTCTAACTCCGGATAATCGATCCGATAATCCAATTCCATAATAATTCCTCTTATTTCTCTAAATCTCTCCAAAAACATCAAGTCGGAAGCGTAAAATTAGATGCGGAGAGTCGAACCATCGCGATCGGTTGCCTAGAGAAACCGGATAAACAATCTTGAAATTGGACAATCTTGCGAAAAACCGGAAGCCGGATACTGACAGTTGTGAATAATCCGCTGACTGAGGTTGGATGCGAAAATAAAATAAACTGTTAAATTTCTTCAATAAACGGTCATCCGAGAGATTTAATCGGATAAATTCCAATATTTAACTGAGATTCCAGTTAATCCGGTTAGTTGACATCAACGGTGCATCCACTAAAAATAAACCGTGAGATATAACGAGAAAAACCGAGTAATTAACCGGATAATAAAGCTAACCCGTCAGTGATCGATAGCAAATGTTGTGCGCGACACCAATAAACGAGAACCTCAATAAAATAGAATAAATCCGAGACTAATAAAATATTTTCTGAAATTCCGTCGCGGCCTCATCTCGTTCGTCTCGAAAAACTGATATGAAAAACCCCGCGTTTGACGAATAATGCTGAAAATATTAATTAGTTGAAAAATCTCACAAGAGAAAACCATAATCCTTGTGAAAAAATCGCAGCCAATGAGGATGGAGTTTCAAATCTGATCTACGGCCAGGAATAAAGAGATCCTAGGGCTGATAGGCGCGATCCACGTGAAGAGGAGGAGGACCAATCAGGAAACGGCAGAAGAAGCACACCATTTGATCCTATGGCTGAGATCTGAAGCCATCTAACGGCTAAGGGTGTGAGATCCGTGTGAATTGGCTTTCGGCCAATCAGAGGCGGACAGCAAAAGCATTTTCAACGTCTCTTTTTTTCAGAGTGGGTCCCACGCGGTCTCCAAAACAACCAACCAGAGAGCTCCAGCGTAAAACCTCCAACGGATCTTCAACAAGGGGCCCACGCGCCATCATTCTAAACCAATAAGAATTAGACAACGACTAGGGTTGACTGAGGAAAGAGAAAGAAAACATTCCCATGCAGCCAATGAAGACCCGCCACGTCAGTTGTTGTTTTCTCCTTCCCCAAAACGCAGCAACAACACCGAAACCCTAGATCATCGGCCGGAAAAACGCATGCATCACCGGAAAAGCGTATTATGCTCATAACTCAAAGAATACTCGACCAAATTCTTCGAATTTTAGCTCGTTGGACTCGTATGAACATTCTCTACAACCCTTGACGAACAGAATTCTCTGAAACGAACTCGGATAAAAACCCAGAAACAAGTTCGCTAACGAAACAAGTCCGCTAAAGCCACCAGAAGTCCGCTAAGGCACCTCTGAAGTCCGCTAAGGACTCAAGTTCGCTAAGCACAGAACAAGTACGCTAAGACAAGCTTCAAGTTCGCTAAAAACGATTCAAGTTCGCTAAGACAAACGTCAAGTCCGCTAAGACTCATGAAGTCCGCTAAGAGGAGAACAAGTCCGCTAAGACTTGAACAAGTTCGCTAAGGCAATCTTCATAACTTCAAAGCACTGATGAACAATTCTGGAAAAAGATGAACAGTGAAGAACTTACTTGTGAACTTGAATCTGCCCAAAAACAATCGGAAATCTCGATATGATGCACGAGATGTGATAATAAACCATTCACGACATTGTTGTGGCCACCAACAACACATAAACAGCAGCAACTCGGATCAAAACAGTCTCCAAAATTCTGCAAATCTTCAAGAACACGAAGAACACACACTTACACCGTCAGTGTGTGTTTTTCCTGATCCGCTCAAACCGTTGAGATTCAGACGAAACGGATGCTTCCAATGGATCCGGAACGCGTTTTCCACTGAGAATCATACCTCACTTCATCCGAAAACATGAAGAATAGCCCAGAAAATGAAGAATCAAGCTCCAAAATCTTCAAAAACTCTAAATACGGGAAAACCCCAAAGTTACGAAAAAATGAGCTCGGATCTTCAATTTTCTCACAGATTTGAACAAGTAGAAGATAGAATCACATCTAAATGAACTCCCAAACATGAATCAAACATCCATATCATCAGAAAACATCCAGAAATGAAGAAAAAATAGAAAAAAGTCTCTAAAAACTAAGTTTTCTCATCTTCACCATTCAAGCTCAAAATCACAGATTCGAGTGACCAGATTCACGGTGAGATGAATCTGATCGGTACCCGCTCTGATACCATTTGTTAGGACCGATTTTCACTACAAGAATATCGATCTTGAGCAAGAACATGTTCGGATTCGAAAACTCAAAAAAAACAAATGAAGAAGATGATGATGATGAATCATGAATAATCATAAACAAGAAAGAAAGATGAAGAACATATCGAATGATTTCATATAACCGAATGATTAGTTACAAGAAATCATGAAGAACACACAATATCTCTCTAGAAAATCCATGACTCACTCTCTCTCTAGAATGGAAATCTCACACTCTACAAGAAATTCATCATCTCCACATTCGGAGACTCCTTTACTTGTAATGGGCACCCTCACTATATATAGTGAGGGTGACTGACAACAGAAAAACATAACTGAATGAACGAAATTACAAGTAAAGATAAATAACATAAATCTTAATTAAATCAAAGCTGATTAAATTAATCCGAAGCTTGACTCGCTCGAACCGATCTTCCGTTGACTTTTACGTTGACCGTTGACCCGAACGGTTGACTTTTTCGGAAAACGGTCTTCGGTCCAATCTGCAAGCCTCGAGCATCACAACTCAGTCTCTAAATCGATTCACATGGATTCTTCAGTCGAATGCTTCGGTAAACAGATTTGATCGCGTCAGTCACATAGATTTTAAGTTCTAACACATGTAAGTTACATGAAGATGCCTTCCTTGTGGTTTGTTTTGTACTTTTGTCCCGTGACCCATTTGGTCTCGCTAAAAGGCTCAAGCAAGACCAAAACCCTAATGGCCGAATACATATTTGTTTTGCTTGTTTTTGTTGCTTGGTTTAATAGTGGTATTACACACCAACTAAAACACCAAAATCATTTTAAAAATGGTTTTAAAACTGATAATACAATCAATGGGTTGCAAGTTGTAAAAGTCTTTATAACTTGACCTAAATTTTAATGTAACCACCTTAATGAGTTTTTGGAATTTTCAAATTTTATAAAAGTCAATCAAACTTAATAAGACACTAATTAACTTTTGACTGGTTACATAACTCGCGACAACCTAGTTGCATTTTTACATAATAGGTTATTTAAAATGAATGTCCGGAGTGAAGATAGGGTTCTCGTTTCTGTCAAACGATCTCAATTAAAATTAAATTTTAATATCCCTATCTGGTAATAATAAATTGATAGTTGATGCCATCCAAAATCAAGTCAAACTTGGAACGTATTTACCGATGCATCAGTGTTGGAGAATTTCAACACCGCACTTGGTGTATACGGTACCTTCCGAGGTGGAGACATTGGAGTATTTCAACACCATGACTGCCACATTCACCATTTGGTATTACTATCCCATTTCTCTGGATGTATTTGTAGTGTTGGAGTATTTCAACACCGCACTATGAGTGTGTACATATAAAGTTGGCATGAATGAGGCTAAACGTATCGCAAAATGCAAATGGTTGTATTATGCGGCCTCATACCGAGGGTTGTGATTGAGATTTCGCAACTGACACCCGTTGTCAGTTTGGTTACACAAATTTCTCTTGAGCCTCATTTGGCGTTCTCAAGTAAACTTGTCTAATCGAATTCTCAATTTTCTTATAAATAAATCTTACCACTTTATGATAAGAAAATAGTTTACATCGAAAATACTAATGTATTGTGCTTTGCTTATAATTTCAAAGAGACTAATGAAAACAAATCACATTCTTCCTATAATCAATCCTAGAGTAGGATAAATCAAATAACACCAACTTTCATCTTGTTGAAACAAACTCAGAAAATGTTCTGACAGTCTTTCACAAACTCTATATCTTGAAGAGCCTAATCGCCATTGTTATGTTCCTTTATAGGATTACAACACGCAAGGATTAAATAACATAACACTGACACCTCTAAGGTAGAAAGTATTATGCAGGCCCACATGTTTCCTGATCTTCAACAAAAGCATGCAAGACTTGAGTATCAATGACATACCAAACAAGCTTAACTGCATGTTTCATTACAAGATGGAGATGAGCTCCATGCAAGGCTCTTCTCCACAGGGTCATGTCATTAAGATGAAAGGGTACCATTATCACCTGATTCAACTAGGTTACCCCACGAGTATCTGGGCTTATACCTTTTCACTTCTATAACACAGTATATACAGCGTGCTTTAGTGGAAAAGTTGAACCAGTTGATAGCATTATGCTCAATTGACACATCACGTGTCATAGGTGATTGCTACCTTGTTAAGAATCCCCATACCAAGAAAAGAGTATTGACTCTAAGGGAAATAAAAGGCTGTTGATATTGCCATGACCAACTGGCACCATTACCAATGGCAAAAGATTTGTGCAACCATTGCTGCCTCATCATGACAAGAACCAGTGCTCTATGTACAATAAATCGGGTATTATACACTACCTTGTTAAGCTAAAAGAAAATGGACAACCGTTAGACTTCTTTGTCGGTATTCAAACTAATGTTATTAGATTTTAATGGGTTTTCCACAAGACATGCATGCATGACATCTAGAATGCCTTGCAAGAACGTGAAACTAAGAAAAGCTTAATCGAGGGACACATGATTCGAATTTCCCTTTTAAGGCATTTTTCTTTCGATCACGTATTTCACCTCTTGATGGTATTTAAAATAAATGGTTGTTTTGACCTAGCTCGTCTGGGATTAATACTTTGCTTTTCACGGATTTTATATCAGACTAATAACATAAGTTAAAGTTTCTTTATGAAACATAACTAGTTCTAATGATTCTTGTTTGTGCCTTATTCGTGTAGGCCCAACTAGATCCTATGATCCACCATGGGATTAAGTTTCCTTAATGATTGTGTGTCAAGCTTTCACGAACTCACAACCACATCCTTCACTTATTCAAGTGAAATGTTAAATGTTCTTCCTAGGCTTAGACACTCTTGTGTTGGCAAGCCTTAAAAGACAATATAACAAGAATCATAACAATTACTTCATAACTATGACGATAATCATAGTGAATATGCTTATGGCTATAAGCATCAATGAAAATTCTTGAATTGTACAAGAACATTTCAAATGGAAGTCAAAGAACCATCTTTACAAATACGATCCCAATTCTAAGTCTGATCGTAATAAAGAATACCTGAAGCCTGACGAATCCTAAAATCATCTTAAGATATGCGAAAGATGTTTTCTCTATTCTGGTCCTACATGCACAGCCTTGGCTTGAGTACATGATAGGAACCAAACGATGCTTGTCAACGTTTGAAAGATGATATATAGGAAATATTTGCGATACACACCCCTATTGAGTATCACTCTCTTCATCACCACTCGCTTGATAAATATAGTATCGAATGTCTTTTGATAATGAGAATTTATACTCGTTAGGTACTATGACGTGTGCTAAAGTGTCTATCAAAAATCGGTCAAGTCAAAAAGGGAAAATCCAGAGTGACTAAACACACACGTAGGGCAGTGTACCCATCATATGCAGGATAGTATCGGTAAATGCCCGGATGTCAAATCCAAGGACGCAATGCAGGCTCTCGATATGCGAACTTTGCTAATATTTAACCTAAAATATTCTGGTTTTGAGAAAAACAAGAAAATAGATAAACAAGTAACTAAGATAGCTAAGGAACAAAGTAACAGAAACTAAGGTGACTCAAATATGGGAAAAAAAGGGTGCTGCCTGGCAAGGAATCCTCTAGGCTGACTATTGACTGATAAACTGACTACCTCATGTGACACTACCCTCTAAAGATGAAAACCGCGATAACTTAGACTATAGACACATCTTCGCTATCTAGGCAATCCTAAACTGAAATCCGGATAGTTAATTAATACTTAATGCTAAGTGGTCAGATCGCTTCGGTCAAAGCAGATTAGACACGTATGAAACAGAAAACCACTCAAGAGGTCTCTCAATATGGTTTCTACAACACACTAGAATACTAAAATGGGATCAATGAAACCTAAGCAATGTCTAACACGTACAAGCGGGTCAAAACCTTAAGTTATCAAGTATTCTAACCAACCGACAAAGTCAAACAACCACCTAGTGTGCTAAACGAATCGGTCAATTCAATCCAACACAAATATTATGCAAAATCAGCCCCAAATTATAACTACAAGATCATGTAGAAGTTCTCCTATCATGCATTTGATCAAAACTCATAAAAGTCAAACCAAATAATAACCAAATCACAAATTAGGTCAAAGTTCTTTGAGCCTAAGCAATTTAATCACATCAAGCAATCATAACAGAAGCTAAACATGCTAATATGATCATTTCATAGATCCAATTCAGATTCAATAGCAATAAGATCAAGTCACATGAAGAAAGTCAAAGTAAAAAGTCAAATCAAGCCCAAATTCATCCAATACCAAGCAACACTATAGATCTAGCCTACAATCATGTTTTGAACTAATAAAAATATCATCTTTGAACCATACATGATCTGAAAATCAACAAAAAGAGAAAGAAATCAAGCCTTGGTGAAGAACACCAAAAAATAGAAGAAAAATCTTCAATCTTCAATCCAAATCCAAGCTATCTTCAATCCTTAAGCTTCAAATCCGTCTTCTACAGCAGATCTAGGGTTTTTTCGAGTGGGTATGGGGTGTCCTCCTCCTTAATGACGGCCAAATTGTGTTTAAATAGAGGCAAAATTGGGTTTACTGTCTGTTCGTCGATGCGGGCTGCATCAGATTAGACTGGAGGTGATGCGGCCCGCATTGGCCCTTTGACTGCATAGTTTGACCAGACATGCTGCGGGCTGCATCAGGTTATAAGGATATCAATGCGCCCCGCATTGACGCGGATCAGGAAAACTTCAATATTTTCAATCTTCAACCACCGAGCATCGCAACGGGTCCAAATGCTCCAAAAACACCCAAATCCAATCACCGACATAGCAGAACCTTAAATTTAACAAATTTATCAATTAAGCATCGAATCCAACCAAAGTATAACCAAAATGTAATGAAAATGGGACATTTATTCATCAAAAATCATAACCAAGATGCTATGCATCAAATATCCCCACACTTGAACCTTTTTCGTCCCGAAAAAGTCCGCAATGAGATCATAACCGGAGAATCAACCTTCAAAACTATACTAAGCTAGATACTCACGCGCTAAAAGCGATTACTGGTATTTCGGTCCGAATAAACCCAACCGCCGAAAACCAAAGCCCCTGAACATGCTTTATTCAGATTTACCAATTATGGGTCCCACACTTACAGTTTCGCAACTAGGCCTAATCTCATCTCAAAGCATGAATCAACACGGGTCAAACAGGATTAGGGTTTTTCCCACCATAATTGGTTAAAATATTTATGACTTGGAGATTGTGGAAGATGGAATGGATGGATGATGGCTGAGCTTGAATTGAATTTATTTATTTCTCCTAAACTAGGTTGAGTCTCCACCTGACATTACATCTCCTGAGTCACTATCCCGAGAGGTAGTAAGCAGGCTTTGACCCTCGCACGCAAAACCACATCACCCCAATAGATCATCTCCGGAGTCACTATCCCTAGAGGTAGAACGTAGGATCAGCGAATTTTGCGCACTTTATTCGATTTTTTTTTTTTGCTTTTTTTTTTCTTTTTTTTTTGTTTTTTTTTTTGCATATATACATATATTCAAAACAAGCTCAAGATGGATGGATGAATGGGGCGCCACTAATTCTCGGATTTATTTTCATAAAAAGATCATAGTGTGCCAGGTAATCTCCAAATCAAAAACATTTAGACAAAAGTGGTACCTATCAGCCTATTCAACAGTTTCGGCTTTGCTACTACACTAAAGGCGGAAACCCACAATATTTATTTATTAAGATTTATTTAAGTAGCGAAATCAGGATTTTTAAGCTTTTAGAAATCAGCTGGGCCTACCAGCACATCACTAAATAGGCGCTTTCAACTTTATTCATTTATTATTTATTTACAAAAAGTATCAAAACTCCGGTTTTACCTATCATTTCTCATTTTGTTACAGACAAAATCAAGGACATTTTTGAAAATTTTTGAAATTTAAGCCCAAACTAAACAATTTCATGTTTTCTTCAACCGTTTCCCTCCCCACACTTGAATAGTACATCGTCCCGAATATACGTGAATGACAAAAATAAGAATAAGGGTGAAGGAAAATGAAAACTCCCCTGATCGAAGATATGCAGCTCTCGACGAATGCAAGAACTGCCTGAATGAGTCGCGAGGGGCCAAAAATCTCTGAAATAGTAGCAACCACAGATCTCGACCACAGGTGCCAGAAATGTGGTCCGATGATGCTCCAAAATGTAAAAATGTAGAAAATAGCTCTCGACGAATGCCAGAACTGCCTCCGCCTATCACTAAGACAAACACACAAAACGATGCATCAACCATAACAGATAACATAAAGAGATATATATAATAAAGCATGTCAATGTAAACATCCAACCCTTATACAAAATATCCCGAGTTTGTAAATGATGAATATAATAAAAGCAAAAGTACAACTCGGATAAGGGTACAACCGAATCTGATCAAGGATGTGGGTCTGCTGGTGGTCCTAGGAATGGAGCGACTCGTATGCGGTGATCTCTGCTAAAACTGACTCGCCATCGACTGGGAACGGCATATCCTGCACATTTCTCAACAACACAAGTAAGCATAATGAAAATCATGAGAAAGGTGAAAATCGGGATTCAAACGGGCAATTGCTGAAATATTTTGCAAAGCAATGAAATTTGGTCAAATACAAACGGCGGGAATGGAGATTGAATACCCAACAACTTGCATTTGACCAAAACCGACAACGCCCAAATGAAACTCTCACACGAACCGCCCAATTGTCGTTTATGAAGTCGACGGTTCGCGCGAAACGGTCAAAGATGTTTAGAAAACAAGTGCGCAGACGTTTGTTTAAAAACTATGAAGTGACATTCCGCAAACTCGAAATCCAAACAAGCCCCAAAAATACAGTCCTACGGACCGTTGGAATGGAGATTGAGTACCAACGACCCGTAATTCGGTAAGATTTTCAGAAAAATCAGGCATGACCCGTTCGTTTATCGGATAAACCAACACTCATCTGGATTGTTTTAATCAAGCACAACAGCCAAACACAATCAGAAATGCATCATTGGGTGAACAGAGTGAAAATACAACTAATTGTAACCTAAATTGCCGAAGACAAACAAGAAAAGCACAAAACAATTCAATTCGAAAAATAAGGAATCTAACAAAGCAACTTAACTAAATTAAATCTAAGAATAAACCTAAACGATGAGAACGACAACTTGAGTTAAACAATTAAAAGCCCTAAAATAATTAAACATTTTTTTGTTCTTTTGGTTTTTTTTTTTTTTTTTTTTTTTGATTAATGCCAAACTAACCAAACAGCAGCAACTAAAAACTAACTAAAAACTAACTGAATAAAAACATGAACCTAACTAGGGACTAATTTTAACCCAATTACCAAGCAAACTAACATGCAATAAACAAACTAAATGAGAACCATTAACAGAATCACTAAAAATGCCTAAACAACTCAAATAAAACAAAGCATGTGTTCTACCTACATAAAAACAATTACCCTAAACAAAGCAATGATGACCTTAAACTAAAGTAGCCCTAAAAGTACTAACGTAACAAAACAAGAACAATTAAGCTATTAGAGCTAGAAAATCATAGAACCACGGTCTCAATATTAAGCACAATACATATTTGAAACTAGAATTTCCATTCAATGCTCGAACCAAGTACCAAAAGTAGTACAGATAGAAAACTGGTTGAACACTTTAAGCAGTATCATCATGTGAATTTATCCAAAGAACAATCTGCTTGGCTAAAAAAAAAAATCACTTATCAGAATATGCAAGAAGAACCGACTGCAATCCAGAAATATTCATCAAAATAAATTTGCAACAGCTTTTCAAACAGAGGATTTGCAAGAACCCTAAACTAGAATGAAAATAAAAACGAATACCTGATATGTTGATATGAGAAGTCAGCTAAAAAGAGCAATGAAAATTTAGGATGAACAGAATTTTGATCGACGGTGCCTGATGGTGAACAGAGGCGGCGACTTCAGGAGAATGGTGATAGCAGGGATGGCTGTGGGAGGCAGCTGGTGGCGGATGGTGGATAGGTTGTGGCGGCGAGTGATGGAGGATGGGAGGAGATGGATAGTGGAGGCTGGATGGGGGAAGGGGAGATCGCAGGTGGGGAATAAAAAATTAGGGCTAGAATGAGGATTTGGGGGAAAATAAAGAGGATTTCACGATTTTGAACCGATGCGGGCTGCATCAGTGTTCGGGTTTTTTCATTGCGGCCCGCATCACCTCTGCACAGCAACTTATTTTTTCTAAAATGCTCAAAACTTATCCGATTCGATTTCCCTCAATCCCGATCATCATCAGACATCATAAATTCATACATGGGACTGTTTAGGACTTACCAACAATGTCACAAACTTGTTTTGCCTCAATCTTACCCGAATTAAGTCCAAAATTCCAAAAATACCCCTATTTTGCAAAATCTTCAACTTGGCATACAGAACGATGCAATCCTCACCCGTTTGAAACTCTTTTCTGCCCCGGATGCATCTACCAACCTGCAAAACTAAAAACCAAGCGTAAAATGAAAAAAGAAAGCATAATTGAAACTAAAATGACTACAAATTAAGCAAAAGTCAAAGTGGACCAATAAAAAGTCAAACTAAGCTAAAAACAACCAAAATAAGCATAAAATAACTAAGTAAACTAAAAACCTAATCGGGTTGCCTCCCGCAAGCGCTAAATTTATTTACGAGTCTTCAGTCGGACTCGAACCCGCGATTAAGTCAACCGGGGTCATGGACGTGACCTCCCTCACTACCAAATCTGCTCTCATCAAACCCGTGCACGCGCCAATCCTTAAGCAAGGACTCAACTCCTTTATGTCGATCACACAAATACATGGCGTAGACGTCAGCCGCCCACGACCTATCACTCACTAAAGCATTTTTCTTCACATCAGGCGGCTTTTTCTGCTTCACTTTAACACCCGCCTTCTCCCCACACTTCTTCTTTGTCGTGGTGTGCAAGATTTTAGAAGTCTTCGAACAAGCCATAAGTGGATCGGGGAAAGGATTTGTGGCTCCAATAAATATGCTCTCCTCTAATTTATCCTCATGTGATGATTCTTCCTTAATTTCCATACCTTGCCCTCCATATAGCATGGCCTCTAGCTTCTCGAGCTCACTATCTGGATCAAAAGTATCAGCATTCTCAACCACGAGTGGCACAGCTAGCCAATCCTCTCCAAGTTCCTCAAACATCTGATCATCAAATGTATCATGCTGGGCTGGATCTGTAGCCTCAATCTGATGCACAACGGCCTACTGATGTTTCGCGTGCTGCGTAGAACCGTCGACACTGAATGTCACAGCCTCATCATCCACTCTCAATGTCAATGTGCCTTTCTGCACATCCACCAATGCACCAGCTGTAGCTAGGAAAGGGCGTCCTAAAATGAATGGTACATTGGTGTCCTCGACCATATCTAGAATGACAAAATCCACAGGAAACACAAATTTATCGATCTTCACCAAAACATTCTCTATCATCCCGCGTGGAAACTTAACGGATCTATCGGCGAACTGAATGCGCATGCGAGTCGGCTTTGGCTCACCTAGGTCTAGCTGTTTAAATAGAGAATATGGCATCAAATTGATGCTAGCACCTAGATCAGCAAGAGCATTCCTAACAGACAAACTGCCTAACGTACAAGGGATAGTGAAACTCCCTGGATCACTCAGCTTTGGTGGCAGTTTGTTCTGGATGACCAATGAACACTCCTCACTGAGTGTAACCTGTGGAACATTTGGAATTTTCTTCTTGCTACTCAGCATGTTTTTCAGAAATTTCATGTACTTCGGCATGTGCTTGAGTGCCTCAACCAATGGAATGTTGATGTGCAGCTGCTTTAACATCTCAATGAATTTCCTATGCTGCTCTACTTCGACTTGCATTAGTCTCTCCGGATATGGAATGCGTGGAACGTAAGCTCTAATCTGTTCCATGGGACGTGCTGTACTTGCTGGGCTTAGCCTAGATTGCACCTGCCCAGGAGCCTCAACCTCAATATCCTCCTCAATCTCATCATCACTATCCTCATCAACCGGCTCAGCAGCGACTGCCGGCTCTGGATCTGGAGTGGTTTTGCCACTCATAGAAAAGATTGCACTCACATTTTGTTTTGGGTTTATTTCAGTGTTACCTGGTAAACCTCCGTGCTGACGCTCTGACATAGATTTGGCAAGCTGGCCCATCTGTCTCTCAAGATTTTGCATATGAGTGCCCATGTTTCCCATTTCTTTCACAACAGTGGAGATATCCTGCTCGTTTTTAGACAAACGCAATCCATTCTGCTGGGCAACTTTCTGAATATCCAAAGCAGATTGCTGGTTCTGCTGCATCATCTGAGCCATCATGTCAGTAAGATTCTTCATACCCGTATCCTCAGACGGAATCGGGATCTGCCTAGTGCTCTCAGGGTTAGGGTTATAGAAACCCTGTTGTCTCTGTGGCGGTCGTGGTTCAAACCCCGGTGGGTTCGAACTGCTCGGCTCTTGCCTCCACCCCGAATTCTGGTTTGGTCTCCAAGCCTGATTGTAACTATACTGGTTGGGCGGTGGGCGGGCCTGGCTAGCCATATAATCGACCTGCTCAGGTAGCTCGGTGCTACCAACAATGGGACAACTGGTAATATCATGAGGACCAGCACATAACTGACAGAATTTCACATGCTGCTGAGTCGCCTGTGGCTGGCTCATCTGTGTCTGACTCGTCTGCATCCCTTTCATCATCTGCGATAACGCCTCGACCTGCGCTGAAAGAGTTGTAACGGGATCTACCTGATGAACCCCTCTAGCCTGGGGTTGTCTACTCCGCGTGGTAGACCACTGGCAGCCGTTCAAGGCAAGCTCCTCGAGTAAATCACGCGCCTCCTCTGGCATTTTGTTGCTCAGAGATCCACCGGCGGAACTGTCAACAGTCGGGCGCGTGAGGGCGTTCAGGCCACCATAGAAAATCTGCACCTGCTGATGCAGCTCAATGCCATGAGATGGGCATTTCCTCAACAACTCCTTAAACCTCTCCCATGCCTCATATAAACTCTCGGTGTCCTCCTGCACGAACGAATAGATTTTGTTTCGGAACATCGCGGCTTTCGACGGAGGAAAATACTTGGAAACGAATTTCTGGGTCAAAGCATCCCAAGTAGTAATCTAACCAGGCGGAAGGGACTGAAGCCACGCCTTCGCTGCGCCGCGAAGGGAAAATGGGAAGAGTCTCAACTTAACGGCCTCCGATGTGACTCCATTGAGTTTGAATGTGTCACAAACCTCAAGGAAATTTGAAATATGAGCCATCGGGACATCGTTCGGAAATCCATCGAACTGAACATAATTTAAGATCATGGAAATGGTCTGAGGCTGGATCTGGAAGTTGTTAGCTTCCACGGGTGGTCGTATGACACTGGGCTGCGCCCCCGCGATGTCGGGACGAGCGTAGTCGGCGAGCGTGCGTCTCGGCGGAAGTGCCATCGGAACAGGAACAACTAATGCCTCCAAACGTCGAAGTCTATGAAAAACCCTCTCAGGTTCGGACAACGGTGAAAAGTGACTCCTTCGACGACGAATGCGCATAAACAGACGAAAAACGCATCAGAAAGACAAAAACAAAATAGAATGAAACTAGACTAAGATAATAAACTAACTAACACGTACGTAAACACAGAAATAAGCAAACATACTAGAAACATGCAAATAAACAAGTAACGAAAGCAAGGAAATGGCTAAACTACTAGCTCCGAACTTTCTTAAAATCTGCGCGTCCCCGGCAACGGCGCCAAAAACTTGACGTGTGCTGAAGTGTCTATCAAAAATCGGTCAAGTCAAAAAGGGAAAATCTCGAGTGACTAAACACACACGTAGGGCAGTGTACCCATCATATGCAGGATAGTATCGGTAAATACCCGGATGTCAAATCTAAGGACGCAATGCAGGCTCTCGATATGCGAACTTTGCTAATATTTAACCTAAAATATTCTGGTTTTAAGAAAAACAAGAAAATAGATAAACAAGTAACTAAGATAGCTAAGGAACAAAGTAACAGAAACTAAGGTGACTCAAATATGGGGAAAAAAGGGTGCTGCCTGGCAAGGAATCCTCTGGGCTGACTATTGACTGATAAACTGACTACCTGATGTGACACTACCCTCTAAAGATGAAAACCGCGATAACTTAGACTATAGACACATCTTCGCTATCTAGGCAATCCTAAACTGAAATCCGGATAGTTAATTAATACTTAATGCTAAGTGGTCAGATCGCTTCGATCAAAGCAGATTAGACACGTATGAAACAGAAAACCACTCAAGAGGTCTCTCAATATGGTTTCTACAACACACTAGAATACTAAAATGGGATCAATGAAACCTAAGCAATGTCTAACATGTACAAGCGGGTCAAAACCTTAAGTTCTCAAGTATTCTAACCAACCGACAAAGTGAAACAACCACCTAGTGTGCTAAACGAATCGGTCAATTCAATCCAACACAAATATTATGCAAAATCAGCCCCAAATTATAACTACAAGATCATGTAGAAGTTCTCCTATCATGCATTTGATCAAAACTCATAAAAGTCAAACCAAATAATAACCAAATCACATATTAGGTCAAAGTTCTTTGAGCCTAAGAAATTTAATCACATCAAACAATCATAACAGAAGCTAAACATGCTAATATGATCATTTCATAGATCCAATTCAGATTCAATAGCAATAAGATCAAGTCACATGAAGAAAGTCAAAGTAAAAAGTCAAATCAAGCCCAAATTCATCCAATACCAAGCAACACTATAGATCTAGCCTACAATCATGTTTAGAACTAATAAAAATATCATCTTTGAACCATACATGATCTGAAAAATCAACAAAAAGAGAAAGAAATCAAGCCTTGGTGAAGAACACCAAAAAATGGAAGAAAAATCTTCAATCTTCAATCCAAATCCAAGCTATCTTCAATCCTTAAGCTTCAAATCCGTCTTCTACAGCAGATCTAGGGTTTTTTCGAGTGGGTATGGGGTGTCCTCCTCCTTAATGACGGCCAAATTGTGTTTAAATAGAGGCAAAATTGGGTTTACTGTCTGTTCGTCGATGCGGGCTGCATCAGATTAGACTGGAGGTGATGCGGCCCGCATTGGCCCTTTGACTGCATAGTTTGACCAGACATGGTGCGGGCTGCATCAGGTGATAAGGATATCAATGCGCCCCGCATTGACCCGGATCAGGAAAACTTCAATATTTTCAATCTTCAACCACCGAGTATCGTAACGGGTCCAAATGCTCCAAAAACACCCAAATCCAATCACCGACACAGCAGAACCTTAAATTTAACAGATTTATCAATTAAGCATCGAATCCAACCAAAGTATAACCAAAATGTAATGAAAATGGGACATTTATTCATCAAAAATCATAACCAAGATGCTATACATCATACTACATATAAAAATGGATAATACTTCCACCATCCATATGGAATTCTAATTCCACAAAGAAGATAGAACGTTGTATACTGGCTTCTGAAATGGAAAATTAAGTTCCTAAGCTATTTAACTGGTACTAGATGTGAAGGACGTTGACCTTGAAATAGTTTAAGAGTCACAAATCCATTGTTTGCATATTTCCTGACCAATAAAAGGTTGTTGCATTAAGCAGGAAATACATATTTAAACACACTTGCAAATTCAAAATCGCAATATTAGATCTTTAATCTGAAAATGGCTTAATGGTATAAATGTTGTGTTTACATAAAGCCTAGTGGGAGCACTATATCAATCCTCACCCGTATGACGATGATATACTAAAAGATAAAATAAAATCCTTATGTGATTATACATAATGTGAATTTTATGGTACAAAGAATTTAAAAGAAGTTTCTTAATGGACAGAAATCCACAGGTATAAGCAACTTCTGGGCAATCTAAATCACACATTGAATATGTGATTAACCAAGATGTCACTGTACAGAGTTACACTAATGACATCAAAAGGGAGAGTTCATTATACAGAGCTGTCACTGTATAGGGTTACACTATGGACACCAAAAGGGAAAATCAATGTACGCAAATTACATCGATATAGTGAATTGTTGAACACAATGCACTAAGATGCATTGGTGTTAACATTCCTCGTGTAGAAATACACTACTACTAGTTTTCATAATTAACCAAGACATCTCTTGCTCTTAATAAAGATTTTACGTTGTGGAAGATTCCACAACTAAATCTAAATTAATTAGCCAACTCAAGTGACATTCGACCGCTGTTTGTCTGAAAATGTTCAAAAAGATTCTATACATGGTTAAAGTTTTAACAAACAAGACATTGTGATCACACAGTAACTATAGTGAATACCAAGGAGCACTATGATCACAAAACCAGCACACTTTGAGAAAATTCCACTATTCAGAGAAATACTGGAACTATGAAATATTTGATAACCAAAATGATAGCACATTTCAAAACCTGGCCGGTAAAACAATGAATCATAAGACTCATCAACGTCATACTAATGATGTTCAACCACTATATTCTAGATGTATGTTATGAATTAGTATTTGGATGTACGTACTATAACGATTATACATTATCATTCAGCCTCCTCTAAAAGGTTAGACGTAAACGCTGAATTCTAGAGATGTTTTTCGTTTTTAATACGTTTAAATCCATGAATAAATGCATATTATTCCTCACAGTTGATCAGAATCGTGGACATGAATCCGAGATAAGACTACTTATGACTTTGGACTCAAGACATTGACAATCCAAATTCACATGCATCATTTCATAATGACGCTAAGGAATAGATATATTATTCTACACTGTCCGTAGTCATTCAGAGTCGTGGGAACGAATCTGAAGTAGGACTATTCTGACTCTGGACTCAAATGGTTGACAATCCAGACTCACGGACCTCATTGTGGAATGACGTTGGACGTAACTTACATCAAACAATATTCATGGATTCAATCATAAGATAGATTTAATTATTGGTATACTCATTAGTATCCTTAACCTGAGATACATGACCGACCTCCCCTTTACTAAAGACTATTCTTTGATTATAGCTTAACGCTGGCGCATAACTGCCAGTCTGAACAACTACTTTTGGGAATGGATCTGAAGTTCAGTGGGAGGGAATGTAGTCGAGATGGGATTATGTACTCTTGCACTAATCATGCAACAACTAGACATCGTGGTGTTGTCGTTGATTCCAAGTGTTAAGTGTAAGGCCTTACCCAAACCTATTGTGTGTTTGTTTTGGACCACTTCAAATCTATATCGAGAAACATAATGATTGAACATTAGATGAGAATGAAATGAATCCATGTCCATCATTTAGTTTATGTCTTATACGGAAGGGATACAATGGCTTCGAATTACCACAAGTCTAATATCAGTTGCTCTTCAACATATATACCTTGGTTGTTGAGTTGAAGTGTCAGAACTGGTTGGGACAGTCATGTGTAGCTAGAGCACCTATGTCTGCTTCTTAGATCTTGTCGCGATCAGTCCAAGTGGGAGACCGTTGGATATTATGTGTCCAGACCCGATAAATCTTGAACCCGATCCGGTTACGACCCGTAAGAGTTACACCGGAAACGTTTGATTATATATAAATTATTTATACAAGTTATAAATAATTAATAATCAATAATATTATTATTAACGATCTTAATAATAATGGGGTGAACAATATTTAAATAAAAAGTTGTTTTATTTAAATTCACGATGGAGTTATTAGTTAGTGAAATTTTTACTAACGTTGACTCGTGAGTTCGCGTACAGAAATAAGCTTTATATTCGAGAGGGGCTGAATTATCTAATAATTATTAGATGATTAGGGATGAAACCCTAATCACCTCCCTAACTATCTCGACGGTGAAGAAAAAAAGAAAGAAAGAGACTTACGTCTCTTTTGGACTCTCGACGCAAACCTCAGAAGAAGAAAAACAGCCGTAGCCATTTTCGCGCCGATCGCCGCCACCGTATTTCATCCGGTGGCCATCTTCGCACCACAATATCTTGGTGGATGTTGCTAGTCAGGGTGCTCCGTCTATAAATGCCCATAGACCTCCAGGAGGACTAGAGATCGTCGCCTCGTACGCCCTGATCCGCTGCTCAGTTCGCCATTAATCGTTGCCGCAAATATGCCGATCACCATCGTGGAACTCGTCGTGCCGCCGTTCGTCTCCGTCACCGCCGTCACCCACCGCCACTACTACCGCTCGCCTGTCACCGCATGACCGTCGCACGTCGACGTGAGCCCGACACCTTTCGCTGTGCGCCATCTCCGGTAGACGCGATGCAAGTCGAAGCGTACTCTCGCAATGCGTAATGACCACGGTCATAAACGTAGTCCCGTAACGGTACCCGACACCAGACCACAAAAATCATCGCGATACGTGAAACCGTTGTAGCTCGAAAGTGGTTCGTTTTGATCCGGTTCAACCTAGCGCCTCGTTCGTTGAAACTCGGTGTCTTGAACGTTTGTTCAACACCGCCAAGGTATATCTAAACTCACTATTAGTTTAGATTTATTAATTTATCTGTGTTTGCGTGTTCGGTAATCTCATCCTGTTACACACTGGTATTTGTGTTAAACGATCAATATATATAATTTGTTATATATATATATATATATATATATATTATTCCGCTACATAATATAATTAATTATATATTAATTCGGTTAACTCTTTTATAAACTATTAATTTTTTGGTCACGTAAAATTTGAATATGTCACCGGGTGACCCGAATACCACTGCAAAAAACCAACAAAGAAAGCTACTAAATCTAGGCCTGTTGTTATCCCCTCCGCCTCCTCTAGTAATGTTAAACCTGATCGCAAACGCAAATGTGGACACGATTGGAAGAAGAAGAAACCCATAGAAATTCCTGTTGCTGAAGCTCCGAAAGCCATCAAGGCTTATGCAGTTGTTGCCCCTGTCTCCAATGCAAGAAAGAATGGTTACACTGGTAATATGCCCCTGTGTAACAAGTGTAACCTACACCATACTTTGGACTGCAGTAACATCTACTACAAGAAGTGCAAAGTGAAAGGCCACATTTACCGGGACCGTCCGAGTCGTACCAACAAGACTCAGACAACGAATAAGAGTCGTACCAACAAGACTCAGACAACGAATACCTGCTATGAGTGTGGAAATGCTGGTCACTTCAAGAGTGACTGTCCCAAGCTGAAGAGACCAGGAACTAAAGCCGCCCGAGGAAGTGCATTCATTCTGAATGCCACGGAAACACTACAGAACACGCACACCGTTACGGGTACATATATGTTAAAGGACCATTAGGCATCTATTTTATTCGACACTGGCGCTGATAAGAGCTTTGTGTCTAGTGATTTTAGTCCCATCCTTAATATCACACTTAAGAGATTAGATGCTAAGTACTTAATCGAATTGGCCAATGGTAAACAAATAGAAGCATGTGAAATTCTCCAAGATTGTTCATTGGATTTATTAGGACATAAGTTCAACATAGATCTTCTACCCGTCCAACTTGGAAGCTTTGACGGGGTAGTAGGAATGGATTGGTTATCCGCGAATCGTGAAGAAATAATTTGCCATGAGAAGCAAGTCAAGATTCCCCTAGCCAATCATGAAACTTTGACCATTCAAGGAGATCGTAGCGATACCAAGCTCCACATCATTTCGTGCATGAAGGCCGAGAAGTGCTTGCGAAAGGGTTATCCCGCCCTTCTAGCACATGTATCTTTTAAGAAATCTGAATAAAAAAGATTGAAGATGTTCTAATTGTTCGGGAATTTGCAGACGTATTTCCACCAGACCTACCTGGCCTACCTCCGCCTAGACAGGTAGAATTTCAGATCGATTTGGTTCCAGGAGCTGCTCCAGTCGCCCGATCCCTGTATCGTTTAGCTCCATACGAGATGAAAGAGTTGTCGAATAAATTATAAGAACTTCTTGACAAAGGCCTCATAAGACCGAGCTTCTAACCTTGGGGAGCCCTTGTTCTGTTTGTCGAGAAGAAAGACGGATCCTTCCGTATGTGTATCGACTACCGGGAACCGAATAATCTAACGGTGAAAAACCAGTATCCTCTCCCAAGGATTGATGTTCTGTTCGACCAACTTCAAGGATCGAGTTTCTATTCAAAGATTGACTTATGATTCGGTTATCACCAACTGAAAGTTCGTGAAGAAGATGTTGCTAAGACCGCTTTAAGGACACGTTACGGTCACTACGAGTTCATGGACATGCCTTTCGGGTTAACTAAGCTCCTCCCGTATTCATGGACCTCATGAATCACGTGTGTAAACCCTAACTTGACAAGTTTGTTATCGTGTTCATCAATGATATCCTGATCTACTCCCGTAGTAAGGAAGAAAACGAGCTACACCTCAAACTTATTCTGGAATTGCTTAGAAAAGAGAAACTGTACGGCAACTTTTCAAAGTGTGAATTTTGGATTCGAGAAGTACATTTCTTAGGCCACGTGATCAACGATCGTGGAATTTGATGAGAGTATATTTTGTAACGCCTTTATATATTTAATTCTATATTATTAATAGTTATAATATATTAATTTTCATCATATCCCTTACGGTTTGTGTTTCATGTGCTTTGAGCTTAAATATTATAAATTGTGGCATATTAATCATCCCTTAAACACACGGAGTTGGGTATGGAATATATTGTTTTAATCAGTTATCATGTTTGACGTGTTGAAAAGAAAATGATATTGAATGAGGTGATTAAGTTAAATGGGAGTCAATTAACAAAACTAGTGTCATGATTATTCTTATAAATTATGTTGTGTTAGTTGTTTGTTCTAATTAGTGAATCTGTTAAAAGAAAAGAACACTCAATTATATTTATATGCAGGTGAATGAATTGTGGATGACAAAAATAGAAATGCATGTGGACCCCATCGGATGAATATGGAATGGAGGAATAATGAAAGAAATACGTGGAGCCAGGGAGGTTATATGTGATATGCGAATTCAGTTAAATGGAGCAAAGAATTGGCATGTGCTATTCATGTGAGTTAACAATAATGATTTTTTTATAATGTGAACACACAAATGGGAAAGTAGGAACTTGGGCCGTGAATATATACAAAGAAAACGGATTAATGAATTGGGCCGCATTTACGTATTTGTTTGGAGTTGGGCTGCAGAACACAAACGTGGAGGGCAGCAAATAAAAAGCATCACATTCCATTATGTGAAAGGAATTCGACAACCTTTAGGGGTTACGAGGGCTGAAAGGAATTCGACAACCCTTAGGGGTTACGAGGGCTGAAAGGAATTCGACAACCCTGAGGGGTTTTTGAGAGGCTGTTCGACCGAAGGAAAAGAGAGATGTCAAAGAAGAGTTCTTTTGTGTATTTCTTTTACTTTTATTATGTTCTTTAGCATTACAATGTTTGGCTAATTCGTTTTTAACTGCTTTTGGTGATTGGTTGGTAAAATCATTCTTTTCTTAACTGGTTAATTGCTAATTGTTCCGGAATCCTTGCAACCGTTGAGCACCCACATGCTGAATTTGTTTAACTAAACTAGTAGATTAGGGTTTTAGTGGTCCCCTGACATGATCTAGCACTTTCTTGCGGCAGGAACTAATCAGCCCATTAGAAACTTAAGATATTAGGTCAATTAGGCAATTGGGGACTATGTCTATGTAGTATTAGCAATTGATTAGGTTTTGCCCAGATCGGTAGCCAACCAGGATCCAAAAGTAGTTAACTTGTCACATAAGTAATCTTAGATTTAATAATTTCCTTAGTTGTTAAGTTAGTTAAATTTTAGTTAATTTCCAATCTCAGAAAAAACAGCCAAGAGGCAATTCTAGTTAATTAATTAGATTAAGTTAGTTTAGTTTAGTTTAATTCAATCTAGGTTAGTGACAGTAATCTAGGTTTAGGTAGTTAATTGTAAAAATCTAAATCGCTAGTGACCACTAACTCCCCTGGATTGATACCCTACTTACCCTATCTATAGGTTTAAGTTTAGGATTATTTGTAGCGGTCTCGACACCCGTTATCAAATTGGCGCCGTTGCCGGGGAGTACGTGCGCTTATTAGTGATTTTAGTTTTTTAGTTAATTTTTTGTTTTCTTTGTTTTTCTAAAAAAAAAAATAAAAAAAAAGCTCATAAATATTTTCTTTTTGTTTTTGCAATTTTAATTTTGTTAGTGTAGTTTGAAAAAAAAAACTTTTTTGTTATTTGTTATTTTTCTTTATTATATCTTTTGTTCGTTTTTACCTGGGTTTCGAGTTAGTTTACGCAGATCATTTTTTTGCAGGCTTAGTAATGACTCAAGGAAATAAATATCACCATAGGTTGGGAGTATGGCGATCCGTGTTTAAGTTGTGGGAGTCTCAATCATATGACTCATCGGTGCCCAAAGTTCGACACTTGGAATAAAAAGAAGGTGGAAGAGTATGCACGTAGGAAAAAAGAGAAGCTGCTCAAAGACATCCTCAAACGGAATATGAAGACACAAGCGTATATTCTCAATATCAAAGACCATCTTCATCTTACAATCAGGGATATTCTCAATCCAAGAATTATAATTATTTGAATCATGATATATATTCTAATAATAATAATTATAATTCTAACTTTTCATCTTTTGCAGGATATGATGATGGATATGGGAACAATTACTCTCAACCGGCATACGGGGTTCCGTATGAGTTTAACCATGGGGCTAGAGATTCGTGCTTTTGTTGCGGCCGAGTAACACAGATGAGGATTGCAGGGTGTTTTGGAAGAACCCGAATTATTGGAAGGAAAGAATGAAGGCCGAGAACTATTCAATTCCATATCAGGCTTACAACCAGGGAACAACAAAGAGTTGCAACAGTCAGGTGGATAATAATTCTAGATCATTGAACAATGAATTGGAAGTTTTATTTGAGTGCATCAAGAGCATAGTAAGGGCAGCTGACCAACTAGCTGATGACATAGTTCAACTCGATGAGGATATAGCTTCAAGTAAACTGCTACAAATTGAAGAGTTTGTTCCAGATTCCAATATACATGAAGTTGGGGAAGAGGTGGTGGAGGATAATACCACACCGATTACCTTGATTGTTGAAGGAACTGGTGAGATGATTGACATTGAGCGAGAAGAGGTGCTTACAGAGTTTGAGGATATTGATGAAACAGAATTAGAGGTTGATGGTATTGTAGAACAAGTTGGTTTTGAGAGTGTGGCTGAAGAGAGTGAAGATGAGCAAGAGGTGGAGATCCTGGCAGGTACTTCTAACTCTTCTTCTATATTTATTGTGCAGGTGACTGAGGAAAAACCGGTAAGGAAGAGGAAGGTGGAAGAAGATGATGTTGGGCAAATATCAATTAAGAAGAAGCTCTGTAGTGATGTCGTGGATGAGCCGTGTGTGAATTTGCAAGTTTGGATGTATCATATCAATCATCGTGCATATGTGGGGAATTCGGCAGGTAAGTGTTCAATCCATGATAAATTTGCTTTTAATTTTCAATTTAATATTTTTCACATGTCGAGTCTAAAAAGAAAATTTAAGAAACATGTGAATTACCGAGCATGGATTGGTAATGTGATTGGTAAATGTGGGTTGAAAGAAGTGAAGTGGCGAATCAAATACCGAGCATACATTGGGAATTCGGTCGGGAAATGTGGAATGAGACCACCGTGAGCATCAAATCAGGTACGGTCTGGCTGAAGACCTAAAATTTAGCGCTTCCGGGAGGCAACCCGAGAACTTTGTGGGTGTGTTCACTAGAAACCCTCACGAGACTTCACTCGTCCACTCGGGCCACCGAGGGGTTTAAAAGGCTTGTTGCATACGCTAAATGCAACCGTGATTCCTACGAAAGTGAGTTTAGGATTTTTTTTATTATTTACATTTAATTTGTTTTTTAGTGTGTTTGTAGTTTTGCAGTTTGCTTGGCAGAGTTCAAGTGTGGGGAGGAGTTACAGAAGTATCTGCTATTTCTACAAGTTTTCTCATTACATCCAGGTCTATATACTCTTTCCATAATCTTGTTGCTTTGTTTTTGCAAGTTGTTTATTTTTTTTAGTTCTTCTTTATTTTAGTTGTTTCTTTGTTCACATTGAGGGCAATGTTGAACTCAAGTGTGGGGAGGGGAATAACGCGTTTCGTGTTTTTATTTTTGTGTTCGTGTGTTTATTTATTTATTTTTTTTTTTGAGTAAAAAAAAATTTGAAAAAATGTCTCTGGATTAAATTGCCAGTACATGGAAAATGATAGTACAATTGGGAATCGGTTTTCAAAAATAAAAATAAATAAAGAAAGGGATAAGTGGTAAGAAAAGGAGAGAATGGAAAATATATCTAATTTGTGATGTGTCGGTAGGCCCAACTGATTTAGGATTAGCTTAATCATCCCTTGGTGTTTATTTGTGTATAAATATGTAATTAAATCAGTTTGCTAGTGGGTTTCCATTTTAGAGGTTAGAGTGAGATTGAAACTGATGATTAGGAGGAAAAAAACCTTTTTAAATTAGAAACTTATATATCCTCAGAATAAATTAGCACGTTATGATCTTTTTGCGAAAACAAATCCGAGAAATAACGGCGCCCCATCTTTCCATCTTTTGAGCATAGTAGGTAATAAATTGGCTAATAATTTTAGAGTGAAGGGACAAAATACTCACGTACGAACTAAGGATAGTATCCCGTGGTGAGTGCCTCTGATGATGTCCTGGATCTCGCGGGCAAAATACTCATGTACGATTTGGGGATAGCATCTTGCAAAAAGTGCCTCTGATGATGTCCGTTGGTAATCATAGTTAAAATTAACCAACTATAAAAAATAAAAATAAAATAAAAGAAGAAAAAAAATGAGAAAAAAATAGAAAAAAAGTTGACGAAAGAAATAAATGCTCAAACACTTCGCTATCCATCTATTCCATCATTTTGTGGATATATAAGTATCTGATTTAAAGGAGGGTGGGGGAAATTTAAGTATTTCATATTTATTACCCTTTGCTTTGACTGAATTTGAGTCGGGATTAGGTTGAACTTGAACTTTCTGAATGTGGGGCACATAGGCAGACTGGTACTCTATTCGGTAATTTACAAACACCTTGGGGGCTCAAAGATCAGTGGTTGGGTTTAGTCGGATAGAAATATCGACAATTGCAATTAACATATATGATTACATTGTGGAATGTGGAATGAAAAAGGTTGATAAATTAAATGCTTAGTGATTTTGAAACTGATTTTCCGGTTATGATTCCATTGCAGTTTTTCCGAGACGGAAAAAGATAAGTGTGGGGATGTGATGAGAGTATATTTTGTAACGCCTTTATATATTTAATTCTATATTATTAATAGTTATAATATATTAATTTTAATCATATCCCTTACGGTTTGTGTTTCATGTGCTTTGAGCTTAAATATTATAAATCGTGGCATATTAATCATCCCTTAAATTATGTTTTAATCAGTTATCATGTTTGACGTGTTGAAAAGAAAATGATATTGAATGAGGTGACTAAGTTAAATGGGAGTCAATTAACAAAACTAGTGTCATGATTATTCTTATAAATTATGTTGTGTTAGTTGTTTGTTCTAATTAGTGAATCTGTTAAAAGAAAAGAACACTCAAATATATTTATATGCAGGTGAATGAATTGTGGATGACAAAAATAGAAATGCATGTGGACCCCATCGGATGAATATGGAATGGAGGAATAATGAAAGAAATACGTGGAGCCAGGGAGGTTATGTGTGATATGCGAATTCACTTAAATGGAGCAAAGAATTGGCATGTGCCATTCATGTGAGTTAACAATAATGATTTTTTCTATAATGTGAACACACAAATGGGAAAGTAGGAACTTGGGCCGTGAATATATACAAAGAAAACGGATTAATGAATTAGGCCGCATTTACGTATTTGTTTGGAGTTGGGCTGCAGAACACAAACGTGGAGGGCAGCAAATAAAAAGCATCACATTCCATTATGTGAAAGGAATTCGACAACCCTTAGGGGTTACGAGGGCTGAAAGGAATTCGACAACCCTGAGGGGTTTTTAAGAGGCTGTTCGACCGAAGGAAAAGAGAGAAGTCAGAGAAGAGTTCTTTTGTGTATTTCTTTTACTTTTATTATGTTCTTTAGCATTACAATGTTTGGCTAATTCGTTTTTAACTGGTTTTGGTGATTGGTTGGTAAAATCGTTCTTTTCTTAACTGGTTAATTGCTAATTGTTCCGGAATCCTTGCAACCGTTGAGCACCCGCATGCTGAATTTGTTTAACTAAACTAGTAGATTAGGGTTTTAGTGGTCCCCTAACATGATCTAGCACTTTCTTGCGGCAGGAACTAATCAGCCCATTAGAAACTTAAGATATTAGGTCAATTAGGCAATTGGGGACTATGTCTATGTAGTATTAGCAATTGATTAGGTTTTGCCCAGATCGGTAGCCAACCAGGATCCAAAAGTAGTTAACTTGTCACATAAGTAATCTTAGCTTTAATAATTTCCTTAGTTGTTAAGTTAGTTAAATTTTAGTTAATTTCCAATCTCAGCAAAAACAGCCAAGAGGCAATTCTAGTTAATTAATTAGATTAAGTTAGTTTAGTTTAGTTTAATTCAATCTAGGTTAGTGACAGTAATCTAGGTTTAGGTAGTTAATTGTAAACATCTAAATCGCTAGTGACCACTAACTCCCCTGGATTGATACCCTACTTACCCTATCTATAGATTTAAGTTTAGGATTATTTGTAGCGGTCTCGACACCCGTTATCAGAATTCATGTTGACCCCGCGAAGATCGAAGAAATCAAAACCCCATCCGAGATACGACAATTTCTTGGTCTTGTCGGCTATTACCGTAGGTTCATCGAGAACTTCTCCAAAATAGCCCAACCTCTGACCTCTCTAACCCAGAAAGAAAACAAATTCATTTGGGACTATGAAACTAAAGAAGCCTTCCAAACCTTGAAGCAGAAGCTATGTGACGCACCTATTCTAGCCCTACCTGAAGGTAATAAAGATTTCTGTGTTTACTGTGACGCATCTCATCAAGGTCTTGGATGCGTGATAATGCAACGTTAAAAGGTCATCGCTTACTCCTCGCGTCAGCTAAAAGTTCACGAGAAGAACTATACCACCCATGACTTGGAACTCGGAGCCGTAGTATTCGCCCTCAAGATATGGAGACATTACCTATTTGGCACGGAATGCAAAGTCTTCAGTGACCACAAGACCCTCCAGCATATCTTGAACCAGAAGGAATTAAATATGAGGCAAAAAAGATGGGTTGAGTTCCTTAGCGATTATGAATGCGAGATCTTATACCATCCTAGGAAGGGAAACGTAGTAGCAAATGCCTTAAGCCGTAAGGAACGTGTGAAACCAATTCGTGTCAGATCCCTTGCTTTGACCATCCACACCGGTCTACCCTCCAAGATTCGTGAAGCACAACTAGAAGCTCTAAAGGAAGAGAATATCGGAGCTGAAAGTCTACGTGGTATGAACCGTCAATTCTAAATCAAGCCTGACGGTGCCAGATACTTCATGAATAGACTCTTGGTGCCTATGCATAGAGGCATTAGAAGCCTAGTCATGAACGAAGCCCACAAATCAAGGTACTCAATCCACCCTGGTGCTGACAAGATGTACCACGGATTGAGAGAGCTTTACCAATGGCCCAATATGAAAATGGAAGTTGCCACATATGTTGGTAAATGTTTGACTTGTGCCAAAGTTAAAGCAGAATATCAGAAGCCATTGGGTTTACTTGTCCAGCCTATAATCCCTGAGTGGAAATGGGAACATATTGCCATGGATTTTATCACCAAGCTACCAAAAAGCCGAAATGGTAACGATACCATTTGCGTTATCATCGACCGATTAACAAAATCAGCTCATTTCTTAGCCATTAAGGAAAATGATTCCACGGAACGACTAACCAAACTCTATATGAAAGGGATACTCTCCTACCATGGGATCCCCATCTCAATCATCTCTGATAGAGATAGTTGATTCACTTCCAAGTTCTAGCAGTCATTGCATGAAGCCCTAGGTACTCAACTAGACATGAGTACTACTTACCATCCGCAGACTGATGGCCAAAGTGAAAGAACAATCCAAACCCTTGAAGATATGTTACACGTTTACGCAATTGATTTTGGTAATAACTGGGATGAGCACTTGCCCTTATGAGAACTTTCATATAATAATAGTTACCAGTATTCAAGCCGCCATGTTCGAGGCACCCTATGGTCGAAAGTGCTGATCTCCCATCTGTTGGTTCGAAGTTGGAGATAGCCAATCACTGGTCCGAAACTAGTCATCGAGACAACTGAAAAGGTCTCCCACATTTGAAACCGTTTGAAAGCCACCCGGTGACCGTCAAAAGAGCTACGCTGACGTAAGATGAAAGCCTCTATCATTTGAAGCCGGTGACAAGGTTCTACTGAAGGTTTCCCAATGGAAAGGTGTTATCTGTTTTGGCAAACGTGCTAAGCTAAACCCTCGATACATTGGTCCATTCCAGATTCTCGAAAAGATTGGACCAGTCGCTTACAGACTACAACTGCTAGTCGAGCTTAGCAGTGTCCACAACACATTCCATGTCAGTAATTTGAAGAAGTGCCTTGCCGACGGATTGCTTGTTATTCCCCTCGACGAAATTCACTTCGTGGAGGAACCTGCTGAAATGATCGACTGTGAAGACAAGAAGCTAAAGCGAAGCCGAATCCCTATTGTAGAAGTTCGATGGAACTCCAGCCGCGGATCTGAGTATACTTGGGAATGCGAGGACCAAGCATCCACACCTCTTTCCCAATCAAGCTCCTATAGATGACGCAACCTGAATTTTGGGACAATATTCTCTCAACTAGGGGAGAAAGTGACAACCCGTAAGTTTTCCAAGTCAAATTATATAAATTATCGTTTAATGTACTGAATTTATGTGCATAAATCTGTGTTTAGTTAACGTAGATAAAGTGTTATGCAACTGTCCATTAGTCTTGGCGTAACCTTACATTATCATTTCGATGATCGACCTTAAAGACAAAGGTATTATGTATATATTTGATGTAACTTTAAGAACAAGAAACATTTCACAACAATATATGTAACTAAATGTAAAAATAATTTTTATATTATCTTGTCACCTTTGCAGTATTTTATTATACGTGCAAAGTTCGTAACATTAGTGTGTGTAAAATAATCAATGAACGATAACGTTTATTTATTTATTTATCGACTACATCCAATAATAAATCATTGTTAACGTTTAGTAGTTTTGTAACAAAAACTATGAGGTTTTTATATTAACCTATATTAACATAATACAACTTATGGTACAAACTCTACAACATAGAGTACAACCTTCCAATGCATACATTGTACATCTACTTATGCATTATGTACAAGCAATCTTTGAACCCTCCAAATTGGCCTAAGTTACAACATTCTATGCCCTTGGTACCATACTTTATAAAAGGAATGGTGTGTGGGCCATTGAAACTCTCTTTTTCCTCTATGGGGCCCCCCAAAATCTTTCTATTGTATCAAACACCGGATTTCCTGGCTGCTTTTACAAGTCTTTTAAGCATACCCTTTTATCCTACTCATATGTGTGGTTGTGAGGCGTTGGCGTGTAAATCCATTATTCTATCGTATCATTGACTCCATCTACCATACCTCCCCCATCGTCATATCTCTCATAAAACACGCAAATTATCCTATATTAACATAATACAACTTATGGTACAAACTCTACAACATAGAGTACAACCTTCCAATGCATACATTGTACATCCACTTATGCATTATGTACAAGCTATCTTTGAACCCTCTAAATTGGCCTAAGTTACAACATTATATGCCCTTGGTACCATACTTTATAAAAAGGAATGGTGTGTCGGCCATTGAAACTCTATTTTTCCTCTATGGGGCCCGCCAAAATCTTTCTATTATATCAAACACCGGATTTCCTGGCTGCTTTTACAAGTCTTTTAAGCATACCCTTTTATCCTACTCATATGTGTGGTTGTGAGGCGTTGGCGTGTAAATCCATTATTCTATCGTATCATTGACTCCATCTACCATACCTCCCCCATCGTCATCTCTCTCATAAAACACGCAAACCTTATCATCACCGGCATCTTCTACTAGCATCACCAATGGAGCGCGATCGTCGGCTAATCGATATTCCTTAACGCCAGTCACTACCGGCGTTTTGTCTCTCTATCTTCCATAAGCCCAAGTGTCAGATCTCTCTTAAGTCGATGTTGAAGCTCCAGAGCACCGCCATCGACAGCAACGGCCGCGATCTCTGACAGGGGAACCACCACCACCGCCATCGCCGGCAACAACCGCGATCTCTTCTCACCGGTAATTTTGTTGTTCTTCGATTCGGTTCTTTTGGGAAAGAGGTTTTCATGGTTTGTAGATCTATCCTTTTCTGCTTCTTTTTTCTTTCATAATCTTCTTTATAACATCTACTTTGCTCTTTCCTTTATTTCCCGCATAATGAAGCTTGAGATTGAAGATGCGAGATGCTGATTGTATAATATGCTGACTAACTGGCTCTTCGCAGAATAATCAGAGGTAGTTTTCTAGGGTTCATATTTCATCATCTCCTTTACCATATATCTGAAAATTTTGCAGCTTCATCTCCTAAATTAACTAGGCGACTCATTTGTGTTTGTTTTTGTTTTCAGGTTTTGTTAGGTCCATCTTCCATCTTCATATTGCAGGTAATTCTCTTATGCCGTCCTTTCAACGTGGAACCCTTTTTCGTGTTATGCTGAGATTGAAACTTAATAATCGACATGGTTATTTTAATGGAGTTCAGTGTTTATTATGAGCAAATATTCCTTATGATTCCTGCTAATTTGAAAGTAATTTTTGACATGGCGATTGTGTTTGACATATGCTACAAAAAGAGGGGTTTTCATAATGATAAAAGTTATTTCCTTCGCATTTTAGGGAATTTGATGTTGTGATGGGAAATCGGTGTTCATGATTCCTTCATAATTATTTCTGGATGTAGAGTGTGAGCCTTTTATGAATCATATGTCTCTTATTTAATGTTTTGAGATTGTTTATTGTTCTAGAAATGAGAAGTTACATAAATGAGGTTCAAACGAGCAATCTGCCACTCTTGGATTGGTTTTCAAGAATGCTATTTTTATCTGCAAAAAACCTTCTTGGTGTAGAAAGTTGATTAATTCATGGCAAGAAAGAGCATATCGCAATATTTACCAATGCTAGCCTTCCATGTATGACTTGATGGTTTGTCAATATATCAGTTTATGGGGAATCATTGCTAGGTCTACTATAATATTGCATTCAACACGTAAGTATAACTGAATTGGCTTGGTGCTTTGCAGATGTAAATGATGACACTAGAACAAGCTCAATCAAAACTTCACTTCAATATGCGGTTCAGGTAATTAGGTCCATTTCAATACAAACCTCTCTGTATTGCAAAGATGAGGTAACACTAAAATATTCGTCGAGCTACTCAGGTTTACTCATTACCTTCATAAAGTTATCTTTTCCACTAAGATAAAAAAAAACTAATGGAATGTTCAATATGACAAAAGTTGTATTCTTAAGTCTTCCATGAAATCATCTTCTTTATGAAAAACAACTTTATAAATATGTTGAACAATAGGTGTTACAGCCAAAAGTGAGCTCAAGTCACATGAAACGGTATTAGGAAATATGGTAAAAAAAATTGGCTTTGGATGGGTTAGTAACGGGTCAAAATGTTGCTCTTTCATCTCCATTTATAGGTGATGATTTCGCTTTTGATATTGTTAGCTGCAATTTTTTTCTTGCTTTTCTTGCTTCCTATTCTTATTGTGTTAGTGTTGGTTTAGTGTTTTGAACTACGGTTTTGAAGTTTGATTGAATTTAAATAAAAATATGAGTTTTTTTAATGAACTGGAAGGGGTTTTTGGTTTGGCTGTTGTTGTTATTTTAGGGTTCTGTTTGATTATGTGTTGTTTTTTTAATAATGAACACATGTGTTAGTGAAGGTTTTCGCTAGGTGAGATGGTAGTTCTGTTCGTGAAAGCAACCGTAGAAACCGACAAGTCCTTCGATTTGTGAGTTTTTCTATATTAAACTTGAATTACTTTATTTTGTTGATGGATAATTGAGTTCCTTGGTTAATTAGGGATTTTATTTTGATGAGTTTGTAAATCGTTACTTCTGTCATTGTCTACGTTCACGAACTCATCTCTTATTTAGGGTAATATTTTGTGGATCTTAAGATTGCTTTATTTACGGCGATCTAACTAATAGTTTAATTCTATGTACATGTGTAGAAATTGAAATTTTGAAGCTTATATTCTCAAGTGCCACATTGTCTAATAACAGATATTATATGCTTTTAAAAATTGATTAGGGAGGAGTTTGTTAAATTTTAAAGCTTATATTCTCAAGTGCCACATGTGGACCAAGTGTATGCAGAGTCATACTCACACCACATCAAGTTGCGAAGGTTGGTAAATTTCCCTCATGAAGGGCATGATAATTGTTGTTCATCACCATTTGTCATTCTTTTGCATGACCATGAAAATGCAATACCATTACATTTGAGGATCTATGCGAGCACCTATAATGCAAGAGAGGGTCTTTAAATACCCGTAAGTTTTCGTTTAGAGGTTACTCATATTTATACTAGACTATACACGTTCTAGATGGTTTTGTTGTCCAGTATGATCTTACGCTACATGTCTTACTCTTATTCCTATTTAAATATATTGTTTATATGTGATTTCATGGTTCATATTATGAGAATGAATTTCTTTCTTGGCAAATTTTGGACGTTTAGTTTGTTTGTTAAAATTGACATATTTAATGTGTAAGAGATTTGTAAGCAGATATTATCAAGAAATCGACTGTGGAAATGGCCACGCAAAACAAACAAACAGTTAGAGGGAGGTTAACCGCTAATCTTTCAAAATAAAATAAAAACTTATGTCTTCCTTTTTTTGGTAAATATAAGATATGGGCTACTCTTTTTTGAATATACTAGATGCAAGTTTTTGGAAGGGTTTAGGAACAATATCAACTTGCATCTGAAGCATACAGATGGTCATTTGATTGTTGTTTTGGTTTTTGTGTGTATCGGATTTTTGTTAGAAATATGTGATTAATACATCAAGCATTTTAAAATTTATTAACTTTTTATTGATTGCTATTAGGTTATGTGCAATTGTCGTTTCGTTGCCCTTCAATAGCAGGTGAAAGAGGTGAAGCATGTTATTAGGCAATTTTTCATGGTTTGGCTAACTGATTTTCTAAAACGGCCCGACTCCGCGGCGAAGCGCGGGTCGACCCACTTGTAAAATAACAAACGTAAACGTTTATCATCATTTAATACCATTTATTTTTAAACAAGACTTGTTACACTTTTAATTTCTTGTATCCAACCCGTCACCATAGACCCGACCCGTGAACCGTTTGCATGACCCGCCATGTAGGTCCACGCCATGCATGATCCAACTCGTCGACAACTTTGAACCCCGCCAAAATTGTCTCTCGTTCACGGATCAAACCCGACACCCGAGCACCTCCCCATCGATTTTAGGAGCAAACCACCATCACCTTTACTTAATCTCCTACTAACCCTTCAACAATAAAGCAAACACTATTTGTACCTCCTCATTATCATCACCACCTTTTCTTAAACCTTACATCACCACCCAGACTACCTAGTTTGTACCCCACACCCTCCTCACACCCCAATGCACCCCCCCCCCCCTTTGCCCTATCCCTTTACGGTTTTAACTAATAACCGCCACCCACACCCTCACTTGAACCAAACCCTTCTTTTACTTGGTTCCTTCCTTTCTTTCATTGCACCATATATATAAACAACTTAAAGAAAACCCTGAACATATCTTTCATTTCCTCCCACCACAAAACACACACTCTTTCCCTTTCCTTTCCCCAAGCCTGTCACACATACACTCTCTCTCTTTACCCTCTCTCTAGTTTTCTTTATCAAATATCCATAATAAGATCAAGTCTTCTCCATCCTTCTCCACGTTTTCTACAAGTTAGTAGAAACCATTTTCTAACTTTTCTTTTAGACTTTCATGTTAGATAACCTCCTTTTGCTTCTAACACTCCTATTTCAAGTCTCGGTTAAAATTGGTGACTTTAAACTTATATTTTTCTTCTATGATATTAGTAACCTACAACCTTGTTCATGTTCTTGTTAAATCTAGTAAATGATATATTTTTGCTAGTGTTTTCATGTATCTTGAACCCCCCATATGTTACATTACATAGATCTAAAGTAAAACTAGTGTTTTGATGCTGGTATGTGTACAAAGTGCCATGGTTTTGTGTATGAAACACTAGATCTGAAAATTATGACTCCTTGGAAGTTGTTGATGGAAGCATTTGACTTATAGATGTGCTTAAGGGCCTAAACCTTGAAAATACCCCACTAAAAAGACTAGAATCACATGGATAATTACTTGCTATTTTTGGAGAGAATGTTATAAATTATTTACATTGAATATAAAGTATGTTTATAGCCATAAAAATCCTAGTAAAAGACACCCCTTGAAAATAGCTAAATTTGGGGAAAAACCAGCTTAGAAACGGATACTTTACGGGTTCGGAAACCCCGTTTTTGCAAAGATATGCAAATAAAGGTCACAACTGGTTTGGAATACTTTTAGAGGCCTAAAATAACTTATGATATGTTTAAAAAGTATTTTGGTAAGTTACAAAGCCTTAGGACGAGTCACATGATCAAAATCGGCTAAATCGGATACAAACCGGCAAAACTGACAAAACTAGGAAAAGGAACTCTTGGACTTGTATTTTATGTTTTGTTATAATCATTATGATGAAAAGAAATGTATATTTATTTGTATACGCATATGCCTTAGTCATTTTTAGAAATACCGTGAAATATGGCTAAAACCGGCAAAACGCGTATTTTTGACTTTAACCGTTGAAACTGTTGTTTGTTTCTTTAAAAGTGTTCTAAACTTATATGATATTTATTTGGAATAATAAACTATTTCTAAACTAATAATTATCATGAAAATGATTAATATTTTAATTATCGCGCAATGAATATTTATTTTCAATAAATATTTCCTAAGGTCAACTATATCATAATTAATTATCGGGTTACCATAACGCCAAGACTTGACCTAAAAAATTGGAGTGACTTAGATGTCAACCCAATTTCTATATCCTAATATGTCTTATAACGTTGTATAGGACTGCTTACTTGTTTCGCTTTATTGTCTGAATCATATCATTTTGGTGAGTTTTCACGGCCCTTTTCTTTTAACCGTTTTAATACTTGGGGTAGAATTCATACAACCTTAATCATTGCCCAACAAATAGATTACTTGTTACCTTATTTATTACATGAGCTTTTCTAGTCCAAATCCTATTGTACCATGCTTGTTCATGCTATGATGAAACCCCACTATTAGTTGAATCCGATTAATTTACAAACAGAAACGATGACTCGTGAATAGATCTATTGGGTTAACGTCCCTGCTCTGGTTGGTAGCTCCAATCCTAACTCTGTTTTAATAGTTAAAAGAGCACATAAAGCTATATTGGCCTTGCGGTATTGTTGGACATAGAACCTTGAGTGGGTAATCAACTAGTTTTCGTATTTAAGTTTCATGGTAATTTATAAAATAGTATCTATACAAGTTGTCAAATGATGAAATGATTCAATCAAACTTTGTTATCAAACTTTTACATGCATGCTATCTAAACCTGTGAACTCACCAATTTTATGTTGTCTCGTTTTAGTATATGAATTCTCAGGTGATTGATTTCTGCTGCATACTGGATTGCCTTATCATGTTAGGACCTGCATTTGTCGTTCCGGAGTCATTGTCAAACTTAGCAGCTCTTTTGGAGATTTCACTACGTAACACCTACCGGTGTCATATCCTTAAATCCTTTTGAAATGTAATTGTTTTTGTAACAATTAAGACAACATACTTTCACTACTATTTCCACTGCTAATGAAATGAAACTCCATATTTTGATGTAACTTAACTTTTCAAACAGCTCTAGCTGTTTAATCATCCAGAGGTCGTTCTATGTAACCTTGACTATGATCCATCACACTCACGCCCATACAAAACTTATAGGGTGTGACAGGCGTCCCTTTTGTTTTTTTAAGAGATTAATGTTTGAATCTAAATACCACTTCTAAATGTTAAGAGGTGATTTAAATGTCTGAAAAATTAATCATTAAGAGGTGGAGGCCACAGGTGGATAACTAGTCGCCGGAGACGGAGCTCTAGTCACCGGAAAACGAATGGCTCTTTTTTAGGATTAAGTGGTTATAAGATGTTCTAATAGGTCTTCATGGTTAAGATGCTATTAAGATGTAGAAACTCTTAATAAACGGAAAAAATTAAACGGCTCTACATCTGAATACGTCAGACCAAATCAGATGTAACTTCTATTCAGAGTTTTTTTTTCAAAAAACAAACATGGCCTAAGTCTGAGAACCGAGGAAATCTAAGTTGGGTTCTGGAAATTTCCTTCCATGCGATACGCCATAAAGGGGGGAGGGGGTTTGGCGATACACCACAGGCCCTTGTGGAAGGCGAAGGTCCCTCGCGGTACGCGAGGGATCTTGTGGTTAAAAAATTTATTTTTCTGTTTTGCTATTCTGTTGTTTGTTGCTTCCTTTTTCTCGTTGATTATTCCTAATTGTTGTTGTAAAGACCACAATTGCTAACATGTTACTGGTGTTGTGGTAGGTGAAGGTTAGTCAGGGGTCAAGCTATGGACCAAGTCAAAAATTCTAAAGAACCGAACATCTCGCGTGTTGCTTTGGAAATGTGTCACGTCTGAAAACTATTATGTTGTTTGTTGCTTCCTTTTTCTCGTTGATTTACCTGGTTTCTCTCAAAGAAAAGAAAAAGAGCATTTTTTATAGTTGATCATGCTATAAGGGCTCAAATTCTCATTGTCTAGGGAAAGGGAAAGTGTAAGTTCATAATTAAATAAATTTGGTTTTCCTCGTGTCAATAAAAATTTTACTTCAAAACTTTGATGTATTTACAAATTAATGGATTATAAGTTGATAAACAGGAGGATGTAAAACTTTTTAGACACATTTCTTTTAAAAACAACTAATTTTTGAAAAATTTGGCCAGTACAGAAGCCGGTTTCCCAAGGAAGTTTTGTGTAAGGCTTCAATTAGATGGGGCAATTGTTTTTGGTTCCCGGATTTACCCAAATTGTTCCCATCCACACACTCAAATTGCTCATTGTCCTCAATGTGTGAAAACGTATTCATATTAAGGAAAATGTAAAAGAAAAGTAGAGGGTTAGGAAAAATTTAGCAGAGTTTCCCCTGTAAGCATGACGTTTTACCTGTGGGATGGTTAACACGCCATGCTGTTTTGACCTCCCGGTCCAGTCAGCTGTAGAGCTAGTCATGTACCTGCTTCTAAACTACTCAAGCCACAACACAGTCAAAATAAAAGAAACTAACAAACTAACTAACTAAATACGGTGTCATCATCCATAAACATAAAAAAAATGTATCCATTATCACAAACATAAAAATAAATGTATCACATCCAAATGTCAAGTGTTAAATGCACGGAAAACGTCATCGTGCAACCATGGGTCAGAAAGTCATACCTGCTAATCGGAGTCATGATCGAAAGCTGAGCCACTACCACCATAGCCGCCACCGTGCCCTGAAGGTCCCTCACCTGGCCGGCCATATCGCTAGTCAAACCTCTCCTGAAGGTCTGCATGGTCTGGGTGCGGTCATCAATTTCTTGGACAACAATGTGGGTCAGCTGGCGGGAGTGGTAAAGGTCCCTTATAGTGCGGAATCCTGGGGCATGCGGGTCTGCTTGGTGATGGTGTTCCTGCTCTGCGTCCATCGACTCGACCGGAAGAGGATCCGATACCCGGCATAAGATAACCATCATCTTGAAAGGAGGATGAAGAGCGAACGTGATGAGGCGGCGGGTATAGTCCATGTCTGCATAGAGAGTGGCCGGGGATCTGACGAGCTATGTAGGGATGGCAGTGTCGTAGGCTCTGTAGATGCTAAGAACTAGGCCTCCATACAGCAGCGGGCTATGGTCGTCAGCATTGGCAACATGAAGGAGGTGGCTGCATAAGGCGTGGACGAGGTTAATGGGCTCTCCCATGGTGAAGTAGTAGAATGCCAACATGTCCTTCAGGTTGACCACACCGCTCGACTCGCCCCTGGCAAACACTGATTTAGCAAGGCAACAATGGATGTAGCGGTGCATCGGGTCCCTCAGCTTGGTGCTCTTCGTGGCGCTCGGGTTGTACCTGGTGGTTCCAGAGCCAATCCTCTCCTAGAGAGCCTGACGGGCTGTGGGCTGGGTTAGATCTAGTCTCCTCGTGTGGAAGGCACCAACGAGATGCGGCCAAAGCAGACAGCTTGTGCTGTTGGTAGACTCCTATCACCGTCATAAACTCCGCCAACGACCTCGAATACCAATGTCTTCCTAATCTGAACAGAACAGCTCGGGGCTCGTTTATGTCCGTGACCTCTAGGTGGAATATAAACGAATCCAGGAACTCAATGGTGCAGTCCCTGACCCCCGACCGACATGAACAAGTCAAAAAGCCTCCTCATCGGAGCCGAGACGAACTCCGTGTAGCGGTGGAGCTGGTTCAGCTGCTCCAGTGTGTTAGCATGGGGAATCCTGGCATGGCTATCATCCCGAGGGAGAGCCTTCGAAGTCGTTTGTGGCAGTATTTTTCGTTCCTTGAGCTGAATGAGGCCTAATCTGCCCTGAACTGGAAAACACAAAGATATTAGTGCAAATAGCACGAAGAAAAATGTAGTTTTTGATGATCAGTACATTTGGCACGGGGGCGTTCCGAGTATGGTACGGCCCGTGTTGGCTGGAAGCGAATAAATGTATTACCGATGAACAACACAGGGTCGTGCTGAGTTTGGCACGACACGTGTTGTTCATACCTGGGCTGGAATCAACGATGAAGAACAACACAGGGCGTGCTCACCCCAACACGTGCCTGGTTGTTCATAATCATTCATTATTCAACAGTGAAGAACATCACGGGGTATGCTTTACTGGGCACGGCAGGTGTTATTCACCGGAAGAACAGCACGGGGGCGTGCTAAACTTGGTACGACCCTTGTTGTTCTTGGTGTTCATCCTAATTAATCTAGAAAAATCAAGATTTTTATGAAAATTAAATTTTTTATATGTTTAGGTTCGTAATCCTCCGATTTTAACAACCCCACTAACAATTTTTCCAAAACTTAATCCGTTTATCCAAGATCTAGATTTTTCTAAACTAAAGTTCTTGGAGAAAATTATGAAAAACTACTCTAATTCTTGTGTTTTGACATGGATTATCAACATGGATGATTATATGACACTTACTAAACACAATACTACAATTAATTTTATCCGATTCGGGCTAGAAATTGCATATTTGGATTTTGCCCCAAATTGGGTATAAGTGTAACCTAACTAAAAGAGTGAAGACGATTTAGGGTTTTCTGGTTACTTACATGGTAATGGGAGGTAGGTTGATGAAAAATCGCTACCACATGGAGGATTTTCGACCAGAGAGAATTCTGTAACACGTCCCGTGCTAAATGACATCGCAAAGGGGTGTTTCACCCTTTTGTCCGGTTTCTGCCGAGTTTAGCACGGCCCGTGCTTGATTTGGCACGGGGGCGTGCTGGACTGTTTTTTACCGTTTTTTTATAAATAATTTCCCTTTGAAATGAAGTGACTTTTATTTATAAAGAAAATTATTTATTATTTAAAGGATGTCATATTTAGAACGTGTCTAGCTACAGGTTCCTCTGGTGATGTGGCGGTTATGAAAGGAACCTAAAACCTCATATTTTTCTTCAAAAATTATTTATTCTAAACAAAACAGCTTGGTTTATTTACAGGTCGAAAGTTAGACCTTGCTTATTAACATTTTGATAGATTTCAGAGACTTAGTTTTAATTGAAATCCTGTTCAATTCTATCAGTCGGGAAATTCTGATAGTATACATTTATATTTTTTCAGATTCTTCAAAATAAGTTGAAATAGATCAAAACACTTATCTGGGCCGAGAGTTATTATTTTCATAAAATTTATGACAATAACTTCCCTGGCCTTCGATGATTTCTTCTTTCCTTCTTGATTGCCTGTTCCTTCCCGTGGTCCTTCCTGTGCCTGAGAGGAATGATTGTTGGACAGACATATTCTTCTGAAGGTGCAGTGTAGGTGGGTGATAAAAAAATGAAAGGTTGTTTTTTTTATATAATATATATACTATATATTAGGTTAATAAAATATACTAATAAATAAGATAGAAATAAAATAGGAAAATTTAGATTAAGCCGTTAACTTGGATTTTTCTTGGAATCCTCGTTTGTGTCCCCGACAAGAGCGTCAAAAAGCTTAGTGTGTGCTGAGGTGTTCATAAAATATGGCAAATTTTCAAACCTTTTTAGCAACTTTAAGCTTTTAATTTATAATACCTGATTTACTTGACAACTACCATTTCACCACATTACATGGGCAAGAATACCCATCGTGGGAAGTATAGTAGTGGTAAGTTGAATCGGGGTCGATCAGGACACAATAGAAAATGAGAGCTCCCAATACTCAATCCTTGCCAACGTTTATCCAAACTCTATCTTTTTTTAAGGGAAAACAAGTTTAATATATATGTATATATATATATATTATCTATTATCTATTACTATATATAATGCATATTGGAGAGAGAAAATGAAAGTGTATTAATTTTAAGACGCGTACAAATATTACAATATAATGTACAAGTCCCCCATGCATAGCTTTAAACTGGCGGTGAGATCCAAATTTTGAATACCCTCGATATTCATAACCCCATGCTTCTTTTTCCATTCTTCAAGATGCTCCATTCAAAACCCTAGCCGCTAGCTCTCTGCATTCGCTCCATCAAAAGTCGCTAGCTGTTCGATCCATCAAAAGTCGTCGATGTCTACGCAGCTGAAGTCGGTGAAGATCGAAGATGATATCGCAAAGGAAACCGCTATGAACCTCGATTTTTCTAGCGGTGCTTCCGATTTGGTATTGGATTTTTCAATGTCGTAGAGATGAGATCTATGTCATCAAACCCTAGCTCTCTCCGCCTTTTTCTATCGCCGGTTTTTCTCGTTGGTGTATGCGCCTTGAGGGAACCAAAATGTCGCATCTTTGACTTCTTAGGGTTTCATCAGTGAGTTCTTGAAAGTTTAGTCTTGTATTGTTCATCAATAATCATAATAATTTTCTGGTCGCATACAAGTTAATGGAAAGGTAGTGCCTGTTTCATACAGAGTCCAGTCCTCCAAAATTTTCATGAAAAGAAAGTTACATGGAGTGCATTCTCTAATTCGATTTCCTGATTTCTGTTCATCGCTTTATGTTTGTTCATTGTTGTTAATCATAGGTGTTGGCTTGATTTTTCATCATTGCCATCCAAAGGTTTTGTTTGATTTCCATCACCTGATTTGGGTATTGGTTTCCCATCATTAACTTGGTGTGACTGATTATCTATACTTTTATTTGAATTATATTGACTGATGTGTGTTGATGTTTTATAGAATAGATACTTTGAAGATGCATCTTCCATTTTCACTCTAGACATGATCGACTATAGGAACTTAAGAGAATAGCTTAGAGGGTTGAAAAGGATATTTATATATACTTCTGCCACAAGCCAGGTTTGTTGTGTTCTTTTTCTTTTACTTGCAAAGTCATTTTATACAGGTTTGTTGTCTTTCATATCTTAGTCTTCGATTTGGTGTTATTGAGCCTTAACGAGCTTTGGTTTTTTGTTCTGATCACATGGAATTGATTTACACATAAAAAGGTTAATCGAATTACTCTTTATGTTTGTGTAATCATGTATTCCTTTTGTTTGTTTTTTGTCAGGTCGAACGAACTTGTTGCGATTCTTCTCAGTTTTTTTTATGGTCACATACCCTCAAATCGTGCTTCTATCCTCTTCCGTGTTCATATCTATCCTCTCTTCATATTTATTGATGCTATGGTTAGGATTCAAAGTGAAGAAGAACGGACTGGATTAGAGACAAAGATCGATGAAAATTAGATGGTATGTGTTCAATCTCTTTTACTCTTTAGATTTTTTGGGCTTCTAATTCACGTTTGGCTCCTATTTTCTTTGATTTGCATATTTCTTCTTTTTTCTTATTTTTGGTTCTTCGTAAGATTATATCCAAAGATCTATCCAAAGATCTTCTTTTTGGTTCTTCTTTTTTCTTCTTTTTGGTTCTTTGTTAATTGAGGTGTTAATTTATTACTGAATTCCAAACTATCAACTTCCATGTGGTCTTATATCTCATAACGTTTTGGTCTTATATGTTTAGAAAATGATTAAGAAACCAATTTTAGGGTAGTTGCTGGTCTATTTAGTTGAGTGATCCCACATTCCTATCCATAAGCCATCAGGGATTTGTTGTTTCCTGCCTCGCTAGGTTTTTGCCAGTTCATCTTTTACAGATTTGACATTGGATGCGTAAACTTCAAGGTTTAAAAGTAGGTTGATTTAGGTTTTTATGGTTTCCTTCTTCATTTCCTTTCCCTTTCATTTAGGTTTGTATGGTTTGCTCCAAGTTGTATTGTTCTCTGATGATTCTAATACTCTGTATATATTTTGTGTTTGAAATGATTTACAGGGTGTGGCTATAAATTTTGTGCAGAAGGATGGTATAAAGATTCTAAGCGGCATAGAGCAGTACTGCAGTACCCAACTTATTGAAATGCCCATGAATGTTGCAGCCTTGATAAATGGTGTGTTTTACTTTGCACATTCCACATGAGTTTTATGTACATGGGGCCTTTCACCAAACTAACTTTGTTGTCAACAGGTCAGATCGCTGGCTACCTGTTGTACCCATCAATTCGTAAGGTACAAATATCAGTTTGCAGACTTTGGTTTTGTAGTTGTTCTGAAACACTAATGGATTAAGAGACGGGTAAAGTTGTTTTTTTATGTTGGCAAGAAGTCACAATCCCTACTCATGTAATTAGGTAGAGCATCAGCTGCAAGATTTTCTAACTTATGAAGCTTTATTGTAGGATTGCTTGAAAATATCGGTGTCAATAGTTTTGTTAGTGGAACAAGGAGCACCATACAATCATGAATATTTAGGTAATTAATTGCTTTTCAATCTCTTGGTTAGGATATACACCCAAGGATGGGTTGACTAAATTTTTTCAGGTAGTGTTATGTATATATTGTTTTGATTGATTAATGGCTACTTTTTACAGGCCACCTCAACATAATTGAAGATGATCTTAGCCCTGAAGTTACTGATGCCATACTGTTTTCTTGCTTCTCTGTTTACCCTACTTGCTCGTAAGTACTAATTTAAATCAAATCGTTACATGATGGGTAATGCACATTTTTAGTATAATTTTTACTAATTTTATAATGGGATGTTGGTAAGTGATGACTGATGCAAGAATTATGTGGGACCAGAAGAAGGAATTGTAGATTGTTGCTTTCTTTATTCAATTATTTCTTTGATTTTATCACCTATTCTATTTAAATGAATTGGTTTTTGATTTTTATGTTTCGTAATTCAGTTAACTTTATATTTAATCAATAATCAGTTACATTGTGGTTGGATTGCATGTTGCATTTCTTAGCTAACGGGTCAAAGGTCAGATTGTGGTCCGACTACATACTACATTTTGTAATGGGTCAAATTGCATACTATATACTATATGGTAATGTGCCCTACTACAAATTTTACTTTGTTGATAATAGATCAAGATTGTTGTTGTAACAGTAAAAATATCAGCTTGCTACATGAACAGATTAATGCAATAAATAGCTACAAAGTATTCATTTGATCAGCTACAAAAATATCAGCTTAACAAATCTGTTGACATCTATTTAAAGAAAAATAATCATTAATTGGTGTTGAGGTTAACCAAGTTACTTCTGAAATCTTCTTTGAAGTCTCAATGATTTTTCATAATACTTTAACTTTGCTTCTATGAACAGGTGGAAACTATAATATTTTAAGAAATACATGAGGTCCTACAGTATGCTAATGATGTTGGATGATATGGTTGTGCCTCAATCTGATGGAGATATTGACATATCAATAAACAAGTTGTGGAGCTTATTAGTGGCAAGTTCAAGACTGAGGTAAAAGTCTAAAACATCATTTTTTTTATTTTACTGTTTATAACCAAATTAACATGGTAAGGGCGTTTGGGAACATGATATGGTATTTTTACTATAGAGGTAAACCATGATATGATATTTTTATTCAACCCATTGGTAAGTTAATGAGTTGAATATTGCCACTCTACGTATTATCTGTAAATAGAGGGCTGATTGGTATAACACCGTGACTGGTGTGAGCTTTATGTCATTTCCAAAATGAGGTATTAGTAACAGATGGTGAATTTTTATCTCTAGAGTCAAAACCAATAATCATAGTGGGTAAAAAGGTCGAAGAAAATGAAAGTCATGTTACAGGTTATAACCTATGATGCACGGGAACGGGTACAGGAGCGGGAAACGGGTACTGGTACGGGAACGGGAAACGGCAAAACTAAAAAATACAAGAAACGGGGACGGCATGGGTACGGTAAAAAAAAATAATAAATAAATATATATTACAAATAATGTAACAAAAAACCCCAATATATATATATATATATATATATATATATATATATATATATATATATTGCAAACAGAAATCCCAGCACCTTTTATACCAACCAAAAAACACACATATAATATCAATATGTATTTAAGTTTTAACACATGGATATCCAAACCCACATATAGATAGTATATTAAAACAAACTTTTTGTAAACCAACATATATATCCAAACCCACGCTAAAATTATGTACTCGCTGATTGATAGAGAGGCAAGGATTGTTAGTTTGATATGTGTATCCCAATAACCAATATTATATAACTAAAGCCCAGGCCCATTAACAAATTTTGAAAGGTCAATTAGTTCAATTAAAACCCTACTTAAAAAAAGAAAACGGAAACTCGGTGGAAACTCTCGGAACCGCCGCTGACTTTTGGAATCGGCCATTGAAACGTCCCTAAAATTTGGAATCTGTAATGGGTTTGTCAATAACGGGTCACAAGAAATAAAGGCTGGTTGGGCCAGCCCATGCAGGTCCATGCTCTACCATATTTGCACGTATTTTTTCATTGTTTAAGTTTGTTTGAGTTAGTCTTTTATTTGTCCGGTTCTTTAGCAACTGTTAGCTATTCTCTTGTTTTCTGTTTTAGTCCGATGTATTTATATTTGCAGTTGGCATCTAAATAAAGTATTCAATTTCAGAGAGTTTTTGTGTTCTACACTTGTTTTCCTTTCAAGTGGTATCAGAGCACAAATCTGGGAGGAATCATTGTGAGTGAAAGATAACCATGGCTGAGAGTAGTTCAAATTTCTAAGTTCCAAGCGTCCCAAAGTTTGATGGGGATTTCGAACATTGGAGCCTTCTCATGGAAACTCTGCTACGTTCAAAGGAGTATTGGACTGTGATTGATCCAGGTTTTGCAGCACCTACGGGTGAACAGCAGCTCAAAGACCTCAAAGCAAAGAATTATTTGTTTCAATCTATCGATAAGAAAATTCTGAAAATAATTACGAAGAAGGATACGGCGAAGGAGATTTGGACAGCCATGAAGACGAAGTACCAAGGAAACACTCGGGTGAAGAAAGCCCATTTACAAAGATTACGAAGAGATTTCGAAATCTTGGAGATGAAGGATGGAGAAGGGGTCACTGATTATTTTGGACGTGTACTCACAGTGCCTAACGAGATGAGAAATTTTGGAGAAGAGATGGGTGACGTGAAGATTGTTGAGAAGATCCTTAGGTCTCTCACAGAAAGCTTCAATTTCATTGTATGCACTATTGAAGAATCCAAGGATACCGAGACCCTTACAGTTGATGAGCTCCAAAGTTCTCTTTTGGTACACGAGCAAAAGGTTAGAAAAAAATCTGTCACTGTTAGCAATGAGGACCAAGTTCTCAAAATCGACAATGATGGAAATCGAGGAAGGGGACGTGGTAGAGGATACGTGAGAGGACGTGGACGAGGTCGTGGACGAGGTCGTGGTGATTTCGACAAGTCCACAATTGAGTGTTACCGATGCCACCAAATGGGACATTTTGCATATGAGTGCATGAAAGGTGAGAAGGCTGTTAATTATACAGAGTTTGACGAAAGTGAAGACTTACTTCTTATGACTCATTCTGAAGTGTGAAATGAACCTGCCGAAGTGTCAAATGAACCCAAGAAGGGATTCTGGTTTTTGGACTCTGCATGCTCGAATCACATGACGGGATCTAAAGACTGGTTTGTGCGTCTTGATGAAAACTTCAGGCATACAATAAAGCTGGGAAATGATCTTCGACTGAATGTAAAAGGCGTTGGGGATGTTAGATTGGAAATTGAAGGTATAACACAGTTGGTTACACAAGTTTATTATGTACTAGATCTAACATCCAGCTTGTTTAGTCTGGGACAATTGCAAGAAAAGGATTTGAGCATAATTATAAAACAAGGAACGTGTAAGATATATCACCCACAGCGGGGTCTAATAGCGAGTTCAAAGATGTCTAAAAATCGGATGTTCCTTGTGCATGCTGTGGCAAAAAAGCTTGAGAGTAGTTGCTTGAAGACAGAAGCGAGTCAAAGTTCGAACCTGTGGCATAGAAGGCTTGGGCACATAAACAATAAAGCTATTCATACAATGCAGTTTAAGGATTTGGTGCATGGGCTACCCAAGATGGTTGACACACAGGTTACTTGTGAGGTATGTGCAAAAGGAAAGCAACAAAGGGATCCTATGCCAAAGAAAAGTTTACGGCATGCAACACATAAGCTGGAATTAATTCATGTTGATCTTTGTGGTCCCATAGAGCCAGCATCCTCAAGTGGAAAAAGGTATGTAATGTCTCTTATTGATGATTTTTCACGAAAGGGTTGGGTTTATTTTTTGGAAAATAAAAGTGATAGCTTTGAAACATTTAATAGGTTCAAAGCTATTGTTGAAAATAACACAGATTCCAAAATAAAAACTTTGAGAAGTGACAGGGGTGGAGAGTTCACTTCTAAACTCTTTAATGATTTTTGTGTTTTCAATGGAATAAAGAGACAACTTACCACGGCTTACACACCCCAGCAAAATGGGGTGGCCGAAAGGCGAAATAAAACTCTTATGAATATGGTTCGATGTTTGTTGATTGAAAAGAATCTACCAAAGTGGTTGTGGTCGGAAGCAACAAATTGGGCATGCTATGTTTTAAATAGATGTCCTACTATTGCACTTGACAATCAAGTTTCAGAAGAAGTGTGGTCAGGAAATAAGCCCAATGTGGAATGCTTCAAGATTTTTGGAAGCATTGGGTATGTCCATATTCCATCACAGTTAAGAACAAAGTTAGATGACAAAAGCCATGTATGCATTTTCTTGGGTGTTAGCCAAGAGTCCAAAGCTTACAGGCTATATGATCCGGTTCACGACAAGGTTGTCATTAGTAAAGATGTGATTTTTTATGAAGAAAAACAATGGGAATGGAAGAAAGAAGAATTGGGTGATATGAGTTTGGTGATTCCTGTTGAAGAATACATAGGAACAGAATATGGTATGGATGAACTGAATGACCCAGTAAATAATAATGATTCCGGCCCTCAAACTCCTCAAACTGATGCATTGGTGCAAAGTCCTTCGCAAACCATTCCTTTATAAGCAGGTCCGAGCACAGATCCTTCAAGTGATGGGCAAACTCATCGTTTAGTTGGTGAAGGTGCAACAAGTACTGCCCCTCTTCGTTCAAACTGGCAAATTACACAGCCCGTTTGGATGAGAGATTATGAAAGTGGTGAGAATATTTTTGAAGATGGGGTTGATTTTGTTATGTTCAGCTCTAATGATGATCCAACCAGTTTTGAAGAGGCAAGCAAAGAAGACAAATGGCTATCTGCCATGAAGGCTGAACTTCAATCTATTGAAAGGAATGATACGTGGGAGCTCGTGGATCCTCCAACTGATACAACCCCGATCGGAGTTAAATGGGTATTCAAAACAAAATTAAATGAGAAAGGTGAGGTAGATAAATACAAGGCTCGGTTGGTGGTGAAGGGATATGCCCAACGATATGGTGTGGATTATGAGGAGGTATACGCACCCGTAGCTAGGTGGGATACCATTAGGAGTTTGATGGCCATTGCTGCACAAAATCAAATTGGGTCGTACACCAACTTGATGTAAAATGTGCTTTCCTTCATGTTGAGCTTCAAGAGAAAGTTTTTGTCACTCAACCTCCTGGTTTCATTATAAAGGGAGCAGAAAGAAAGGTGTATAGGTTGAAGAAGGCACTCTATGGTTTAAAGCAAGCATCCAGGGCTTGGTTTAAACGGCTTGAAAGCTATTTTTTGAGGGAAGGCTTCACCAAAAGTGCCCATGATGATACACTATTCATAAAAAGAAATTCTCGAAATATTATTTTAGTAAGTGTGTATGTGGATGATTTATTATATACCGGAAACAATCACTTGTTTTGTGAAACTTTCAAGAACTCAATGAAAGAGGAGTTTGATATGACTGATTTGGGTAGGATGAAGTACTTTTAGGAGTGGAGGTTACGCAAGATAAGAATGGGATTGGACTTTGTCAGAAAAAGTATGCTAAAGATGTTTTAGAAAAGTTTCAACTTTGGGAAGGGAATAGTGTCAAGAACCCTATTGTAACAGGAACTACTGTTACTAAAGCTGGAAGTGGAAAAAAGGTTGATGAGGTGTACTATAGAAGTCTGGTTGGCAGCCTTATGTATTTGACCATTACAAGGCCTGATTTGATGTATGCGGTTTCCTTTGTGTCTCGATTCATGTCCAACCCATGTGAAGAACACCTGAAACTCGCTAAAAGGATCCTAAGGTATGTAAAAGGAACTTATGATTTTGGTTTATTTTATGCAAAAGGGGGGGTTCATGCAGCTGCAAAACTACACCGATAGCGATTATGCACGGGATTTGGAGGACGGAAAATGTACGTCTGGTTATGCATGTTTGTTAAATGACACAGCCATATGTTGGAGCTCAAGGAAACAAGAAACGGTGGCGTTGTCAACAACAGAGGCCGAATACGTTGCTGCCACTGATTGCGCATGTCATGTTATTTGGCTAAAGGGGTTGTTAGAAGAAATCATTGGGAAGAATCTTGGACAGGTCGAAATTTTATGTGACAACAATTCAAGTATTAAGCTTTCTAAGAATCCAGTCATGCGCCGCCGTACAAGACATGTTCTGGTTCATTTCCATTTTTTACGTGAACTGGTTGAACAAGGGAAGGTGGTTTTGCTGTTTTGCAAAACCAAAGAGCTAGTTGCAGACATATTTACAAAACCAGTGAAGCTTGAAGTGTTTGAAAGAATGAGGAAGAAACTTGGAGTTCAGAGGATCGAATGATAAACTAAAGGGTAAACCCTACTTCAGTTTAAGGGAAGGTTTGTAATGTGTTTGTCAATAACGGGTCACAAGAAATAAAGGCTGGTTGGGCCAGCCCATGCAGGTCCATGCTCTACTAGATTTGCACGTGTTTTTTCATTGTTTAAGTTTGTTTGAGTTAGTCTTTTATTTATCCGGTTCTTTAGCAACTGTTAGCTATTCTCTTGTTTTCTGTTTTAGTCCGATGTATTTATATTTGCAGTTGGCATCTAAATAAAGTATTCAATTTCAGAGAGTTTTTGTGTTCTACACTTGTTTTCCTTTCAGAATCGGCCATGGAAACGTTTCACCGGCGTTCCCACCGTGTTTCCGTCCCCACGGCGTTTCCGGGATGGGAGACGGCATGTTGTCGGCGTTTCCGTGCATCATAGGTTATAACAGCTCACATAATTCTAGTAGCAAAACAACAATATATGTTATCATAATTTAGTGTTTCGTGGTGCAGATTCTGATGTTAAAATATTATTGTAAGAACTATGGTATTATGATTTTCAATGATCGTTAACCAAGTCTTATTTAATGTAATTGAATGTTGGCTTAAACTTTAGCACTAAAGGAATTTGATTTTTATTCAATAGTATAGATAGCATATTAAATTTACTAATTTATGCAGGTGTAAGACAAATCTCCATCTATGGACAAGTTTAGAGGAAGCAGGGAAAAAACTGCGAATGGGTTTGATATGTACAAAGAATCAAAGAGAGAAGGAAGTTCGTCCAAATCAAGCTAACCTCTTATTAACAACCCTTAACAGTATTTAACAGCTTGATTATTCGGTTAGTTAGAACAATTACCGAAATGGACAACTAACACCCCTCAACTTCTATATTTTTACAATACTTACCCAACTCTATTTTGACAGTAACAATACTTCCCTCCCAAAACAATTCTTGTCCTCAAGATTTAAAAGTAGGGAATCTCAGTTTAAAAGCTTCAAAATCCTCCCAAGTTGCATTTGTAGCTGGAAGCCCATGCCAATGCACCAAAACTTGAACTCCCGCACGATTACCCTTCTTGACCATTTTTCTGTCCAAAATAGCCCGGGGAAACAGCTTGAACCGATGCTCTGTTGGAAGAGGAATCACCTGGTCAGTAGCGCCTCTAGCTGCTTTTAATAAGGACACGTGGAATGTGGGATGTATCTGGGAAGAAGTAGGCAAATCCAGTCTATAAGCTACAGTTCCCACCTTCTCCACTATTAGGAAAGACCCATAATACCTGGGATTCAGTTTAGAATGCTTCCGGCCCTTAAGAGACGACTGCACGAACGGCTGCAATTTGACATATACCCAAGAGCCCACATCAAAAGACCTCTCAGTCCTGTGCAAGTCAGCAGCTTGTTTCATTCGGTTTCTAGCTCTCTCCAAATTAAACTTCAAACTCTGAATCTTTAACTCCCTGGTCTGGAATAATTCTTCTAAAGATGCCACTTGAGTGTCATTAGGAATGTAAGGCATGTAGATAGGAGGAGGAATTCCATACAAAGCTTCAAAGGGAGACTTCCCAATAGATGAGTATTTAGTGGTATTATACCACCACTCGGCTAATGTCAACCACTTAGGCCACTGCAGTGGGGTGTCCATGATCATGCACCGAAGATAGGACTCCAGACATCTATTTAAGACCTCCATTTGACCATCGGACTGTGGGTGATAAGCACTGGAGAAAGCCAATTCTACTCCTTGTAACTTCATAAAATCCTTCCAAAATTGACTAAGAAATAAGGGATCTCTATCCGAGACAATTGTCTTAGGACACCCATGAGCCTTAAACACATTATCAAAGACTACTTGGGCAACTGTGGCAGCAGCAAAAGGATGAGATAAAGCCATGAAATGGCCATACTTAGTCAGCCGATCCACTACCACTAGAATAGTATCCTTCCCATAAGATTTAGGTAACCCACTAATAAAGTCCATTGATATGTCACTGAATATATAAGAAGGCATAGGTAAAGGTTGAAGTAACCCAGGTGAAGCCACTGTCTCATATTTAGCCTTCTGACATACCACACAATCTTGCACAAACTTCCTAACATCTTTGGTGCACCCTTTCCAATAAAACCACTGCTTCAGTTTATTCAATGTAGGATGGAACCCCGAATGACCCCCTACAGTTGAGCCATGACACAATTGTAAAAGAGTGGATCGCAAAGCAGCATTATTAGCAATATAAAGTTGCCCTTTTCTTCTCAGCACTTGCCCATCCCAGGACATATGTTTGACTGATGTGCCTTGCTGCAGTTTTTGAATTAAAGACATAGTATGAGAATCTTCCTGCCAAGCAGATTGTATTTGAGGCCATAAGGCAGGAACTAGTGAAGTCACCCCCATAGTAAACAAGGCCATTCCCTGGACCCTTGATAGAGCATCAGCAGCAACATTTTCTACCCCCTGCCTATAAGTAATCTCATAGTCATACCCTAATAGTTTAGTTAACCAAGTCTGCTGTAAAGGGGTACTGATTTTCTGGTCTAACAAATATTTCAAACTCCTCTGATCTGTTTTAATCACAAAGTGCTTCATTATGAGGTAATGATGCCATTTCTTCACAGCCATCAAGATGGCCAACAATTCTTTTTCATAAACAGACATCATTTGTTGTTTAGTTGATAAAGCTTTACTTAAGAATGCCAATGGATGATTATCCTGTGATAGAACAGCTCCCAACCCTCGAGCAGATGCATCAGTTTCCACTATGAAGACTTTAGAAAAATCAGGTAAAGCATGCACAGGGGCAGTGGACAGAGCATTCTTAAGTTGTACAAATGAAATTTGGGCTTCTTCACTCCACTTAAAGGCATCTTTTTGAGCAAATTGGTTAAAGGACTAGCTATAGATCCAAAAGATTTTATAAATTTTCTGTAGTACCCAGCTAAGCCTAAAAATCCCCTTAACTGTTTGATATTCACTGGAGGAGGCCAGTTTACCACAGCCTCAATTTTAGAAGGGTCAGTTGCTACCCCCTCCTTAGAAATTATGTGGCCCAAATACTCAACACTGTGACCAGCAAACATACATTTAGATTTTTTAGCTACTAATGAGTTGGACCTCAACAAGGTCAATACTTGCTCCAAATCAATCAAATGTTGTTCAAAGGATGAGCTGTACACCAAAATGTCATCAAAAAACACCAAAGCACATTTCCTAAGTAATGCTTTGAATGTGGTGTTCATTAAAGCCTGGAATGTTGCTGGGGCATTAGTCAATCCAAAAGGAAGAACCAAATATTCAAAATGGCCTTGATGGGTCCGAAAGGCAGTTTTATGCACATCGCCTTCATACATCCTAATCTGATGGTACCCAGACCTAAGATCAAGTTTAGAAAATATTGTTGCCCCCCCTAACTCATCCAACAATTCATCAATAAGTGGTATAGGGAAACTATTTTTAATAGTGGCATCATTGAGTTTCCTATAATCCATGCACATCCTCCAAGACCCATCCTTCTTCTTAACCAGAATAACTGGAGCAACAAAGGGACTGGTGCTGCTCTTAATGACACCCATTTCCAACAATTCCTGTGTCATTTTTTCTATAATATCTTTTTGGGCAGCCTGGTATCTATATGGCTTCAAATTAACCACCTTAGATTCATCCTTAAGGACAATTCTATGATCACAGCTTCTACTAGGTGGTAAACCAGTAGGAATAGCAAACACATCAGCAAACTGTTGCAATAAACACTCTAACTGAGGATTAGAACTCATACCAGAAACTTGGGGATTATGAACAGAGAAAGAACCATCCTCCACTTGTAGACTAAGTAACTGAGCAGTAGCCAATTGAAAAGGATTCTGCAGTAATCCTTGTAATTTTTCAGCAGAACACATAGTAATCCCTTGACCTTTGGACCCCTTTAACCCCAACACCTTACCATTCACAGTGAACTTCATAGTAAGGGTCTTGAAATTCCATGTGATATCATTGAGGTTTTGTAGCCATTGCACCCCAAGTACCATATCATAATTTGTCAATGGAATGATTAGGGTATCAGCTTTAAACCAATAGCCTGGCATCATCCATTGCAAACTGTCACAGATTTGAGCACAACGCATATTATTACCATCTGCAATAGTAATATTCATAGAACCAATATCTCTAGTGGGACATCTTAACTTTGCAGCCATTTTAGAGTCCAAGAAATTGTGAGTAGACCCCGAATCAATCAGAATTTGCAAGGTCTTGGTACCAATAGTACCAGTTATCTTCATGGTAGAATAAGAGGGTACCCCCTATAGCATTTAGGGAAATTTAAGGCTGTTGGAATATAGGATGATACAATATTTCTTCCTCTTCCTCCTGGATTCCCTCACACACTTCCAATGAAAAGAGTTGCTTATTTTGACACACATGAGCAGGAGTGTATTTCTCATTACACCCAAAACATTCACCCTTAGCCCTTTTCTCTTCAATCTCTTTATGCGATAACCTTCTCACTGCTGAGACAGGTTTGGCCTTGATTGGAGGAGCCGGTAATAAGGGCAAATTGGTAGCCCCACCTTGAGGATTATAAGTCTTAGTAGTAGTACTTTCTTGGGCCTTACTACTCTGGTAAGCAGAAGACTTATTATAGGTTTTCCATCCTCCAGGTGAAACAGAATTGACTGCCTCCTCCTGAATTCTTGCCAACATGTAGGCTTCTGGCAAGGACTTGGGTCTTAACAGCCTCAAAGGGTACCCAATTTCAGGTTTAAGAGCCCTTAAGAACATACTAACAGCATATTCATCACATATAGACACTTTTGTTAAAGCCAGATCAAAATCTTGACATAACTGTTGTAGTGAACCAGTTTGTCTCAAAGAAGCCAATGCTCCCATAGCATCTTGGCCAAGGGTCAAGCCAAATCTGGCTGTGATGAATCCCTTATATTCAGACCACAACATCCCTTCTATAGAACCCCCCTTGATTTAACAAATGATTGATGCCACATTAATGCTATTTCCTCCATGTGAATTATAGCATATTTAATTTTCATATTCTCAGGGGTTTCATCAACTGTAAAATAGTGTTCTACCTTACATAGCCAACCTTCGACATTGTCACCAGAGAACTTCGGAAAATCCATTTTGGTAAGTCGATTGCTGCTTTTGTACTGACCTTCATCGCTGCCGATTCTCGTAGTCTGAACTATACGCGCACCGGACCCTCCCAACGCCTGAATACTCACGATAATCGCATCCATCTGTGCCTTCAGTTCTTCCGTGTTCTTCGCTGCGGCTACTTTGATTGCCTCCAATTCCAACAAATTCTTCTTGGTAGACACCTCCAATCGAGCCAACGATGCTTCTGTATCTTGCACTCGTTGCTCAACTGATGGATTTCTCGTCATCGCTAACACCTTGCCGCCGTTGATTGCTGAATTGCTCGCCGAGATTGCTGAAATTGGTGCCGGAATTGCACCGATCAAGAGCGTCTGAGGAAGGAACGGCTCTGATACCACTTGATATGTACAAAGAATCAAAGAGAGAAGGAAATTCGTCCAAATCAAGCTAACCTCTTATTAACAACCCTTAACAGTATTTAACAGCTTGATTATTCGGTTAGTTACAATAATTACCGAAATGGACAACTAACACCCCTCAACTTCTATATTTTTACAATACTGACCCAACTCTATTTTGACAGTAACAGGGTTGCACTTTTGAATGTTTTGATTGCATTTGAGTAACTGTATGTCACGTAGAAAGGAAGATCAAAGAAAGAGCCCCTGATGGAACATGAATTTGGTCCATCAAATGCTTCTTGCATTGAAACGTGGGTTTGTTTTTTGTTTTCTTGTTCGCTTTTGATTTGAAATGTTGCATCCATATTTAAAATAAATAACGTATTTTGTATGTTCTAATTATTATTATGCATGTGTTGGATGATGTCCCCGTTAATTTTTTTTCTTTTTTGTCCACTTATACTAATTTACATCTATTTGGTGGAGCTTCAAGACACCAGGTTGGAAAATGGTGTTAAAGAAAGGAGTGGCTTGGGGACTGAAACATAAAAAAGAATGTGGATGGGAGGGCTGGAACTATAGGGTGGTCTTGCTCCATTAAAAAATGGAACATCAAAAAAAGGTTGTTTGTTTTCTCTTTCCCTGTTTTAGTTTCTTTGGTCTGCTGGCTTGGCTTTCTGGTTGTTATCTCTTCTTTGTTTCTTTTTCTTATAGTTCTATTTTGTACCTATACTCTTTCCAGCTTTCCGCTGGCTTTTAATGAATTTTTCTGTTCAATAAAAAAATATTTTTTTAAGCTGTCTCTCTAAAAAGTACATGTAAAGTTTCTTCTATGAATTCTAAAAAATGAGCTTCATAAGAGTAACTGTGTCAATTATTATTTGATTTACCATCATACCTTCGTCTTCTCTTAAGTCTTTTGTTCATGAATATTAAATTCCCATAAAGTCTCATACCTTCATGTTCTTAAGTCATTTGTTCATGAATATTAAATTCCTATAAAATAATCGTATGCTTTAAGTAAAAGAGTTTAGGACATTCACTTCAATAGTGTTTACTTGAAAATTTGCAGGCAAAAGTCTTTTGTTCCTGAATATTAAATTTCCGTAAAGTAATTGTATGTTTCAAGTAAAAGAGTTTAGGACATTTCTATACTTGAATAGTTTTTACTCAATTTCGCAGGCAACATGAAGATGTAACTAGAGATTCTGTTGGTTTTATGGTCTACAAATATTTATCTCCTTTTTTTTCTTTCACTCACAAGTCTTCATCTTTCTCTATGATAGAACACATCCATACTACAAATGAAAAAAACTAACAGACGTACAATACAATAAATTATAAGAGAATTGACAAACCGCATCGCCTAGGTTCCACATTATATATTGTCGCCACGCCACATCACATTAACATAAACGAATATTGCGTTGTAAATTATCGCCGCCGCCGAACACGCAAACAAAAGACGAATATCTTGCTATAAACCGTCGCCGCCGCAACGCGCGGGCACAATGCTAGTATATATATATATATATATATATATATATATATATATATATATATATATATATATATAGATTGATAGATAAAATGGGTTTTCGGACTCAAGCAGTTGTAGTCAATATTTATTGGAATAATCATAGCAGTAACTCATAGACAAGTTGTTTATTTATAATTTTGGGTTAAGATTGTCTATTTGCAGGAAACTAGACCGCCTCTCAGCCTCAAATCCAGTATCACTACTCTCCTAGGTGATCGTCTACGAGGAGTACTAACCCTGAGGAACTGTACTGCCAATAGACAAATATAGTGTTATAATGCCACTTACTTACAGGGTCCCTCAAACCGGCCGACTTACCATACTCGACACGCCATCATGAACCAGCATGGGAACAACCCTGCGTACCGTAATATATTATTGTGAAAATGATATTTCTAAGGGACTAACGTCTGTTTCTTCCATGCACTGCTCTCCCGTATGCACGTCTGGCATGACCAGAGCCAAGTTCACAAACACGTACCATCTCGGCTTCTATGAAATAACAAAATATTACCAACCCCCATTCCCAACCAAATATGTTCAGCCCGCACTTGCGTGACAGCTGATTTTGCTTACATAGACATAAGGACCTCGAACGTATCATGTAGCATGGGGCGCGAGTCACCTTCGAATCATGCATCGTCCCCCGACCGGGTGTCACAGGTCCGGCCTTTGGGATTTCGACTCCCCAAATGGTGTGTGATACGTAGAGCACGTTTGGTTCAGAAAGTCAATAATACACTTTCAATAAAATGGGTTTTCACAAAGTCATTAAACACACCTTAAACAATATTTTTAAAGACAACTTTAAAACTTGTTAAAGGTTCATTATTTCCAATCAAGTGTAAGATTTTAGCTAATCATAGCTTAAAGATTTTCCAGCAAGTAAAGGAAGATTTTATAGACAAAATACTTTCAATTACTAAAACTGGTTGAAGGTCTTAAAGACTCCGACATACTTAAAGACACGAAAACGCCAAGTGGCTCGACTAACTAATCTAAAAGTAGGGGGAAGAGAAAAGAATTGAGAGAGTTGTGAAGTGGGAGAAGACCGGCTTTTATAGGCAAAGTATGGAGTTTGGCACAGGCCGTGCCATATCAGATAGATGATTCGAAATCTTCTGTCTTGAGGGACACGAGCCGTGTTTGTCAGAGCACGGGTCGTTCTATGTCTGGAGGATTCAACACCGGGCGTGGTGATTCAGAGGCATAGGGTGTGCTAAGTCAGAAGAAGATTTCTGCACATCCAGGCCGGGCACAGGGCGTTCTGGGCTGGGCACAGGCCGTGCTAAACTCATGAAATCCAAAAACTTGCATTTTTCTTTACTTTTCTACTAGATTATGCTCCTCTTGGTATTTTGGCTTTAGAAAACCTGAAAAACTAAAAAGAAAACAAAGTCGCTTTGTTTTGATGTTAGTAGCTAGGTTTTGTCCCGAAATGTGAATATTTTGGTATGAAAATATGTATAATTTTGTGTACATCAACCCTCACCTACAATAACTGGCGGGTGAAGGCATTATAGTGATCGTGCTATTGATAATTTTTCATCTAGCTACTTGTAGAAGAAAACAAGAAAATTATAGTGGACCAAGAATTAAAATAAAATAGATGCAAGTATTATTGGGAATCCAAGATCTTTGGCGGTACAAGACAAGATTGAAGGGGTGATTGTTGGAAAAATCTTATCATAGTTCAGTAGTTGAGAGTAATTAGAAAAGTATTATTATTTTATTTATCGGGTTCTTATTAAACTAAATTTATGTTTGATAATTTTATTAAATTTAGGTTTCTTTTCTCTTTCCAAGTTTGTTTATTATAAACGAGTTGGTGACCCGCCCGCGCGTTGCGGCGAGCCACTCTTGTTTTGTACTTTCGTTTTTAGTTTACTTTTAGAGTTTTGGACTTTGGCCATGACTTTTTATAGTTTTATACTTCGACCACGCAACTTTTAGACTTTTACGTTTTATACCCCTTAACTTTTCTACTTTCGTGTTAATATTTATAAATCCTCCACGTGTAATTCATTAGAAGAAATTAGTATATAAAAGGCTTGAAAATCCAAGGGCCAAATTGTAAAAACCATCAAATGTTGTGGTTAAAGCACAAAAGTAGAAAACAATTAGACAAAATAAATATAAAAGGCTTGAAAATCCAAGGACCAAATTATAAAAACTACTAAAATTGTTGTGGCCAAAATAAAAAAGTAGAAAAGAATACTATGCCTTTAAAATTAAAACTGTAATATATATAATATAATAAGGGTTTAAGGGATCATTCTTACGTGACTCATTGTATATATATACAAAGGACAAGTTGTCCTATGGATTTGTGCCCACAAAAAAAACTATTCTATGTTATATATATTCTTTACAAATTATTTAACATAAGAGATTTTAGATTAATTGGTTAAGCAATTCCTTTGTTATCTATCATAGCCGAGTTCGATCCTTCCACTATGCAAATTTTTAGTCCGACCGTTATTTTCAATTTTTTTTGTCTAGAAGCTTATTTAGTTGCTAGAAGCCATTCAATGTGTGTTTTTTTCATTACATCAGGGTTTACTTTTTGTTCCGGCTCTCAAGTTTTCTTCCTTCGACCACCGTAATCCGATTCGATTCAAATTTGAAATTCAACTCAAGTAATTCAAGGTACGATTTTGACTTCAATTATTACATTTTTTTTTTAATTTAGAATTTTGCGATTAAACGAGTGTATATGACGATTGTGAAATTCGGATTTAGTAATATCAGGAATGTCACGTACTTTTTTATGTAGGTACTTAGGAGAACAATGTTTTGAAGGAAACGCAAATTAACTTTTGTGATATCGTCAGAATTGTTACTTTTTAGATTTGTAGGGTCTTTGTGTTGGTTTGGCGTGAGTTCGAACCTTCCCACTTTAAATTTGGCCTGTATTTTTTTCACTACAACATAGCCTAATTTTTTTATATAGGTTCTTAAGTGTATTAGGTATCATATATTTTACACGAATCAATGAAGGGGTCGATACATAAGCTCTTTTACACACATAAAAAAATGATACCGAAAGCGCTTGGATACAGAGACCTTTATTTCAAACGATGAGTGGTGTTAGCCGCTGCTGAGGAAGAGTCTGTGAAAGGAAAATATAGGTTGTATATATATACAATCGACAACTTTGCCTATGGTTTTACGCCAATATTAATAAAAAAATGATATGTAATACATATATTAAGTGCACTGACATGATCAATTAAAGGTTAAAGATATGGAATGTAACATCGCGAATTTATGGAAGTGATGTTTATACAAAAATTATACAACATGGAATAAGAGATAAATGAAATTTTTAGAAGTGCCTAATACACTTATAAACCTATATTTTCTCTATTTTATTCACTATTTTTCTGTATGTTCCATGAACCAAATAAATGGTCAATACATAGTCTATTTTACCAAAAACCATTTTTTACAGAAAGTGCTTGGATACGGAGAGCTTTATTCCAAACGACGCATCAATTTTAACATATGAGATTTAACAAAAATATTAAGTGCACCGATATGAGCAATTAAATGTTAAAGATATGTAACGTAACATCTGTAATCTTACTTAAACTTGAGAAGTTTACTACTGGAAATTGGGAAGGGCTATAAGTAGGCCGTTTTATGAGAGAGGTGTTTATACAAAAATTAATTTTAACATGGAATAAGAGGTAAATGAAATTTTCAGAATTGCCTAATACACTTATAAAACCTATATTTTCTCTATTTTATTCACTTTTCCTTGTATTTTCCCGGATCACCGCAGCAACGCGCGGTTGATCTCTAGTTACATATATATACAAAGTTGAACATTGGTTTGAATAAAAGTTATTATTTTATTTATTGGTGAATAAAACTCCAAATAATAGTGTTATCCAATTATTATTTGATTGCTTTTTTTGTTCTTCTTCCAAACAAGCAAAATGACCCGCGCATTGCTGTGGAGATTGTTAGTTCATTTAATATTATAAAACATTTGTAAGAACTAAAATGGTCATGATAATGAAATTTCAATATACTTTATATTAGACAAAGAATAAATTAATATGACCATTTACATTAGACGGAATAAATAAGTATGACCATTTACATTAGACATAGAATAAATAAATATGAACATATTTTTTCTGTTGTTGCTAATGGGTCACAAATCTTTCTGAATTCAATTGAAGAACTCGATTCATATGAAATCTGGAAGTTGGAAACTAGTCAACGGTAGGTACGTGTTTGAGCACGACTTGAATAACTCATAGAACTTGAATCTCTCCTATTGATGTCACCTATACTGGATCCATAGTGATTTTAGAATCAAAAGCCCTAAGTGAAGATAATTTCCCTTTGAAAATAGCATAAACTATACAAAACTTTGGAATACTTTCTTAAATCTTTGATGACAAATTATGCCCCCTAAAACACCAAGAAATATCTATAACATGCACAACGATGCATTGTAACAAAACAAAACATGTAGAATGAATTCAGTACCTCGAGAACATGCTTTTTGATGATGTGACGCCCACTCCCAGACTTGGCTCTAGAAGGGGTCACTCATCGGATTTACTCATGAACGCAAGGTATAACATAGATAACTAAAGCAGCGGAAATTTAAAACTTTTATTTATTTATAATGCCTAGTACAAGTAAAATAAAACTACTACAACGTTTAACGATAACTATAATGAATAACGATTAATAAATATGCATCTATCTACATTACTTAAGCCAGCATGCCCGTATAGCCTTCTCCTAATAGCTTGCCCATCCACTTTGCTCAAACATGAGCCTTTCCCTTGATGCTTGGATCTTTAACCTCACCTAATATACATGCTTTAAAAGGTCAGCTTACGCTGGTGAGTTCTAAGTATTAGAACTTTACCTTAACCTCGAAAGGTTACTTCAAACATTTAGGCCTAACGGCCCCTTCTTTATAAACGTTTAATGGATATAAGACATAACAGAATTATACCAAACATAACATTTAAACCTTCAGTATTAAAAATTATTTAATACTCTAAAACATTCTTCCTGCTAATAATCATTTTGTATAAAGAAGTCTTACAAAACATTATAAGCAAAACCTCTTTTTACTAAGCATTGTCTACCTCTGGGACTACTTTAGTCCCGTTCGGTTGGCCGTCGCCTCCCGACCTCTTGAGTAACCGTCGTTACTCCAGTGGCTTCATTTCCACTGCTTGGATTGTACAACCCCCCTCTTACCAGACAATCTGTGCTATAGATTAAAACTTCTTTAAAATAACCCCAAGGGTCATTTCCTTTATCCTTAAAAACTCATTTTTCCTCTTTTTAAACTTCTCTTTAAAAGTTTAACTTCTTTATTACCGGTTCATTATAACATTCCCGAAAACAGTAATAACAGGTAATAATAACTTTAAAACAGTTATAAGTATTATAACATTTTTCACGTATGTGTATTAACACAAAACAAGTAAAGACATCTCAAATACTTTTCAAGTAAACAGTTGAATATGTATCATTGCAAGTATATCAGCCCAAAAACATTAAAACATTTAAAAGTGGGCTCATAGAAGTCACCTTATTCTCTTAAGCCAATTAATTCAGTCAGAATCTCCTTTACGTCTTCCAATTTAACCTAATTGCGTATTGTATGATGTTAACGCAAGGTTTTATATAATAAAAACTTCTTATGTTTATTTTAACACTTTATTTACTTAATAATATATATTACCAAGTTTATTCACTTTTAAGGGTCAAAATGACCAAAATGCCCCTGGAGGCATATTATCTTCTTTTATTGATAACTATGAAGACGCACATTCCTATAAGTAAACACTCACTCCGGGATCGCCCAAGGAGGTATGCCAGTTCCCATTGGGGATTTATGCGACACCCTCGCTTTGCCAGAAGTACAGGTGCCTACCCTTCCGGTCCCTACGAACTTCTTAATATCCGATTAACTCGGTATTTTAAATACTTCATTATTTATCCAATTTAATTTCATATATTCTTATATTATATGAAAACATGTTATCGTACCAAAAATTCAAGCCCCCATACCCTTCGGGTTATCTTATATTAAATAATCATATTTAGAAACCCTAATTTCATGAATTTCTCGTTTTATTATCAAAACTCATTTTTAATTCAAACCAACTTAGGGTATTATTCATTATAATTTTTTATAATATCCTTTAAAAGCTCAAAGCTTAATTCAACATCGTTTAGTTAATTTGGGCAGAGTAACGTTATGAAAACCCTAATTTCGACCCGTTAACAAAACCTTTACCAAACCTTTTCCATTTGTGAAATAAACTTAGGGCTTTCTTAAAATACATTAAATTAGGATTACATACAAAAATTCAGACCCTAATTCCCACCCGATCACCCAGTTTTGACAAAACAAGCTCAAGAACCCTAATTTTTACATAATTTTAGAAAGCATACTTAGAGATCGAATTAGCCAAAACTTAAAGAGGTTATTTTAGATCATACCTAGAGAAGCTTGACTGCAGAAATTCAGCTTCAAATACTTCACCGATTGAGAGAATTGCTCGTATGAAGTTTCTGGTTCGAATAAGGGTTTTCGAGGTAGAATTCAAGTAAATTGGTGAGGATTATGGACTGATAGAAGGCCTATTTATACTTGTTGGGTTCGTCTAAGGATGCTCCAGGTGCCTATGGTGAGTAATCACCTAAAAATGACACGTAGAGGGCGAGATCATGCGAAGAAAGGCACTATACGTGGCCAAAAACGAACCAGATCTAAGCTGCTGTGCAGACACCCCAGTCGCGAACCGCGACAGTTAGAGAGAATGTGGCTCGCGGTCCGTGAGCCACGCTTTTCGGCCAGCTTTCACTTTTTGTCATATTTAGCCCCTCTAGTTTGGTTTATTGCGGAATTAACCCCTGAACTTCTATCCTTTTAATATTTTATGCTCTAAAATATTATGGGGCATATTTATAATATTTTCTAAGGTTCGGGATACGCTCGATGATATACGTATACATACGTATATATTTAAATATATATTTTTCATTATTTTACACCTTTGGCCACTCTAACTTTACAACACTTATTATTTATGTTCCGATCCACTTTAGGATATTTTTATAATACTTTATAAGCCTCGGGATACTTATAAAAGTTATAGATATGTATAATATCCATAAGTGATCATAACTTTACATAAATTACACTTTCGGCCCTTTTACTTTTTCGTTATTTATTATCATGCATTTCTATACGTGTTTTTCCATCAATGGTCTATGCTATTCACATAAGCATGTATTCATGATTTAAACACGTATACGAGACGTAATCATCCATGTCTCATCATTTCTAAACTCGTTTATGTAAACACATGTTTTATTCGTTTATTACCATTTCTAACATGTATTTACAATAAAGCACATAGGTATACATATGAAGATACGTAATTACCTAGACGGAAATATCGGGGTGTTACAACTCTCTCCCCCTTAAAAGGGTTTCGTCCTCGAAACTTGCTCAACTCGAGAATAACTCGGGATGAGACTCTTTCATTTCATCTTCTCTTTCCCAGGTTGACTCAGAACCTTTCCTGTGCATCCACTGCACTCTAACGATAGGAACTACTTTATTTCTAAGCTTCCTCTCACTGCAATCTAGAATCACAACTGGCCGTTCTATATAGGATAATTTGTCGTCTACTTCTATCTCTTCTAGTGGCACAATTTCTGATTCGTCTGCCACACACTTTCTCAAGTGTGATACATGGAATGTTGGGTGGATCCCAGACAACTCCTCAGGTAGATCTAAACGATAAGCGACTTCTCCAACACGTCTGGAGATTTTGAAAGGTCCAACATACCTCGGACCTAGTTTACCCCTTTTGCGAAATCGGATAATGTTCTTCCATGGAGAAACTGTAGGGATATGATCATGTAATAGTAAGCGTATGTCCGGAAATTATTTAAGCCTACGGGGTCACACGTCTCAACACCAAATGTATTAATATTAATTAATAGTTAATTAATATTTATCACGAACATTTAACGAGGTTTCGTTAAAAACTGACAGTTAATTGTTAACAGGGGTGTTAGTTGTAATTAGAGAGAGTTGTAATTGGATTACAATTAGGAAAGGTTTAAGGATAGGCCATAGGGCCAAAAAACGTAAAGGCTCCTATGCCAATCCTTAACTTGTTTATCATGTCTTTTAAACCTATAAATAGACCCTCAGGGTTTAAGGTTTAGAAGCAGCTTTTTATCTGATAAAAGAAAAACCCTAATATCTCTCTATTCTCTCTCTCGAATTCGGCAACAAGAAAAACCCAAGGGGTTTTGGTTTCTTGTGTGGTTCGACCAAGGCTATCTCGAGTGGAGGTGTTCATGATAAAGTGCTAGCACATAACATCGGTGTGTCGTGTATGCGATCGTAGAGGGATTTGTATTAAGTCCTCCAAAAGATCAAGTCATTCCGAGCTCATAAGGCAAACATGTTCTATCCGGTTAGTTAGATTAATTCATAGGTTTTATTTCGCTGCGTACTCGTGTGATAATTAGTTATATAACCCAACAGTGGTATCACGAGCCACCTATGATTTTAATTAATTACCGGGAATAAAAACTTGGAAGGGGGGGTAACCAAATCAGATTCTAGCTTTTCGATCCAATTAAAAATCGTGTTTTACAATTGGAAAAGCGTTTCGCAAATTGGTAAAAACGAAAACTCAAAAAAAAAAATTCGATTAAAAACTGCTTTTCGACCCGATCGAACACCACTTTTCGACCCGCTGGCTACTCCCGATCGGAAACCCTTGTTTTCCGATCGGAAACCCTACTCCCGATCGGAAACCCTTGTTTTCCGATCGGAAACCCTTTTCCCGATCGAAAACCCTTGTTTTTCGAACGGAAAGCCTCGTTTCGATCGGAAACCCCTATTTCGATCGAAAACCTAATCGAACAGTGATGTTCTAGATCGGAAACCATAATTCCGATCGAAAACTATATACAGGATCGAAAACCTCTAGCCGAATCGGAAACCCTAATTTTAGATCTAAAATTTGATTCTTTTGATCTAAAATTGAGAACCCAAGTTTTTGTTAATTGATAATCAACATGTTGTACCTTTATTTTAAATGTTAAAAGGAAGTAAAAACCATAAAGTTTCATGCAAATCGTTCATGGTTATTACTTATATCGAAAAGGATTAAAATTAAAATTATATTAGATAATTAGAAACCCTAAGATTATGTGATTATTGTGATAATTGTGACATAATAAAAGGTTTTAGTGCAAATTTGTTTTATGAAAATCGAAATTTGCTTGAAATATCTATTGAAATATGATTTTGTTTGTAAAATAAAATTTGTGTCCTAAAACTCAAAAGAAACACCGGCTCACCCATTTGAACACACTCTAAGAGAGGTATAAGTCGGGTCGCCATGCTTCCCTAAAGTGGGTAGGTTTTTAATTGCAAAAGTTGCAAACCTCACCCCTACGCTTCTTTGTGTGTTGCGAATGGAGCTACCGAGCTCTTTTGACTTGGAAGACAAAACTAAGAATTTTATAAACACATTATGTGATGAAGATGTGCATAAATCTTCACACATAACCTTTTGATCATGCATCAAAATTGCTTTGACCCAAACAAAACTTAAGTCTTTGCCATCCACCTTGAAAAGGACACTTGTGGGTGTCATCTTACTCATTGGTACACAATGGTAAAATGGCATTTACATGGTAAATTCCCACTCATTGGTACACAATGGTGGACAATTTATGCGTTCTTAGCTGGACGACTTAAAACGAGCTAGGCGGTGAGACCCCTGGCCCGTGGCAAAAGATGGGATGAAACATGACTACAAATCACTTGGTGCAAGATTCACAAGTGTTATTTGTAGGTCCCATAAAATCTAGGAATTGTACTTGGAGTACAATTATTGATCGTCACTTACCTTTTGAATGCATCATTTCTAGCAGATCAACTGATGAAATGATGGCATGTCAATTGGATCCTAGCCTTAATAAACTTAATCGTTTAAAATGTTTAAACATTGGGTAATTAAATTTATTAAGGAAAAGATTATCGAAAATACTGATTTTTGAACTTAATCTGTTTTGTAGATGGCAACAAACCCTCCTCAAAATAATGTTGGTCATGCTTTTCGTCAAATGTTTGAAAGAGAAAAGCTGAATGGATCTAACTTCAATGACTGGTACCGTCAACTGAGGATTGTCCTTAGAGTTGAACGGAGGACCGATGTCCTTGAAAATCATTGGCTGACCGAGCCAGCTGCTGATGCTTCTGATCAAGAGAAAGCGTTCTACAATGCAGAGTATAGCAGATACGATGAGGTTGCTTGCATGATGATCTCGAGTATGACTCCCAATCTTCAGAAGCAATACGAATTTCATACACCTTGTGATATGATCAGAGAGCTGAAAAAGATGTATAAAAAACAAGCTGGTGTTGAATTGTACGACCTAGTTGTGGAACTCCACGACTTGAAGCTTGAAACTGGTAAATCGGTCAGTAGTCATGTGCTCAAGATGAAGAGCTACTTTGACAAATTGGAATCGCTCAATTATGGGTATAATCGTGCTGTGGCAGTTGGCATGATCCTCAAATCTCTTACGAAGGATTTTGAGGGTTTTGTGCGCAACTACAACATGCATAGTATGACTAAGACTATACCTGAGCTTCATGCTATGCTTGTCGAGTATGAAAAAACGATTCCTAAAAAGGCCACTGAAACACCCCAAGTTCTTATGATCAAGGGGGGAAAGATCCAAAAGGCTAAACGACCGCAAAAGGCGAAGGGCAAGAATGATGGTAAGGGAAAAGGCAAGGTAGTTGCGCTTGTTCCTAAAACCAAGCAAACCCCTCCGGCCGCAAAAGAGCATCCGGCTAAAGATCAGATCTGTCACCATTGTGGTGAAGTTGGACACTGGAAGAGGAACTGTCCTACCTATCTAGCTGAGTTGATGAAGAAGAGAAAGAATACTAGTGGGACTAGTACTTCAGGTATCTTCACAATTGAATTATTTTCCTTTTCTAAGAGTGATTTATGTGTGTATGAAACTGGCTGTGGAACTCACATCTGTAATTCGTTACAGGGTCTTAGAAAGAGGAGGAAACTGAAGCCTGGAGCTTTGCAGTTGTTCGTTGGAAATGGTTTGCCAGCAGCTGTGGAAGCTATAGGAGAATTTCATTTAATTCTGCCTTCTGGGTTATTTATTGTATTAGACAATTGTCATTATGCACCTTCTATCACTAGAGGTGTTATTTCAGTTTCTTTATTGAAAAACCAAGGATTTATTAATGCGTTTAATAATATCGGTATTTCAGTTTCTAAAAATAATGTTCATTATTTTGATGCTATTCCTTGTGATGGCATTAATGAAATTGATATGCGTGGTTGTGTTTCAAATAATTCAATGTTCACTGTTAGCAAACGAGCCAAAACTAGTTTGGACTCTACCCTTCTATGGCACTGTCATCTTGCCCATGTTGGCAAAAACCGCATTGAAAGACTTCAACGTGAAGGGATCTTAAAATCAAATGATGAGTCATTTGACAAATGCGTTTCCTGTATATCGGGAAAGATGACTAGAAAACCCTTTCCAAACAAGACGCAAAGGGCAAAAGAGCTACTTGGACTCATCCATACCGATGTATGTGGCCCATTTAGACATGTGTCAAGAAAAGGTGCTAGCTACTTCGTGACTTTCACGGATGATTTCAGTCGTTATGGTTATGTTTACTTGCTTAAACATAAACATTAGGTATTTGAAACATTCAAAGAGTTTAAGAACGAAGTTGAAAATCAACTCGGTAAGACCATCAAGATCCTTCAATCGTATCGTGGTGGAGAATACTTAATCCAAGAGTTTAAGGATTATCTTAAAGCGTGTGGAATTGTCCAACAGCTTACTCCTCCTTATACACCTCAGCATAATGGAGTATCTGAGAGGAGGAATCGTACCTTACTAGAGATGGTGAGGTCGATGATGAACCTTACAGCTCTCCCATTATCATTTTGGGATTTTGCTCTAGAAACCGCTGCACGCGTTCTAAATATGGTTCCAACCAAGAAGGTTGAAAAGACACCATATCAATTATGGCATGGAGAAGTCCCTGTGTTGTCTTACTTACGAGTCTGAGGATGTGAGGCACTTGTGAAGCGCGATACGCCTGACAAATTACAACCCAGGACGAATAAGTGCATCTTCGTAGGATACCCAAAGGAAACAATGGGTTACTACTTCTATAATCCTTCCGAAAACACTGTTCGTGTTGCTCGATATGCTGAATTCTTTGAGAAGAATTTTATAGCTCAAGAGAACAGTGGGAGAATTGTAGAACTACTAGAAGATGTGTCACCTTCTGAAACAACTAGCAATCATCAACTTGGGGGGGGGGGGCGGAAATGTTCAAAGTGATGAACCTCAAGTCAATGATTTTGCGATTCCACTTCGTAGATCCGAAAGGGTCGTACGTAATCCGGATAGATGGATTGGTCTAGTCGAATCCGAGGATAACGTATCAGGAGATCTCAATGAGCCTCCGAACTTCAAAGCTGCATTATCAGATCCGGAATCTGACAAATGGCTTGAAGCTGCGAACGTGGAAATGAAATCCATGCAAGATAACCACGTTTGGACCCTGGTTGATCTTCCTCCTAACGCAAGAACTGTTGGGAGTAAATGGCTCTTCAAGAAGAAGACCGACATGGATGGAAATGTACACACCTATAAAGCTCGTCTCGTGGCGAAAGGTTATACTCAACGTTTTGGCGTTGACTATGATGAGACCTTTTCACCAGTAGCAGACATAAGAGCTATTAGGATTCTCTTAGCCATAGCAGCGTACTATGATTTTGAGATATGGCAAATGGATGTTAAGACTGCTTTCTTAAATGGTTACTTGGATGAAGAAGTCTATATGGATCAACCTAAAGGGTTCATTGATCCACAACATCCCAACCAAGTATGTAAGCTTCAAAGGTCCATTTATGGACTAAAGCAAGCATCAAGGAGTTGGAATAAACGGTTTGATGAAGAAATCAAAAAGTTTGGTTTCGTTAGAATCCCGATGAGCCATGTGTATATCGCAAAGCTAGTGGGAGTAATGTTACTTTCCTTGTCTTAAATGTAGATGACATATTGATTATAGGAAAACACATTCCAATGTTGCAAGATGTAAAATCCCATCTTGGAAAGTGTTTTGCCATGAAAGACTTGGGAGAAGCAGCATTCATTCTTGGAATCAAGATCTATAGAGATAGAACTAAGCGGTTGATTGGACTAAGTCAAAGTGCTTATATTGATAAGATCTTGAAGCGATTCAAGATGGAGAATTCCAAGCGTGGTACAGTACCTATGCAGGAAGGACTTGGTCTATCGGTCAAACAAGGTGCTTCTACACCTGATGAGGTGAAGCGTATGCAGAGAGTCCCTTATGCTTCGGCTGTAGGCTCTATAATGTATGCGGTGAGATGCACTAGACCTGATATAGCATTTGCGCAGAATATCGTTAGCCGATTTCAACAGAATCCAGGTGAAAGTCACTGGACTGCTGTTAAGACCATTCTCAAGTACCTACGGGCTACTAGAGATTTGTTTTTGGTATATGGGGGAAATCCAGATCAAGAGCTCAAAGTGACCGGATACTGTGATGCTGGATTTCAGACTGATAGAGATGACACGAAGTCTCCGTCTGGATACGTCTTCGTTCTGAATGGAGGCGCTGTGGATTGGAAAAGCAAGAAACAAACCACAGTTGCTATGTCTGCAACAGAGTCTGAGTACATTGCTACTTCGGAAGCTGCAATGGAGGCTGTCTGGATAAGGAAGTTTATTAGTGGGCTTGACATTGTCCCCACAAGTAACTTGCTTATTGATATGTACTGTGATAATACTGGTGCATTAATCATTGCCAAAGAACCTGGAGTTCAGAAGGGCGCCAGACACTATGCCAGGAGATATCACTATGTTCGTGAGCAGATCGAACTAGGTGAAATCAAATTACTCAAAGTTCACACAGATATTAACTTAGCTGATCCTTTCACGAAAGCTTTGTCGAGGCCGAAGCTTGAAAGGCATGCCGAGGGCATGGGACTTAAATTAGCTAGTTAAATTAGCTAGTTAAATCATGTATGTCTGATCATGTAATAGTAAGCGTATGTCCGGAAATTATTTAAGCCTACGGGGTCACACGTCTCGACACCAAATGTATTAATATTAATTAATAGTTAATTAATATTTATCACGAACATTTAACGAGGTTTCGTTAAAAACTGACAGTTAATTGTTAACAGGGGTGTTAGTGGTAATTAGAGAGAGTTGTAATTGGATTACAATTAGGAAAGGTTTAAGGATAGGCCATAGGGCCGAAAATCGTAAAGGCTCCTATGCCAATCCTTAACTTGTTTATCAAGTCTTTTAAAACTATAAATAGACCCTCAGGGTTTAAGGTTTAGAAGCAGCTTTTTATCTGATAAAAATAAAACCCTAATATCTCTCTATTCTCTCTCTCGAATTCGGCAACAAGAAAAACCCAAGGGGTTTCGGTTTCTTGTGTGGTTCGACCAAGGCTATCTCGAGTGGAGGTGTTCGTGACCAAGTGCTAGCACATAACATCGGTGTGTCGTGTGTGCGATCGTAGAGGGATTTGTATTAAATCCTCCAAAAGATCAAGTCATTCCGAGCTCATAAGGTAAACATGTTCTATCTGGTTAGTTAGATTAATTCATAGGTTTTATTCCGCTGCGTACTCGTGTGATAATTAGTTATATAACCCAACAGAAACCTTCAACAGAACATAGTCTCCAACATGGAATTCGATTGGCCTTCGTTATTTATCAGCATAGGACTTCTGTCGATCTTGTACATCTTTCAGTCGTGCTTTGATTATGTCGAGGTCGTGCGCCATATGCTCGACTGATTCTTTACTCCCTATCTCACGCTGGCCGACTTCACCCCAACATACAGGAGTTCTGCATTTCCTACCATACAACATCTCATAAGGTGGCATACCTATACTCGAATGATAACTGTTGTTGTAGGAGAACTCTGCTAATGGTAAGTGATCATCCCAGCTTCCTCCGAAATCGATTATACAAGCACGTAGCATATCCTCCAGAGTTTGAATCGTTCTTTCGCTCTGGCCGTCTGTCTGAGGATGATATGCCGTGCTAATGTGTAGTCTCGCACCCATATTCTCGTGGAATTTCTTCCAGAAACGCGAAGTAAATAGGGTGTCTCTATCTGAGACGATAGTTACCGGCACTCCGTGACGTGCGATGATTTCCTTAATAAAGATTTTGGCTAGCATTTATAAAGAATGTTTCTCGTGAATTGGTAAGAAGTGAGCACTCTTTGTTAACCTATCCACTATCACCCAAATGGTGTCATGACCTTTAGCTGTTTTTGGTAGCTTGGTTATGAAATCCATGGTGATATGTTCCCATTTTTATTCTGGAAGTTCTAAAGGCTGTAACTTCCCGTATGGTTTTTGATGTTCAGCTTTAACCTTCGCGTAGGTTAAACATTTGCTCACGTATTGCATGACGTTGAACTTCATTCCCGGCCACCAATAGTCTTTCTTCAAGTCTTGGTACATCTTTGTTGAACCTGGATGGATCGAGTAACGTGACTTGTGTGCTTCGTCCATTATCTTGGTGCGAAATCCACAAGTGAGAGGTACCCACATTCTACCGAATCGAATCTTCACTCCGTACTCGTTTTCTTCAAGGCTTGTTGTTTGGCTGACCATCCTCTCTTTCTTGACAATCTTATCCTTGAGGGCTTCATGCTGCTCGTTACGAAGTTGGACAAGGAAATCAGGAGTAACGATTAATCTATACGACAGTGTTTGAAGAGGTGGATGTTAACATTTTCTGCTCAAAGCGTCTGCAACAATATTTGCTTTTCCTGGATGATACATGATCTCACAGTCGTAGTCTTTGATTAATTCTAACCACCTACGCTGCCTCATATTAAGATCCTTCAGCTCGAAGAAGTACTTTAGGCTCTTATGATCAGTGTAGATGGTGCATTTTACTCCATACAAGTAATGCCTCCAGATTTTGAGAGCAAACACGACGGCTGTCTGAGGATGATATGCCTCCAGATTTTGAGAGCAAACATGTAGCATATCCTCCAGAGTTTGAATCGTTCTTTCGCTCTGGCCGTCTGTCTGAGGATGATATGCCGTGCTAATGTGTAGTCTCGCACCCATATTCTCGTGGAATTTCTTCCAGAAACGCGAAGTAAATCGGGTGTCTCTATCTGAGATGATAGTTACCGGCACTCCGTGACGTGCGATGATTTCCTTAATAAAGATTTTGGCTAGCATTTATGAAGAATGTTTCTCGTGAATTGGTAAGAAGTGAGCACTCTTTGTTAACCTATCCACTATCACCCAAATGGTGTCATGACCTTTAGCTGTTTTTGGTAGCTTGGTTATGAAATCCATGGTGATATGTTCCCATTTTCATTCTGGAAGTTCTAAAGGCTGTAACTTCCCGTATGGTTTTTGATGTTCAGCTTTAACCTTCGCGTAGGTTAAACATTTGCTCACGTATTGCATGACGTTGAACTTCATTCCCGGCCACCAATAGTCTTTCTTCAAGTCTTGGTACATCTTTGTTGAACCTGTATGGATCGAGTAACGTGACTTGTGTGCTTCGTCCATTATCTTGGTGCGAAATCCACCAGTGAGAGGTACCCACATTCTACCGAATCGAATCTTCACTCCGTACTCGTTTTTTCAAGGCTTGTTGTATGGCCGACCATCCTCTCTTTCTTGACATTCTTATCCTTGAGGGCTTCATGCTGCTCGTTACGAAGTTGGACAAGGAAATCAGGAGTAACGATTAATCTATACGACAGTGTTTGAAGAGGTGGATGTTAACATTTTCTGCTCAAAGCGTCTGCAACAACATTTGCTTTTCCTGGATGATACATGATCTCACAGTCGTAGTCTTTGATTAATTCTAACCACCTACGCTGCCTCATATTAAGATCCTTCAGCTCGAAGAAGTACTTTAGGCTCTTATGATCAGTGTAGATGGTGCATTTTACTCCATACAAGTAATGCCTCCAGATTTTGAGGGCAAACACGACGGCTGTCTGAGGATGATATGCCTCCAGATTTTGAGAGCAAACACGTAGCATATCCTCCAGAGTTTGAATCGTTCTTTCGTTCTGGCCGTGTGTCTGAGGATGATATGCCGTGCTAATGTGTAGTCTCGCACCCATATTCTCGTGGAATTTCTTCCAGAAACACGAAGTAAATCGGGTGTCTCTATCTGAGACGATAGTTACCGGCACTCCGTGACGTGCGATGATTTCCTTAATAAAGATTTTGGCTAGCATTTATGAAGAATGTTTCTCGTGAATTGGTAAGAAGTGAGCACTCTTTGTTAACCTATCCACTATCACCCAAATGGTGTCATGACCTTTAGCTGTTTTTGGTAGCTTGGTTATGAAATCCATGGTGATATGTTCCCATTTTTATTCTGGAAGTTCTAAAGGCTGTAACTTCCCGTATGGTTTTTGATGTTCAGCTTTAACCTTCGCGTAGGTTAAACATTTGCTCACGTATTGCATGACGTTGAACTTCATTCCCGGCCACCAATAGTCTTTCTTCAAGTCTTGGTACATCTTTGTTGAACCTGGATGGATCGAGTAACGTGACTTGTGTGCTTCGTCCATTATCTTGGTGCGAAATCCACCAGTGAGAGGTACCCACATTCTACCGAATCGAATCTTCACTCCGTACTCGTTTTCTTCAAGGCTTGTTGTTTGGCCGACCATCCTCTCTTTCTTGACAATCTTATCCTTGAGGGCTTCATGCTGCTCGTTACGAAGTTGGACAAGGAAATCAGGAGTAACGATTAATCTATACGACAGTGTTTGAAGAGGTGGATGTTAACATTTTCTGCTCAAAGCATCTGCAACAATATTTGCTTTTCCTGGATGATACATGATCTCACAGTCGTAGTCTTTGATTAATTCTAACCACCTACGCTGCCTCATATTAAGATCCTTCAGCTCGAAGAAGTACTTTAGGCTCTTATGATCAGTGTAGATGGTGCATTTTACTCCATACAAGTAATGCCTCCAGATTTTGAGAGCAAACACGACGGCTGTCTGAGGATGATATGCCTCCAGATTTTGAGAGCAAACATGTAGCATATCCTCCAGAGTTTGAATCGTTCTTTCGCTCTGGCCGTCTGTCTGAGGATGATATGCCGTGCTAATGTGTAGTCTCGCACCCATATTCTCGTGGAATTTCTTCCAGAAACGCGAAGTAAATCGGGTGTCTCTATCTGAGACGATAGTTACCGGCACTCCGTGACGTGCGATGATTTCCTTAATAAAGATTTTGGCTAGCATTTATGAAGAATGTTTCTCGTGAATTGGTAAGAAGTGAGCACTCTTTGTTAACCTATCCACTATCACCCAAATGGTGTCATGACCTTTAGCTGTTTTTGGTAGCTTGGTTATGAAATCCATGGTGATATGTTCCCATTTTCATTCTGGAAGTTCTAAAGGCTGTAACTTCCCGTATGGTTTTTGATGTTCAGCTTTAACCTTCGCGTAGGTTAAGCATTTGCTCACGTATTGCATGACGTTGAACTTCATTCCCGGCCACCAATAGTCTTTCTTCAAGTCTTGGTACATCTTTGTTGAACCTGTATGGATCGAGTAACGTGACTTGTGTGCTTCGTCCATTATCTTGGTGCGAAATCCACCAGTGAGAGGTACCCACATTCTACCGAATCGAATCTTCACTCCGTACTCGTTTTTTCAAGGCTTGTTGTATGGCCGACCATCCTCTCTTTCTTGACATTCTTATCCTTGAGGGCTTCATGCTGCTCGTTACGAAGTTGGACAAGGAAATCAGGAGTAACGATTAATCTATACGACAGTGTTTGAAGAGGTGGATGTTAACATTTTCTGCTCAAAGCGTCTGCAACAACATTTGCTTTTCCTGGATGATACATGATCTCACAGTCGTAGTCTTTGATTAATTCTAACCACCTACGCTGCCTCATATTAAGATCCTTCAGCTCGAAGAAGTACTTTAGGCTCTTATGATCAGTGTAGATGGTGCATTTTACTCCATACAAGTAATGCCTCCAGATTTTGAGGGCAAACACGACGGCTGTCTGAGGATGATATGCCTCCAGATTTTGAGAGCAAACACGTAGCATATCCTCCAGAGTTTGAATCGTTCTTTCGTTCTGGCCGTGTGTCTGAGGATGATATGCCGTGCTAATGTGTAGTCTCGCACCCATATTCTCGTGGAATTTCTTCCAGAAACACGAAGTAAATCGGGTGTCTCTATCTGAGACGATAGTTACCGGCACTCCGTGACGTGCGATGATTTCCTTAATAAAGATTTTGGCTAGCATTTATGAAGAATGTTTCTCGTGAATTGGTAAGAAGTGAGCACTCTTTGTTAACCTATCCACTATCACCCAAATGGTGTCATGACCTTTAGCTGTTTTTGGTAGCTTGGTTATGAAATCCATGGTGATATGTTCCCATTTTTATTCTGGAAGTTCTAAAGGCTGTAACTTCCCGTATGGTTTTTGATGTTCAGCTTTAACCTTCGCGTAGGTTAAACATTTGCTCACGTATTGCATGACGTTGAACTTCATTCCCGGCCACCAATAGTCTTTCTTCAAGTCTTGGTACATCTTTGTTGAACCTGGATGGATCGAGTAACGTGACTTGTGTGCTTCGTCCATTATCTTGGTGCGAAATCCACCAGTGAGAGGTACCCACATTCTACCGAATCGAATCTTCACTCCGTACTCGTTTTCTTCAAGGCTTGTTGTTTGGCCGACCATCCTCTCTTTCTTGACAATCTTATCCTTGAGGGCTTCATGCTGCTCGTTACGAAGTTGGACAAGGAAATCAGGAGTAACGATTAATCTATACGACAGTGTTTGAAGAGGTGGATGTTAACATTTTCTGCTCAAAGCATCTGCAACAATATTTGCTTTTCCTGGATGATACATGATCTCACAGTCGTAGTCTTTGATTAATTCTAACCACCTACGCTGCCTCATATTAAGATCCTTCAGCTCGAAGAAGTACTTTAGGCTCTTATGATCAGTGTAGATGGTGCATTTTACTCCATACAAGTAATGCCTCCAGATTTTGAGAGCAAACACGACGGCTGTCTGAGGATGATATGCCTCAAGATTTTGAGAGCAAACATGTAGCATATCCTCCAGAGTTTGAATCGTTCTTTCGCTCTGGCCGTCTGTCTGAGGATGATATGCCGTGCTAATGTGTAGTCTCGCACCCATATTCTCGTGGAATTTCTTCCAGAAACGCGAAGTAAATCGGGTGTCTCTATCTGAGACGATAGTTACCGGCACTCCGTGACGTGCGATGATTTCCTTAATAAAGATTTTGGCTAGCATTTATGAAGAATGTTTCTCGTGAATTGGTAAGAAGTGAGCACTCTTTGTTAACCTATCCACTATCACCCAAATGGTGTCATGACCTTTAGCTGTTTTTGGTAGCTTGGTTATGAAATCCATGGTGATATGTTCCCATTTTCATTCTGGAAGTTCTAAAGGCTGTAACTTCCCGTATGGTTTTTGATGTTCAGCTTTAACCTTCGCGTAGGTTAAGCATTTGCTCACGTATTGCATGACGTTGAACTTCATTCCCGGCCACCAATAGTCTTTCTTCAAGTCTTGGTACATCTTTGTTGAACCTGTATGGATCGAGTAACGTGACTTGTGTGCTTCGTCCATTATCTTGGTGCGAAATCCACCAGTGAGAGGTACCCACATTCTACCGAATCGAATCTTCACTCCGTACTCGTTTTTTTCAAGGCTTGTTGTTTGGCCGACCATCCTCTCTTTCTTGACATTCTTATCCTTGAGGGCTTCATGCTGCTCGTTACGAAGTTGGACAAGGAAATCAGGAGTAACGATTAATCTATACGACAGTGTTTGAAGAGGTGGATGTTAACATTTTCTGCTCAAAGCGTCTGCAACAACATTTGCTTTTCCTGGATGATACATGATCTCACAGTCGTAGTCTTTGATTAATTCTAACCACCTACGCTGCCTCATATTAAGATCCTTCAGCTCGAAGAAGTACTTTAGGCTCTTATGATCAGTGTAGATGGTGCATTTTACTCCATACAAGTAATGCCTCCAGATTTTGAGGGCAAACACGACGGCTGTCTGAGGATGATATGCCTCCAGATTTTGAGAGCAAACACGTAGCATATCCTCCAGAGTTTGAATCGTTCTTTCGTTCTGGCCGTGTGTCTGAGGATGATATGCCGTGCTAATGTGTAGTCTCGCACCCATATTCTCGTGGAATTTCTTCCAGAAACACGAAGTAAATCGGGTGTCTCTATCTGAGACGATAGTTACCGGCACTCCGTGACGTGCGATGATTTCCTTAATAAAGATTTTGGCTAGCATTTATGAAGAATGTTTCTCGTGAATTGGTAAGAAGTGAGCACTCTTTGTTAACCTATCCACTATCACCCAAATGGTGTCATGACCTTTAGCTGTTTTTGGTAGCTTGGTTATGAAATCCATGGTGATATGTTCCCATTTTTATTCTGGAAGTTCTAAAGGCTGTAACTTCCCGTATGGTTTTTGATGTTCAGCTTTAACCTTCGCGTAGGTTAAACATTTGCTCACGTATTGCATGACGTTGAACTTCATTCCCGGCCACCAATAGTCTTTCTTCAAGTCTTGGTACATCTTTGTTGAACCTGGATGGATCGAGTAACGTGACTTGTGTGCTTCGTCCATTATCTTGGTGCGAAATCCACCAGTGAGAGGTACCCACATTCTACCGAATCGAATCTTCACTCCGTACTCGTTTTCTTCAAGGCTTGTTGTTTGGCCGACCATCCTCTCTTTCTTGACAATCTTATCCTTGAGGGCTTCATGCTGCTCGTTACGAAGTTGGACAAGGAAATCAGGAGTAACGATTAATCTATACGACAGTGTTTGAAGAGGTGGATGTTAACATTTTCTGCTCAAAGCATCTGCAACAATATTTGCTTTTCCTGGATGATACATGATCTCACAGTCGTAGTCTTTGATTAATTCTAACCACCTACGCTGCCTCATATTAAGATCCTTCAGCTCGAAGAAGTACTTTAGGCTCTTATGATCAGTGTAGATGGTGCATTTTACTCCATACAAGTAATGCCTCCAGATTTTGAGAGCAAACACGACGGCTGTCTGAGGATGATATGCCTCCAGATTTTGAGAGCAAACATGTAGCATATCCTCCAGAGTTTGAATCGTTCTTTCGCTCTGGCCGTCTGTCTGAGGATGATATGCCGTGCTAATGTGTAGTCTCGCACCCATATTCTCGTGGAATTTCTTCCAGAAACGCGAAGTAAATCGGGTGTCTCTATCTGAGACGATAGTTACCGGCACTCCGTGACGTGCGATAATTTCCTTAATAAAGATTTTGGCTAGCATTTATGAAGAATGTTTCTCGTGAATTGGTAAGAAGTGAGCACTCTTTGTTAACCTATCCACTATCACCCAAATGGTGTCATGACCTTTAGCTGTTTTTGGTAGCTTGGTTATGAAATCCATGGTGATATGTTCCCATTTTCATTCTGGAAGTTCTAAAGGCTGTAACTTCCCGTATGGTTTTTGATGTTCAGCTTTAACCTTCGCGTAGGTTAAGCATTTGCTCACGTATTGCATGACGTTGAACTTCATTCCCGGCCACCAATAGTCTTTCTTCAAGTCTTGGTACATCTTTGTTGAACCTGTATGGATCGAGTAACGTGACTTGTGTGCTTCGTCCATTATCTTGGTGCGAAATCCACCAGTGAGAGGTACCCACATTCTACCGAATCGAATCTTCACTCCGTACTCGTTTTTTTCAAGGCTTGTTGTTTGGCCGACCATCCTCTCTTTCTTGACATTCTTATCCTTGAGGGCTTCATGCTGCTCGTTACGAAGTTGGACAAGGAAATCAGGAGTAACGATTAATCTATACGACAGTGTTTGAAGAGGTGGATGTTAACATTTTCTGCTCAAAGCGTCTGCAACAACATTTGCTTTTCCTGGATGATACATGATCTCACAGTCGTAGTCTTTGATTAATTCTAACCACCTACGCTGCCTCATATTAAGATCCTTCAGCTCGAAGAAGTACTTTAGGCTCTTATGATCAGTGTAGATGGTGCATTTTACTCCATACAAGTAATGCCTCCAGATTTTGAGGGCAAACACGACGGCTGTCTGAGGATGATATGCCTCCAGATTTTGAGAGCAAACACGTAGCATATCCTCCAGAGTTTGAATCGTTCTTTCGCTCTGGCCGTCTGTCTGAGGATGATATGCCGTGCTAATGTGTAGTCTCGCACCCATATTCTCATGGAATTTCTTCCAGAAACACGAAGTAAATCGGGTGTCTCTATCTGAGACGATAGTTACCGGCACTCCGTGATGTGCGATGATTTCCTTAATAAAGATTTTGGCTAGCATTTATGAAGAATGTTTCTCGTGAATTGGTAAGAAGTGAGCACTCTTTGTTAACCTATCCACTATCACCCAAATGGTGTCATGACCTTTAGCTGTTTTTGGTAGCTTGGTTATGAAATCCATGGTGATATGTTCCCATTTTCATTCTGGAAGTTCTAAAGGCTGTAACTTCCCGTATGGTTTTTGATGTTCAGCTTTAACCTTCGCGTAGGTTAAACATTTGCTCACGTATTGCATGACGTTGAACTTCATTCCCGGCCACCAATAGTCTTTCTTCAAGTCTTGGTATATCTTTGTTGAACCTGTATGGATCGAGTAACGTGACTTGTGTGCTTCGTCCATTATCTTGGTGCGAAATCCACCAGTGAGAGGTACCCACATTCTACCGAATCGAATCTTCACTCCGTACTCGTTTTCTTCAAGGCTTGTTGTTTGGCCGACCATCCTCTCTTTCTTGACATTCTTATCCTTGAGGGCTTCATGCTGCTTGTTACGAAGTTGGACAAGGAAATCAGGAGTAACGATTAATCTATACGACAGTGTTTGAAGAGGTGGATGTTAACATTTTCTGCTCAAAGCGTCTGCAACAACATTTGCTTTTCCTGGATGATACATGATCTCACAGTCGTAGTCTTTGATTAATTCTAACCACCTACGCTGCCTCATATTAAGATCCTTCTTCTCGAAGAAGTACTTTAGGCTCTTATGATCAGTGTAGATGGTGCATTTTACTCCATACAAGTAATGCCTCCAGATTTTGAGATCGTGAGTTGGATAGTTTGTCTCATGAGGTTTTAGCTGTCGTGACGCGTAGGCAATTACCTTACCTCGCTGCATCAACACACAACCTAGACCTAAATAAGAAGCATCAAAGTATACTACCAAATCATCAGGTCCATCCAGCAAAGTTAATATCGGTTCCTGAGTCAATCTGGTTCTTAATTCTTCAAAGGCCTTCTGCTGACTGGAACTCCAAATGAATTTTACGTCTTTCTTGGTCAACTTGGTTAGAGGCGTCGTGATTTTTGAGAAATCTTGAATGAACCTACGGTAATAACCGGTAAGACCAAAGAAGCTACGAATCTTTGAGGGTGATTTTGGTGGCTTCCAGCTCATTACCGTTTATATTTTGGAGGGATCTACGAGTACACCATCTATGTTTATGACGTGGCCAAGGAATTGTACTTCCCTCAGCCAAAACGCACATTTAGAAAATTTGGCATACAGTTTCTCCCTCCTCAAGCTTTCCAATACTTCCTTCAGATGCATAGCGTGATCAGACTTGCTCCTGGAATAGATTAGGATATCATCTATGAACACGATCACGAATCCATCCAACATGGGTCGGCACACCCTATTCATGAGGTCCATGAATGCCGCGGGTGCATTAGTCAACCCGAACGACATTACCAGAAACTCGTAATGACCATATCTTGTTCGAAAAGCCGTTTTCGGAATGTCTTCGTCTTTAACCTTCAACTGGTGATAACCTGACCACAGATCAATCTTGGAAAACCAACTCGCTCTCTGTAGTTGATCGAATAAGTCGTCGATTTTGGGTAGAGGATATCTGTTCTTTACCATCAGTTTATTCAGCTCTCGGTAGTCGATGCACATTCTCAGGCTTCCATCTTTCTTCTTTACGAAAAGAACCGGAGCACCCCAAGGCGAGATTGATGTGCTGATAAGTGTATATGAAAAGTAGGGTTCTACACTATCAAATTTTAAATTTATAAAACTGGTAATTCACCAGGGGACTATACCAACACACTAAGGCAAGTATACCTGTCGTGCGTAGCACAGTATTGGTAAAGACCGGGTTGTCGAACCTCAAGGACACGGACTTTGTTTAAAACAGTCGATTAATAGTTGTTGCCGGGTTTTGGTTTTAAGATTTTATGAATAAAGATTACTAAAACAAACAATTGGAAATAGCGGAGAAAATTCAGTATTTGAGAGAGGATCGCTTAGGCATTGACTCCTCCACCTAGGTTTGATAGACGCACAGGTTACGTTTATGCCTTATCGTTATGGTGAATCAGGGTCCTAAGACAAGGCTACCTAACTCCTATGGATAGGTTCACGTTTAGGGTTATAGACACGCCCTACACGATTACTACTGTTCCATGGTTAAGGACTGATAAGTTGGTTGTGTTTCAAGGTGCCCTAGGCTAAGTACCGAGCTATCGGTGACTCAACTCGCAACTGGTCGAAGGGTTAGGGTAGGTATTGTCCTAACGGTTCTAGGGTTGTGAAGCGGTTGTGTTCTTATTGCAAGGTTGACCTAATAGGCCCTGGATACGACTGAGCAGCGGTAGACCCGACCTATCGGTGACTAATCGGTTACTAGACAATACTAAGGGTGGCTACTAGCAGAGGGTAGGTGATTTCTCCTCATCCCACGGGTTGGACTCCTAATTGGATACTAGGGTTTCTTAACGATCACGACTATTTCTAGTTCGTGCGTACGCTGCAGATTCTGTGATTCGGCTATATGATAGATTCCTAACTCAAGATGGACTGCATACTAAAGCTAGGTTTCCACAAGGTTAAGAAATGGGCTAGATTCAAAATGGAATTCAATTTCATCAACCAAACAATAAGAACATAACGTTTACTTTGATAACACAATCATAAACGAAAACCGATACAAAACATAATCAAACCATAGTTGGATTCGTCTTAGCCTAAACGATCTTATGAGTTTAGCCAAGCATGTTCATATTCAAAAAATATTCAACAAAGTTCAAAGTGAATTGCATAATCAAACTCAAACACAATACCGAAGTGTAGCTCGAAATGATGAAAATCGAAGATTCTCGACTCGTCGAATGCTCCAAGTCTTTGAATGCTTCAAAAGGCTTCACTCTAGGCTTGTTCTCTGCTTCTTTGGACGCCTTTTGGTGGTTGGAGAGGTCTCCTATATATAATAATTCGAGAATTAGGGTTTCCAAAAATTCTGGTCCGGCGCACCACTTTCAAGCCGTGGGAGGGGGTTTCACGGCCTGGGCAAGTGGTGCACCATCGGCAAATCAGCTCTGATCCTGGTAACTGGGCTGCAGGGCGTGGGACAGTGTTGGCACATGGCATGGAGGCCGTGGGAGGCCCTTTCACGGCCTGGGCAAGTGGTGCGCTGGCCAAAATCAACTCTTCAAGTCATGGGAGCTTGTCCCATGACTTCCGATCACTGGTGACCCCCTGATTCCTGATTGCATGGCCTGGAAAGTCATGAAAAGGGGTCCCATGACTTCCAAGTCATGCGTTTTCTCAACTTCACTATTTTCTCCGTTTTTCGCCTCGTTTTCCGTGCCGACATCGTTTAAACCTGAAAACTCACGATAATCATCAGAAATAAATATAATTTAATATTTTCAAGTTTATTTTGACGTTTTTAGCCCGAAACCCGTTATATTTTCATATTCAAAACCACACGCATCAAACATCCCCATACTTAAACATAGCTTGTCCCCAAGCAATCATTTTTAATCTCGACACTACTACGACTCTATCTTAACCACATAGACACTTAAGTGTACATATTCAGTCCGCAAGATTTACTATCGATACTAGGGTTTACAACCTCAAAGTTTTAGCGGTTTGAAAACTTACAAAATCTCTCAACCAAATAATGCGAACCATTTTTCTATATATATTTTTTTTTCACTCAATTCACCAATTCACTCGACCTATGGGTTTTAATATTTGAAGTGAACGCTCAGGTCAAGTATATCTAAGTGTTTCTTGGGTTTATATATACGATCGTGCCGCCGAGTTCGTTATGGGATCCGACCAAAAAATGGAGGGGGATACTCAAACGTTTGCTCACATATACGGGTGTATGAGCTACCACCCAAACGTATAACTTGGCGTATACGTACAGTCGTTTCACAATTTTTATTGTGATTTATTGATATTTTTTTTTCTTTCTTTAGCTTGATTTAGGGTTTTTCAACCTTTCAATCAAAGACTAAATTTTTTGATTTTTCACCCCCCTTTTTTTTTCTTTTTTTTTTGAACATATATATAAATATACTGGAGTTATGCAGAAAGTCCAGTATCTTCGGGCAATTGACGACCCGGAGAAGATCCATAACGACTTAAGGCGATTAATTTGACACGGTCTCAACATAAACCTAGAACATGTTTTAGATATACGACATCCCTCATAACTATAATTTTTTCATTTTTCATCCAAATAGATTTTTCTCTTTTGTAGGCTTAATCTCACAAGGGAAATCGGGTGAGTGGGTTTTTGTTGGTTCACAAAACTCGATCGAAAGACTTTGATCATGTGATTTTTATAAAAATAAACTTTTAAGGAAAACCGTTCTTGTGACTTGTAGACACAATAAGGCACAAGTAAATTATCTATGGTTTACGTTAAAATTGGTGTACTTTCGTGTCATGTGAGATTGGGATAAAAAATTCAAAATTAGGGGGATTTTCAGACTTTCGATGCGGTGGGGGAGTTATTTTCTATTTGTTTAGCCAACCCTTGCCATCACCATACTTATAAAATTGCATTGTCCCCAATGCAGAAAAATTAAATTTAATCACAAAGGGTTGGATAAAGTAAACTCCCTGTTTTTTTGTTTGTTTTTGTATGTTGCGACCATCCACACATCAAACATTATTATTCAAGCCCAGATTCAGCATGCACAACTACAAAATATACATGTAACAAAAACCAACAACAAAAGAAAAGATCAAATGCACACAAGATAATGATAATAATAGCAAGATAGATAGATAAAGCACACTCAGCCATGTCAAATGTCCCAAAAGCAACAAACAATTTCTAAAAACAATTCAAAATAGTCCAAACATGCAAATCATAAAGACAGAAGGCGTGAGTGGCGGCCAAACCAAGCCCTCATGGAGGAGGCGGCATAAAGGTGTGAGGGGAACGTGGAGGACTATAGTAAGGGCGATGAGGAGTCCCACGTCCTGAAGTACCTGCACCAAATAAATCAAATAGTCGATTGAAACTGTTCTGGTGCTCCTGCCTCATCTCTCTCAGCTCTCCAGTAATGGCATCAAAGCGCGAGTCAACATGAACATGTAGCTGCTCCATGCGCCCCATCAATTCAGTGTATCCATAAGCGGGGGCAGGTGGCCTTTCGTTCTGAACTGGAATATCATACGGAGGGGTGTCAAAGTGAAAGTCAGAATTATTACTCCCCTGGTACCCCCACTGTGGTGGGGTCTGTGTGGGGAAGTCCTGGAACACATGATCCCAATCACCCTGTAGCTCCCCGAAGTTGGAGGGTCCACCCCTCTCCGAAGCCTCAATTGTCTCAGTTTCTTCAGTTTCTTGATCGATCATCTCTGTCTCCTCTCCTTCTTCTGCTTCTAAGTCAGCCTCTGGATCTGGCCCTGGACAATCGGGGTCCAAAACCCGCTCCCAACGATCCCACATCAAAGGGGGTCCTGTCTTGGTGATAATACCAATCTTCTTGCATTGCGGTAGATCAAATGGACAAACCGGGAATCCCTTGGTACAACCTCGCTTTTTCACTTTAAAATGATAGGCCAACTCGATGATGAAGGATCCTCCCACAAGCCAAACAGATAATCGCTGCCCCTGGCACCTGGTAAAGAGATGGAGCAAGCAATGTGCAAAGTTAACGTTCTTACCGGTGATCAGGCAGTAAAGGAAGAAGAGATCCCTTTTAGAGACCGAGCCGGTGCTGTCATGGCGAGCAGAGATGGAGGAAGCAATGACCCTATGAAGGTAGCGGTGCAGCGGATCCCTAATCTGAGTACTCTTTGTGTTCCGTGTGCTAAAGGTCCCGACGCCGATCATCTGCCAAAAGTCATACGGCTGTTGCTTATTTGGAAAATCATGTAGCCCTGAAGAGAAATAGGAACTCTTCGCTTCATCATCCGAATACAAGTTCGCCGCAACTCCGAACTCAGCCACATACATGTGCCTCCACTCACCACCAAGTCTGAATTTCACAGTGTTGGCCTGGTATAGATCCTCACACGGATATGAAAAGGTCAGTGTGCTGTAGAACTCTCGAACTATCTCCGAATACTGGTGGTGAGTTAAATCAAACAAACGCAGCCATGCGGGTCTCAGGTAAAACAGTGCCCGCTCCCGTTGTCCAAGGAGCTCAAGTGTGTCAAAACAAAGGGTTTTCTGCTCCAGCTGTTTCCGCTCTGTCATCCGATCATAATTGGCCTTCCAACGAGCATCTAGAGGCCCGTCGAACTCTAGGTACTTGTGAACCATTGCTGCAAACAGGAATTAACAAACGAATGAAGAATATTGCAACCGAGATGATAGATTTGATGTGTAAGCGTAGATTGAATGAACCGGAGGTGACCCGAGCGTTAAAAACCCTTAACCGAGGCTTACGCGTGAAAATATTTGATAAAAACGGGCCTCGGTGGAACTTTGAAATTTTTTTTTGGCAAAACTTCTCACGGCTTGGAGGCCGTGAGAGAGACTCCCACGGGTTGGCTGGTCAGACCCAAGCCGTGAGGCTGGGTTTCACCGGTGATGGGCTGGTCGCTGACCAGGTCGCGGCTGGTCTCGATGGTTCACGGGCACACAAGTGGTGCGAGGCACCCCCACGGCCTGGCAAGCCGTGGGGTTCATCAGGTTCGAACAAAACTTCAAATTGCTCCAGAATCTTCGTTTTTCAACCAAATCGAGTGTAGTTTTTTGCATTGTGCTCGGGTTGAACCCAGAAACGTTTCCCCCATGCTTAGTTTTGCAGATCGGGTAAAAAAAATCAGCGGGTTTTTTAAACTTTTTCAAAAATCTTGGGTTTTTTTGAAGATTTGATTATGGAACTTGTGTGTTTACACTCGAGACACATCCCAGTTCATGGATTTGAACAGATTTGAAACAAAGACAAAGAATGGGATGGAAACCCATGGTTGTTAGGGGTGTTCAAAAACATCCGAATCCGAATCCGAATCCGAAATATCCGAAATATCCGAAGTTGAAATATCCGAAAATTCGGATATCCGAAATTCGGATATCCGAATTTTTGGATTCGGATTCGGATTCGGATATCAATTTCGGAAACTTTCGGATATTCGGATATCCGAAAAATATCCGAAATGTATTATAATATTTATTAAATTATATATATTATATATAATACATATATATATATAATATTTTAATAAACCCTAAATATTAGTTTAATCAATTGGGAATCCCAATTTCAATTTCTCGTTCTCCCAAACTTGAAACTCCCGTTCTCCCTTCGAAGTCTCGAACAACCCAACCCTAACCCTAGCCCTAAATCTCAGTCGCGACCGACGATTGAGCATTGGAACACCGGCGCTGCCCGCTCCTCAGTCTCGACCGGCGATTGAATCACTGGTCATTGCCTCAGACCGCCGATCCGAGGCCACCACAGACCGTTATCGTCGATTGCTCTCATTCCGGCGCATACTCCGTCTCCCTCTACCGTCGACCGGATTTTGGTGAGTGAATGATCTTCTTGTATTATTTCATCTTTTGTTTCTAATTTGGTTGTATACCTGCATCAGCACTCAATAGCAAGTCTGCAGGTCCTGAGTAGTACATTTAGAAACATATGATTAGTACGAATTGTATCTTGTATCTAATTTCTAATTTGGTTGCATAATCTGTTAGTTTGAAACTCATCAACAGCAGGTCAGTAGTATGAGTTTAATGATTTAATTTGTATTTGATAACTATTTAGTATGAATGTGTATAGTACAACGTGAATCTGTTTAGTTAGAATCTTCTTGTGACTGTGAACTAGTGTTTGAATCTTCTTGTGACTGTGAACTTGTGTCTGTTTAGTTTGAATCTTCTTTAGTTTTTGCATAATCTGTTGTTTCTAATATGTGGTTATTCCTTTTTAGTTATCAATGGACAAGCAGCCAAGTAACTCAGACTGTGAACTAGTGTCTGAAAATGAGGTTTTGTCAAAGGCCAAAAGAAAGAAGAAACCAAGAAAAGTTGGAAAACCACCAATACCAACACAACTCGCTTCTGTAAGTGAAACTCTCCCAAGTGAAACTCTTCCAAGATGTGTGTCGAAAAAAAGATCTAAAAGGTGGGACCATTTTATTGAATGTGATGAACCTAATAAGGCCGAATGTATCTATTGTCAGAGAAGGATTGGTTCTGCATCAAGTGCTGGAACCACTCCCTTAAAAAATCACATACTCACGTGCCCAAAATACCCTCCTAATCTTGATAAAAAACAAAAAATACTTGATCTTCAGTCACAAACACGTGTGTGTGATGATGGTTCCACTGAAACCGTTGTAGTTCCTAAGTTATGGGAGTTCGACCAAGAATTAATTAGAAAAGCATTAACAAAAATGTTGATTGTTGATGAGCTACCTTTTTCTTATGTGGAGCGTGAGGGCTTTCGTGAATTTTGTAAAGTTATCAATCCCCATTTTAAAGTACCTTCTCGTTCAACTACAACAAGAGATTGTTATAGCTATTTTATTGAGGAAAGGAGAAAGTTAGTCGACACCTTTAAGAAATTGTCCTCTAGAGTATGTTTAACCACGGATACTTGGACATCGGGACAAAATTTATCATATATATTTGTTTGACTACTCATTTTATAGATGATGATTGGTGTCTGCATAAGAGAATCATAAATTTTTGTCCTATTGTTGGTCATTCTGGGGTCCTAATAGGAAGAGTTGTTGAGAAGTGTTTGATTGAATGGGGCTTAAGAAATATTTTGACTGTGACGGTGGATAATGCTAGCTCTAATGATGTAGCTATTGAACACTTGAGAAAGGTTTTCAATCATTGGGAATGTGGTGTTTTGAAGGGTTCTTTTTTGCATATGAGATGTGCGGCTCATGTTTTGAACCTAGTTGTTAAAGATGGGCTTAGTAGTTTGAATTTGTCAATCAAAAAAATCCGAACCCTTGTGAAATATGTTAGGTCTTCTCCCGCTAGACTTCAAAAGTTTAAAGCTTGTGTTGAAGAGGAGAAAATAGAAAGTAAGAGTTTAGTGTGTATGGATGTTGAGACTCGATGGAACTCTACCTTTTTAATGCTATACTCCGCTGTTAAGTTCAAGAAAGCATTTTATAAGTTATTATTGAAGGTTTCTAGTTGTGAGAAAGAACTTAAGAAATGTGAAGGTGGTTTGATTCATGAGTGTGATTGGAATGATGTTAGTAGTTTATTGCCTTTTTTAAGATTTTTTATGATGCAACATTAAAGGTTTCTGGATCGCGTTATGTGATTTCAAATGCTTAAGTTAATGACGTATTTGTTATAATTGGCACGTCGATTGATAATTACAGTAACAATCGAGATGAATCAATAAGGTCAATGGCACTTAACATGAAAAAAAAGTATCAAAAGTATTGGGGGGAAGTTAGTAAGCTCAATCATTTTTTAGTTTATTGCTGTGGTTCTTGACCCAAGAAGAAAATGGCAATATATTGATTGGATTGTCGAAGAAAAGTTTGTAGATGCGAGTCTCGTCCCTATTCTTGATGCTAACTTGCGTACATTATTTGAGTCTTACCAAAAATCAATGCCTCAAAAAGATAAGGAGTTTAATGTATCATCATCATCATCATCATCAACTAGTTCTAATCGGGTGTGGGGTGATGATCCGCAAGCATTGGATATTGAAGAATTAATGAACAAGCGGTTTGAAATGGCAATGGGGTGTTCAGAAACAACATTGAAAAAAACAGAGTTAGAAAAATATCTAGGGGAAGATCGGGAAGTTGCGCCCAAACGTTTTGACATACTCAAATGGTGGAAAGTTTAACAGTGTCGTTATCCCATTCTTGCTAAGATGGCCCGGGATATACTTGCCATTCCCGTTTCTACAGTTGCTTCCGAGTCAGCTTATAGCACCGGGGGGTCGAGTGCTTGATTGTTTCCGAACTTCATTAACCCCAAGAATGGTGGAAGCTTTGGTATGTGGACAAGATTGGTCTCGTATATCTAATAGTACAATTACGATTGAAGAGATGTTACTTGAAATCGAGAGTATGGAAGAAGAAGGTTAGTAATAAGTTTTCAATATTCATTCTAATTCTATTGTTTAATTGTATATTTTTTTGAATGTTCTACTATATCCCAGGTTTGAAGAATTTGACCTTGGAACAACCCACAATTATCATTGATGAAACAGTTGACGAAACAGTTGATGAAACAATTGAGTTGGTTTAAGGTATCTTTATTTCAGTTTAGTAGTTTACTATATCAAAACAGTGCTGATTTTGGACATAGCGACTTTCAAGTTATGAGATGGTTTTGGACTTTTGGCTGCAAACTTGCAACAACACCCTTCTAGAGTTGCAAGTACTTTATTTGACTGATTTTGGTTTACTATCAAGAGTGACGAAGTGAGTTTTTTTTTGTTGCAAACTTGCACCAGGCCACCAGTAGCATATAGACTTGTGTATTTTATTTGACTTTTTTTTTTGTTGCAAAAATTGCAACAGCAGCCCACAACGGTCCATAAGTTTGGTTTACTATATCAAGACCAAGTATTTTTTTGGTTGGAAAATTGCAACAGCAGCCCACATGCCACAGCAGTCCATAATCCATCATTTTATGCCATGTCTTTTTGAAATTATTTAAATTTGGGTTCATAACTTGGTATATGTTTTGCTCATTTAAGTACATTCAACTTATGATTTGTTACTAATTGCATGTTTATGAGGACTATTATTCCAAACAGGTGCACATTACATGAAGGAATGAAGAATCGAAGATCCAAGAGATTGGGTGATTAATATGGACATGGGCATGCACTTTTTGATTGATTTGAACTTTTGAATTTGGGACCATTTAATCTCTACTTGGTGTTTGGTGTTTGACTAAATGATAACTTGTATTAGACTATTCTCTTGCTCTTTTGGATTTTTATTACTTGTAATTTTAGATGTTGAATACTTGAATGTATTTTATTTGACACTTTTTTTTAGATGTTCGGATATCCAGTTAACTATCCGAATCCGTATCCGAAATTTCGGATATCCGAATTTCAGATATCCGAAATTTCGGATACGGATACGGATTCGGATAGTGAAAATCAACTATCCGAAATTTCGGATATCCGAAATTCGGATATCTGAATTTTCGGATATCCGGTTTTGACCACCCCTAATGGTTGTTCATAGGTTTGGAGTGAAAACACAAGAAAATTCGAAGTGGGTACCTTGGAATGACGTGAGGATGATGTAATCTTGATGATGGCAGCCGCAGATCGTGAGAGAAGGTGTCGAGGTGGTCCAGTCGTGAAATGTGGGGTGTGGTCGGCTGGGGATATAAAAGAATTAGGGCTGGTTGTGTTTTTGGCATGTCTTGGAGAAGAAGGGGGGCTGTGGGCCCGCCTGGAAGGCCCCACGACTTGGAAGTCATGGGATGGGCTTTCATGGCCACCCAAGCCATGCGCTGGGCTGTTGCTTGGTCTCGGTTATTGACAGGGAACCAATGGCCTGGCAAGCCGTGTGGTAAGCTTTCATGACATGCTGGCCGTGAAAAAGCAATTATTATCGATTTTCTTTCCGCCATATATTATACTTATAATACTTGTTATATATATATATATATATACTTAAAAAGTTCGGTGCATGTGACAAGAAAATATGTATATATATATATATATATATATATATATATATATATATAGATATAGCACATTAAATATAATATATAAAAAGCAAATAATTAAAAGTAAAGAGCACACAAATTCTAACTAACAGAAATTTTTCTAACAAACCTAGCACGTTATCGTATAAGCTCAATTATCGAAGAAGTACGCACCTGGTTGCTAATCCGATTCCTGCAAAACAAAAATTAACAAAACCACACAAAAATCAAAGAAAATTTAAAATAAAGAAATACAAAAGCACGGGTTGCCTCCTGCAAAGCGCTTAATTTATTAACGAGTCTTTAGCTCGACTCGGCCCCTGTGAATTATTCAGGGGGCTTTTGGAAGCTCAGATCTTCCACAAAAGCTCTGCCAACGGGCCCTTCGATATACTGTTTCAGTCTGTGCCCGTCCTTGAAGGACCACCCCCGTACATGTGTAACAGTGTATGGACCACGCCATCTAGAGCGCAATTTTCCTGGAAATAAATTCAGACGCGAATTGTATAACAGCACACGATCCCCATACTTGAATTCTTTCTTCTCCTTGAGTTTTTGATCGTGGGTGTTTGCCGTTTTGTCCTTGTATCGTCTGACGCTCTCGTATGCTGCGTCTCTTAATTCCTGAAGCTCGTTCAGTTGCAGAAGGCGCTCTTCGCCAGATTTCATCAAGTCTATGTTCACTGCGTGCATCGCCCAATACGATTTGTGCTCTAATTCAACGGGCAGATGACAGGACTTTTCGTATACGAGTCTAAAGGGAGTGGTGCCGATTGGTGTCTTATAGGCTGTGTGAAAAGCCCATAATGCGTCATCAAGCTTCTCGGACCAGTCTTTTCGATTAACGTTGCACGTCCTTTCCAGAATACGTTTAATTCCTCTGTTGGACACCTCGACCTGCCCACTAGTTTGCGGATGGTAGGGCGTTGTTAGCCTATGGTTAACACCGGATCTTTTCAAGAGCTTCTCCATCTGGGAATTGCAGAAATGAGTGCCTCGGTCGCTGATTAGGGCTTTGGGTGTACTGAAGCGCGCAAAAAACTTCTTCAGGAACTTTGTAACTACTCGTGCGTCATTCGTTGGGAGGGCTTGGGCCTTTACCCATTTCGATACGTAATCGACAGCGAAGAGTATGTACTTGTTTCCATATGATGACGGAAACGGCCCCATGAAGTCAATACCCCAGACGTCAAATATTTCGCAGGCCTGAATAGGGTTCTGTGGCTGATGTGTTCGGAACGACTCTAAAAACTACTATAAAAACCTAGACCTAAACTAGACCTAGACACACCTAATTTTACCGAAAATACCTAAACTAAACCGAACCCTAAGGCAAGTGTACCTATCGGATAGTAGAATAGCTAAGGCAAGACCGGATTATCGAACCTAAGGACACTATTCTAGACAAGACTTAACCTAGACCTAAGAAATGGAAATTATGAGTAATTTGATTTGGGTTTTTGAGTTGAGATTTGAATTAACTAAAATTAACTAATCAACGCACAAACAGACAAAAGCAAGAAACTTTGGGAGAATTCAGACGAGAAAAGAGTATCACCTAGACCCTGGAATCCTACTTAATACCTACAACCTCACTCGGAATTGATTGATCTGATGGTGGCTAGTTCACCTTTTAAGTCCTTCCTAGCTACACTTCTAACGCTCGAACAAGGGTTCACCTTTTAAGTCCGTCCCACTTCAATTACCCTAGCCACCCTCGGATATACCTAAGGTGCACCTAGACTAACCGGAGCTACCAATAACTACTATGAATGACACGGAATACCAAGCTAGACAAAACCCTAGGACACTTCCTTTTGAGACAGTGCAACCCTAGAACTTTAACCAACCCAACTACCCGTTAAACCTGTACCTTTTAAGTCTTCAGTTTAGCAGCACATTACAAGTGAATTACCAATCAATTATCAATGCAATAGTCAAGGAACCCTAACTACACTTTAGCAATTAACCCTAAAGTCAACTACTTTAGCTAATCTACCTAAACCGAAAGACATTCACGGGTAAATTAAGCATCAACAACCAACTAATAATCTACTCGCAACACACATATGCATCAAAACATAATAATCATTGGGATTGAATAAAAGTGCAACATCAATCAATCAATCAAAACCGAATAAAGTTATAAATACTAAGCAATCATCCAATCTGGGTCCAGGCAATACAATCAAATTAGCCTAGCAACATGTTACTGTCTAGAATAATGATAAAAATCTGAACTTTAACAGAAAACATGGCTGAAATTAAGATTAACAAGAATAAAGGATGAAACCCGATAGACCGATAACGAGTCGTGTAATGAAATTGATCCACCGATGATTCCTCCTCAATCCTTGGCCTTCTCTGATCTTCAAATCGCCCTTAGTCGCCTCTGAGTTCGTCTGGAAGTCGAAGAATGACGAATAGAAACCCTAATATCGAATTTATATCGTGAAACCTTCTTTTGCGGGTTTTGAGCTTCTACGCGTATCGCCTAGAGACTAGAAACTCCCAGGCGATACGCCTGGGTCTTGCAAGCGACAAGATAGTCGGGTCAAACCGACTTAACCCCTCCGTTGACTCTCCTTTCCGCGCGTATCGCGTACAACTCCTAAGGTCCCAGGCGATACGCCTGGGACTGCTTGTTCAGCTCCCCTTTTCTTCTTCTTTTCTCCTTAACTTACAACTTCTTCTCGAGGCCTCGGGAATCTATCAAAAACCTACAAAACTTGCAAAAACATAAATAAAAGACTCAAGGACTCTAACTTTAATAAAACAACTAAAACAAAAGCAAAACCGACACAATTAGACTCAAATAGACACGCAAAAGACCCCGGAAATGGGATGTGTTTGCAACACATCAAACATCCCCACACTGACTCTTTTTTCGTCCTCGAAAAATACTGCAATGGAATCATAACCAGGAAATTGACTTCTTTTCACAATTCAAAATGCAATAACCACCATACAATTCCACATTCCATAACGTATTAACACCCTAACTACGATTGCCGATATTTCGATCCGATTAAACCCAACCACCAACCTTTTCTTTCGCCCCCATGTGTTTATGAAATTACCGAATATAAGCTCAGTCGCAATGGATCCCACTAAAGAAAGGTCAAGTTCAACCTATTACCGAATCATATTCAGTCAAAGCAAAGGGTAATAATGATTTAAATTTATATATTTTCTCCAACCCCCCTTAAACCAGATACTAGGATGTCCAAAGAATAACTATTTATTTATATGCAAATTCCTGAGCATTTATTCTCTAAGTTATCATTTTTTTTCTTTTTTTTTCTTTTTTACATAGTTGGTCACTTTTACCTAAAATTACCAACGGACATCACCAGAGGTATTCTTCCACAAGGTCTTACCCCCGAAATCATACATGAGTATTTTGCCCGCGAGATCAGGAACATCATCAGAGGTACTTACCACGGGATACCATCCTTAGTTCATACATGAGTATTCTGCCCCTTCACTCTAATTCATTAGCCAAATTATTAACTACTATGCTCATTAAAATTCTAAGGACATAAGAGTATCTAGCCTAAAGGGGTCTCTTTCCTCCTAATCATCAGATTCAGTATCCCTATCACTCCTAAAATGGGAACCCACTAGCAGACTGATTAGCATATTTATACAACAATAAACACACAGGCTATTTAAGCTACTCCTAGGTCAGCTGGGCCTACCAACACATCATAGACTAGAAATGCTTTCCATTCTCACCATACTTATCACAATGCCCAAATTCTTTATTAATTTAACATTTAAGCACAAAATAGACAGTCAATTCCTAGTTTTACTATCATTTCCCATTAACTGCAGCCAGAATCTCGGACATTTTTTTGAAACAATTTTTTCAAATTTTTCAATTTTTGACTCCATTAAACACACCAAAAATAAAAGACTCAAGATTAAATACGAACGTATCCCATCCCCACACTTGAATCACACATTGTCCTCAATGTGGAATGGAACAAAAATAAAGAAGAAATAAAATAATAAAATAAAACAAGTTGAAACGTGTTCACCTGAAACTCCAGAGACTCAGCACATCGGCCACCAACGAACCACCACAAACTCGGTAAGCAGAAATAAATAAAAATGAAAAATTTGGAAAATTTCTGACTTACCTCCCCTAGGCGTATCGCCTACAACCTTGCAGTTCCCAGGCGATACGCCTAGAGCTGCAACCAACCTGCCCGCCAAAGGATGCAAGCGTATCGCCTATAACCTACCAACCTCCAGGCGATACGCTTGGAACGTGATTTCCAGAGAGTTTTCCAGATTTTTGGCCTCCAAAAATATTCTATCTCTTTCTCCAAAACAGGCCTCTAGCCGAAATTTGCAGCACAAACCTGCAATTTCGACCTGCACACTCTCATAGTCCAACTCTTGAATCTCCAGAATAACCTGCAAACACCAAAAACACAAAACCAAAAGACGCAAAAGGCACAAAAACTAAAAATTGCAGAAAATTAAAACACAACTACAATAATTTACAAACCGAGAATTTCACCAATTAGCACCAAACACAAGAACAACCTCCAAAACCATCCGGAGGCTTTGATTTCACATCCCTAAGCACAAAACTACCTGATTCCACCTGGTTTCTAACCAAACAACCTCTAACCAACTTCCTACCCCGTAAAGCACTGAACTTTACTGCTCTCAACAACCTCTTAACCTTCCAATGCTTATACCTACCCGGAAGAAATCGACATTTTCCTAGAAAACCCATTTCCGGGTCATGGGTAGCAACAATCACATCTAACCTCCCCACACTTGGACTAAGAATAATCCTATCATCAAATTCACCTATGTCACCAAGTGTGGCTCTCCTACCACCATTCCCAACTATCAGACATTCCCCAACTACTAACTCACCACCGGGTTCCACTAATGGGTCAACAATCTCATTTCTATCAATTAACTCATCTAACCCCCCGGGCGCCTCCCCACACTTATCCGCAACTACTAATTCACCTTCCAACCTATTTCCAACTACCAAGTCCTCACCAGTGACATAACTAACACAACTATCCACCAAAGATATGAAAGATCCTAGAAAGCATACGGACTCGCTGTTCTTGTCACCCGATTTACCAACCCTGAATTCAACCGACTCATCATCTACCCTCAAAGTGATCGTGCCCGCGAAAACATCAACTAACGCCCGGGCGGTCCTAAGGAAAGGCCTACCTAAAATCAACGGGCAGCTAGCATCATATGCAGTATCAACCACCACAAAGTCTATAGGGAACAAGAATTTATCAACTTGAACAAGAACATTTTCCACTATTCCTTTGGGTCTAACTACCGACCTATCCGCTAAGGAAATCGTCATCCTAGTCGGCTCTAACTCTCCTAATCCTAGGTGCATGAAAACAGAATAAGGCATCACATTAATACTAGCACCTAAATCAGCTAAAGCACATGTAACAGCTAAATCACCAAAAGAACACGGAATTGTAAAGGTACCAGGATCAGTTAATTTCTCAGGCAATCTATTCTGTACTACAGCAGAACAATTAGCATCAAGAGTGACATCTGAAAAACTTTCAAGCTTCTTCTTATTCGTTAACATATCTTTCAGAAATTTAGCATACTTAGGCATTTGTTTAATGACATCAGTAAAAGGTAAAGTGACCCTAAGTTGCTTAAGAAGCTCTAAAAATTGACTGTACTCACGCGCATTCTTCTGCTGGACCAAGCTCTCAGGATAAGGAACACGCTTCAGATCATCAGCAGTGATCGGTTTCGGCGCGAACCTCACTCTCTTCTTCTCCTTCACCGCTTCCCACTTCAGCGGCTTCTCTCTAACCCCTTCAGCCTCGACGTTCGGTGCGGTACTTGCTGGCGTTACGCTCTCGTGCACCCTCCCGCCAGGCGTCTCCAACTCAATCTCCTCATCGACCGGCTCCTCGTCATCAACCGCCGGCGATGGACTATGAACAACTCTCCCGCTTCTAGTAGTGATCGCATTGACATTAGCATTGGGGTTCTTATAAGTACTACCAGAAAACTGACCCCCTCGGGAGTTGAGCTCTTTCAGCTGCTTCGCTATGTCACCGAGTGAACGCTGCAAGTCAAGGAACGAAGCCTGTTGATTCCTCAGTAAAGTATCGTGCTCCGCTAGCTTCTTCTGTGTGGCCTCATCCCTCGCGTTCATCTGCTGCAGGATCTGCGTTTGATTCATCACCAACTCCGTGATCTCCTTCATCGTCGGCCCTACATCTCCTCCACCATTCTGATTATACCTTGGCTGAAAACCTGGTGGATTTCCTCCCTCTCGCCAACCGGAATTTTGGCCACTCCTACACCCAGACTGGAACGAATTACCGAACTGGTTTCGGTTTCCAATATAATCCACTTGCTCAGCGGGAGCAAGCGGGCAGTCTCGGGTGTCGTGAGTGCCTCTGCACAGCTCACATTTGGCTTTAATATGGAGTTTGATTTCCTCTAAGGTTTTATAGATGTTTTCTAACTCCCTAGGCGGTATGGTCTCTGAGCCAATGTGGTGGACACCCCGGGTAGATGTAGATGGAGCGAGTGATCTAGTCGGGGCCAAGGTGGCTCTCCGACCTCCGGGTGCCTGCTGTTCAGCCAGGGCGAAGCTCTCGAAAAGTGCTTTGCATTCATCCACTGTGAGCTTCTCCATCATATGTCCTCCAGCCGAAATGTTAAACTCTTTCTGAACAGAATATGGAAGTCCGTTGTAGAACTTCTCGATGATAGCCCATTCCGTCAACCCGTGTTGCGGACATCTACTCAGAAGAGTGTTAAAGCGCTCGTACGCTACAGAATATGGCTCATCGGAATCCATCTTAAAGGAATGGATTTCCTCCCGCGTACGTGCAGCCTTGGCTGGAGGATGATACTTCTTCAGGAATTTTGCGGTGAGATCGTCCCAGGTGGCGATCGAATTCGGCGGAAGCGTCTCAAGCCACTCGGCGGCTCAAGACGTGAGGGAGAATGGGAACAGACGCAGATAGATGATCTCGTTCGCAACTCCGGTGAGTCCGAACGTGTTGCAGATGCGAATAAACCGAGAAATATGCGTCGGTGCATCTTCGTCCTCACGTCCATGGAACTGGATCGAATGCGTCAACGCGTTGATGACGTGGGACGGAACTTGCCAATTCGCGGTGTTGGCAATAGCAGGCTGTGCAATAGCAAATCGGGCATCGGTGACTCCGGCGCTAGCCTGCTCGTGGACGGTGCGACGGGCCGCCATGGGTGTAAGATCGGGGAATGGAATGGGTTTGGTGTCGCGTGTGGTTTGTGTGGATGAAGATGGTTTGGAATGGGCGGTGGAAATGATGAATGCCTCTAGCTCGGTGCGTAGAAGGCGAAATCGTTCACGGATATCCGCGTCGGGATCAGAAAGTGGTGACAGCTCAGGTGGACCCCGTGAACGAGTGTGTGGCATAAAACGATGGAATGACTCGAAGAAAACTAAGAAAATTAAACCTAAAAATCTAGACTCGAAACCAGAAAATCCTAAGACTCTAGACACGGAAAGACCAAAAAGACTCAAAAATTTCCTAACGACGACCTAAGTTAATCTTGCCAATTGCCAAGTGTCCCCGGCAACGGCGCCAAAAACTTGATGTGTTCGGAACGACTCTAAAAACTACTATAAAAACCTAGACCTAAACTAGACCTAGACACACCTAATTTTACCGAAAATACCTAAACTAAACCGAACCCTAAGGCAAGTGTACCTATCGGATAGTAGAATAGCTAAGGCAAGACCGGATTATCGAACCTAAGGACACTATTCTAGACAAGACTTAACCTAGACCTAAGAAATGGAAATTATGAGTAATTTGATTTGGGTTTTTGAGTTGAGATTTGAATTAACTAAAATTAACTAATCAACGCACAAACAGACAAAAGCAAGAAACTTTGGGAGAATTCAGACGAGAAAAGAGTATCACCTAGACCCTGGAATCCTACTTAATACCTACAACCTCACTCGGAATTGATTGATCTGATGGTGGCTAGTTCACCTTTTAATTCCTTCCTAGCTACACTTCTAACGCTCGAACAAGGGTTCACCTTTTAAGTCCGTCCCACTTCAATTACCCTAGCCACCCTCGGATATACCTAAGGTGCACCTAGACTAACCGGAGCTACCAATAACAACTATGAATGACACGGAATACCAAGCTAGACAAAACCCTAGGACACTTCCTTTTGAGACAGTGCAACCCTAGAACTTTAACCAACCCAACTACCCGTTAAACCTGTACCTTTTAAGTCTTCAGTTTAGCAGCACATTACAAGTGAATTACCAATCAATTATCAATGCAATAGTCAAGGAACCCTAACTACACTTTAGCAATTAACCCTAAAGTCAACTACTTTAGCTAATCTACCTAAACCGAAAGACATTCACGGGTAAATTAAGCATCAACAACCAACTAATAATCTACTCGCAACACACATATGCATCAAAACATGATAATCATTGGGATTGAATAAAAGTGCAACATCAATCAATCAATCAAAACCGAATAAAGTTATAAATACTAAGTAATCATCCAATCTGGGTCCAGGCAATACAATCAAATTAGCCTAGCAACATGTTACTGTCTAGAATAATGATAAAAATCTGAACTTTAACAGAAAACATGGCTGAAATTAAGATTAACAAGAATAAAGGATGAAACCCGATAGACCGATAACGAGTCGTGTAATGAAATTGATCCACCGATGATTCCTCCTCAATCCTTGGCCTTCTCTGATCTTCAAATCGCCCTTAGTCGCCTCTGAGTTCGTCTGGAAGTCGAAGAATGACGAATAGAAACCCTAATATCGAATTTATATCGTGAAACCTTCTTTTGCGGGTTTTGAGCTTCTACGCGTATCGCCTAGAGACTAGAAACTCCCAGGCGATACGCCTGGGTCTTGCAAGCGACAAGATAGTCGGGTCAAACCGACTTAACCCCTCCGTTGACTCTCCTTTCCGCGCGTATCGCGTACAACTCCTAAGGTCCCAGGCGATACGCCTGGGACTGCTTGTTCAGCTCCCCTTTTCTTCTTCTTTTCTCCTTAACTTACAACTTCTTCTCGAGGCCTCGGGAATCTATCAAAAACCTACAAAACTTGCAAAAACATAAATAAAAGACTCAAGGACTCTAACTTTAATAAAACAACTAAAACAAAAGCAAAACCGACACAATTAGACTCAAATAGACACGCAAAAGACCCCGGAAATGGGATGTGTTTGCAACACATCAGTGGCATTTCGTTTCGGGCTGAGATGTTTCCAGCCCTCTGACATGCGTCGCATCCTCTCACGAGTTCGTGGGCGTCCTTGAAAAATTGTGGGCCAATAGAATCCGGAGTCTAGAACTTTTCTCGCCGTATTGTTGGCAGCATTATGTCCTCCGGTTGGCCCGTCATGACAGTGACGCAGAATTTTATGCGGTTCTTTGCCAAAGACGCAACGACGAATGACTTGATCAGCTCCAGTGCGATAGAGGAATGGATCCTCCCAAATGTAATATTTAACGTCTGTAAAGAATTTACGGCGTTGCTGATGCGTCATGCCTTTCCTAACAACACCCCCGGCCAAATAGTTTGCGAAATCTGCGAACCAGGGGGTTCCATTTTCTTTGGCAGGGCTTCCATGAACAGAGATAGAGAACAAGGATTCACAAGGGAATTGTTCGTTGATCTTGGGTTCTTTTTTCTGAATTTCAGGGTTCTCTAAACGGGATAGGTGGTCTGCAGCGACATTTTCGGCTCCCTTCTTATCGGTGATTTCGATATCGAATTCCTGGAGCAGCAAGATCCATCTGATCAAGCGTGGCTTTGCGTCCTGTTTGTTGAATAGGTATTTGATAGCTGCATGGTCAGTGAAAACTTTTGTTTTCGAGAGAACAAGGTAAGAGCGGAATTTATCAAACGCGTAGACCACAGCAAGCAGCTCCTTCTCAGTAGTGGTGTAGTTCTCTTGGGCATCATCAAGGGTTTTACTCGCGTAATAGATCGGATGGAATTGTTTATCCTTACGCTGCCCAAGGACTGCTCCAACGGCATGGTCGCTTGCGTCGCACATGAGCTCAAATGGCAACGACCAATCAGGCGCCATCATAATGGGAGCATTCACCAACTTTTCTTTTATCAGATCGAAGGCACGAATGCAGTCAGCGGAGAAGTTGAAAGGAACATCTTTTTCAAGCAATTGGGTCATGGGACGCGTGAGTTTAGAGAAATCTTTGATGAAGCGGCGATAGAATCCCGCATGACCCAGAAAGCTCCTGACAGCTTTGACATTGGTAGGATGAGGGAGTTTGCTAATCGTTTCGATTTTTGCTCTGTCTACCTCAATCCCTGCTTTGGATATTTTATGACCAAGTACGATGCCCTCAGTGACCATGAAATGTCACTTTTCCCAATTGAGCACCAGATTTGTTTCCTCGCACCTGGCCATCATTCTGTCAAGATTTCTCAAGCATGTGTCGAATGAGTCCCCATATACTGAAAAGTCATCCATGAAGACCTCCATGGAATCCTCGATCATTTCACTAAAGATTGCGACCATACAACGTTGAAAGGTTGTAGGCACATTGCAGAGCCCAAAGGGCATACGCCTATATGCAAAAGTTCCGACAGGGCATGTGAAAGTTGTCTTTTCTTGATCCTCCGGAGCGATGGGGATCTGAAAGTACCCTGAGAAACCATCAAGGAAACAGTAATATTGCTTTCCTGACAACCTTTCCAACATCTGGTCGATGAAGGGGAGAGGGAAATGGTCCTTGCGAGTAGCGTCGTTTAACTTTCTGTAGTCAATGCATACTCGCCACCCAGTCACGGTGCGGGTGGGAACCAACTCGTTTTTCTCATTCGTGACGACTGTCATGCCACCCTTTTTAGGCACGACTTGTACCGGACTCACCCATTTAGAGTCTGAGATCGGGTAGATGAGTCCTGCGTCCATGAGTTTGATAACTTCTTTCTTCACGACCTCCTGCATGTTAGGATTCAATCTCCGTTGATGTTGTGCTACCGGTTTGAAATCTTCTTCCATCAGAATCTTGTGAGTGCAGAATGCTGGATTAATCCCTTTAATGTCTGATATTTTCCAGGCGATGGCTTGCTGATGCTTCTTCATGTAAGGCCCCAATCCCGTTTAACCGAATTAGACGTCATTTAAAATCAGAGTTGAAAATTTCTTTATTTACTTAGGAAGTTTTTACCCACTATCACCCTACATTTACATAACATAGTGTTAACACAATCAGCTTCATCAAAATATCATCCCAAAACCTTCACTTTATCAAAACACAATATGTGATGCCCAAAATAAGTGATGTTCGGTTCCATAACTCTTCGGTTCGATCTTGACCCGTCTGCTAATGTTTACCTGCCAAGAACACTAGTAACACGTTAGTATATTAGTGGCACACAACAGCAATCAACCTATCTTGACCCGCCATCCCAATCGTTTAGAACATAAGAAAAATTCCGTCTTTCACCGTATGATCCACCGTATTACAGAATTATTCCACCGTATCCCCAATCTGGTCATTGTATCATACTCCCAGTTCCACTGTATGATACAGTGGTCCTGATTAATTTTCATACTTAACTTCAAGTTTTACGAAAATTTTTCCATTCATTCCTATTTCTTCAAGACCACATCTTTATTTAGGAAAGACCCTCACAACACTTGTTTTCACATTCTAATCTATGTATTAAACGATTGAGAATCTAATTACCGAAAACTCAACCCGTTTGACCCGCTAACACACCCATCACAAAACCAACTTATGATTAGACTTTCAATCAGAATTTCCTTCATTTTAGTTTCCCCTTAGCACACGCACAAGGTGTTAATCCGCTTGAATACCATGTTGGGGCAATCCAAGGTCCAAAGCTCTCATGGTTCCTCGTCTTGCCCTAACATCCAGCTTAACCCAAATTGGGTCATATACCGCAATCCTAGTTAGTCATATTACATAACCAACTTCCCAATTTGATTACCCAATGCCCTCAACACATATAAGTCATCCAACTTCCGCTTGAATATCAAATTATAACCAACTATCTAATACTAACCACTAGCTACTGCGTGTTACATAACTTCATTGATTACCATATTTGCAACATACCAAACAGTTACATTTTATAACTTTTAGTATATCACACAAGATGATATACATTCATCTTTACCCAAAGGGTCACATTATACTGCTCCACATAAACACACACCCTAATTCATCATATTTACCCTCCCATCGATCATTAAATATATTCCCCTTATACACATACCTTCATTTAACATACTTCATATATATATATAACACAATCATAACCCAAATGGGTCATATTACTCAACCACATAACATCATTCCATAATATGGCTTCAATTTCTATTTGCACGAAGGGTTACATAACAAGTTAGAAAGCGTGAATAATTCATTCCAACCCGTTTGACCCATTAGCCCCAGCTATAAAATTTCTCATTTATACTTCTCGTAACCATGACATTTCCACCTTACACATTGCCCTTGGCACAAATACGATTGTACCAAGATCGCTTAATCATTCAAAGAAGCATTCTAGGATCATAATCACTCATGAACCTCTAAACATGCCCAAGTTTTACACTAAGGACCTTCACTTACTTCCAGCTTAACCCAATCGGGTCAGAATCCACCCATCTCATAACAATCACGTAACACAGCCAATCTCATACTTTCATCTTTAACATTTCACTTTCTATAATAGCAGCTAATACAAGATAAATGAGGATTACTCACATCCCTTATAGAATTCAAATTTACCGCTACATGTTACCTTTAGGATTTTTCCTTGCCTTCACGTCGTTGACCCGAGCTTCCTCTCGCTTCACCTATCATCATTCATGGCTTAGTATACCATTACACATTCATAATTTACATAATCCACAAACCAACACTCAATCAAGCTTGTGAATTCAGCATATACAACTTATCATTCTCATTTAAGCATTTCATCGAGCACCTAGTGTGCACACATTGTTTTCTTCTTGATAAATAGCCTACACATTTCCATTCCATCCATTTTTTTTTCATCATAATTCATCAAGTTTCAGCTTTTGCACTAGATTAAACACTTTTATCAAGTCTATTAGCATACATGAACCCCAATTAACCAACTCAAACCATCCATTCTCCATGTATGTCGATTTCTATAAGGTGGGGTTTAACCCTACCAAAATTCCTACTAAACACACACACAATCAATCATGCAAGGTAAGATTAAGTTTCATCTAGACTCATAAACACATGGCAATTCAGATTTCAACATCAATTTAACCTCTAGATGAAACCCCTAGATTCTCCCTATCTCCAAAATTACTTACTTGGTTAAGATCACTTAATGGAGAGCCCAAAATCGAGATTTGCAAGCCTTCCTAAGCATAAATTCGGATTCCCCTTGCGAAAATCCGCCAACAACAGCTTTAATTTGGGATTTTTCCTCAAAAACAAGGTCCTCCCCCCTCCCATCTCTTGCTGGTCGTGATTTTCTAGTCTGGGGAATACCCAGGCATGTTTTAATCCTTCTATTTTCAGCTATGACCCTTCAAGTTACATCTTTTATAAAATCTGGCCAAAACCCTCATTTGCGCATTTAGTCCTCCAACTTTCCTCTAGATAGCCCTTAATTACTAAATTCAACTTAATATTAATTATTTTCCGCTAGATAACTCAGTTAAATTTCTAAACCCGCTTATTTACCAAAAATCCGCCTAAAACATAAATAAAATAATACACTCTAATCATTACGAAATTCAGGATGTTACAACTCCACCCACCTTAAAGAGAGTTTCGTCCCCGAAACTTATCCCCAATCTCCACACTTATGCAACTACTCCCATTTAACGCTACCCTTAGTTTTACTTCAATTTGATCCTCGTCAAGCTTATTCGCACTGCCTGCAGAACACTTCGCCGCTTAGTAATGATAGTTTTCAACTCTATTCCACTTTCGAATTTCACAACCTACTCCGTAACTTTCCATGAGTATGATGGAATGACACCCGTCAATTCTTGCTCCTCACTCCTTCTTCCACCCTTAAATCATGCTTCACAGCTTGACTGGTTTGTATATCTCAAGTCATTGATTACTAATACATTGCATCCACCCGCCTACTTGAATCGCACAAGTAGACGTCTCCCCTTAATATCTGCAACATCAATTCCCCTGCTGCTTAACACAAATAGATCTTCAAAGGAAATTACTTGCCCTCCGCCCCTTCTACCTCCAATTTGTTACCGGGAAAAAAATATATATATATTCTCCTCACGCATAACTCTCAACCGTCATATCTTCTATTCGGTTATCACAATCGTAATTGAACATATACATTTCCCTACTTAGTCGTCGCAAAGTAGGGGTTCACCATTTTCATCTTATCTGCACTCTATTCTACCTAGCTAACATGGGTATAATTTCACATCTTTACTTCTTCACGTGCTTCATTCCGTATTTCTGCTCACCATGAGAACTCAATCGCTTAGTCTCATACACACCTTATCCGACATGTTCTTTACAGGTAGGATTTCACCACTTCTGCATACACATACTATTTGTTATCACAATACGTTTGTTCCACCTATACATACTTACATCAGTTTCCCTACCTGACTTACATCGCTAGGATTCCATCATTCTAAAAAATTTCCAACTCAATCCTGCACGATTCATACAAGTAAGATTTTACCGTATTTATCATTCACACTCTATAGCGTACATGATTTCATTCATGCAACTTTTCCCTACATACTTCCTTCACACTCACATCTAACAATCATATGCAATAATAGTATTATCACATTCCTTTCTAACAATCGTACACAATCATGTTATCATTATCACATTCTGCTTCACATCATCATTTTATTCCGCTATCAACAATCATGTACAATCATGTTGTTATTAACACATTTCGTTTTATCATTCATATTCAATCACATCATCATTTTATTTTGCTAACAACAATCATATATAATCATGTTGTCATTATCACATTCAGCTTTATCATTCAAAATCAATCACATCTTTAGTTTATTCCGCTAACGGCAATCATATACAATCATGTACAGCTTTACCGCAGATATACACTCACAACTTTTCAATCGTATTCAGCTTTACTGCATATACACACTCATAACTTTACAATCATGTTCATCTTTACCGCACATACACACTAACAGCTTTTCAATCGTATTCAGCTTTACCGCAAATACACATTTACAGCTTTACAGTCAGATTCAACTTTACAATCAGGTTTAGCTTTACCGCACATACACAATCACAGCTTTACAATTTACAATCATATTCAGCTTTACCGCACATACACAATCACAACTTTACAATTTACAATCATATTCAGCTTTACCGCACATACACACTCACAACTTTACATTTTACAATCATATTCAGCTTTACCGCACATACACAATCACAACTTTATAATTTACAATCATATTCAGCTTTACCGCACATACACACTCACAGCTTTACAATTTACAATCATATTCAGCTTTACCGCACATACACAATCACAACTTTACAATTTACAATCATATTCAGCTTTACCGCACATACACACTCACAGCTTTACAATTTACAATCATATTCAGCTTTACCGCACATACACATTCACAACTTTACAATTTACAATCATATTCAGCTTTCAATTTAACCACAGTAGTGGTCACAACAGCTCATTCATCAATATATAATATTAACAGCATATAATTCATGTAAGGATCACTTACCGGGAGACAAGATCGAGCCTTGAACCGAACACCCTTTCCCATCACGAGCACTTGGTTTGAGTTCAAGTGCCCCCACGACACTTGAATCCCTCAAACCGTGGCTCTGATACCAACTTGTAAGGCCCCAATCCCGTTTAACCGAATTAGACGTCATTTAAAATCAGAGTTGAAAATTTCTTTATTTACTTAGGAAGTTTTTACCCACTATCACCCTACATTTACATAACATAGTGTTAACACAATCAGCTTCATCAAAATATCATCCCAAAACCTTCACTTTATCAAAACACAATATGTGATGCCCAAAATAAGTGATGTTCGGTTCCATAACTCTTCGGTTCGATCTTGACCCGTCTGCTAATGTTTACCTGCCAAGAACACTAGTAACACGTTAGTATATTAGTGGCACACAACAGCAATCAACCTATCTTGACCCGCCATCCCAATCGTTTAGAACATAAGAAAAATTCCGTCTTTCACCGTATGATCCACCGTATTACAGAATCATTCCACCGTATCCCCAATCTGGTCACTGTATCATACTCCCAGTTCCACTGTATGATACAGTGGTCCTGATTAATTTTCATACTTAACTTCAAGTTTTACGAAAATTTTTCCATTCATTCCTATTTCTTCAAGACCACATCTTTATTTAGGAAAGACCCTCACAACACTTGTTTTCACATTCTAATCTATGTATTAAACGATTGAGAATCTAATTACCGAAAACTCAACCCGTTTGACCCGCTAACACACCCATCACAAAACCAACTTATGATTAGACTTTCAATCAGAATTTCCTTCATTTTAGTTTCCCCTTAGCACACGCACAAGGTGTTAATCCGCTTGAATACCATGTTGGGGCAATCCAAGGTCCAAAGCTCTCATGGTTCCTCGTCTTGCCCTAACATCCAGCTTAACCCAAATTGGGTCATATACCGCAATCCTAGTTAGTCATATTACATAACCAACTTCCCAATTTGATTACCCAATGCCCTCAACACATATAAGTCATCCAACTTCCGCTTGAATATCAAATTATAACCAACTATCTAATACTAACCACTAGCTACTGCGTGTTACATAACTTCATTAATTACCATATTTGCAACATACCAAACAGTCACATTTTATAACTTTTAGTATATCACACAAGATGATATACATTCATCTTTACCCAAAGGGGTCACATTATACTGCTCCACATAAACACACACCCTAATTCATCATATTTACCCTCCCATCGATCATTAAATATATTCCCCTTATACACATACCTTCATTTAACATACTTCATATATATATATATATAACACAATCATAACCCAAATGGGTCATATTACTCAACCACATAACATCATTCCATAATATGGCTTCAATTTCTATTTGCACGAAGGGTTACATAACAAGTTAGAAAGCGTGAATAATTCATTCCAACCCGTTTGACCCATTAGCCCCAGCTATAAAATTTCTCATTTATACTGCTCGTAACCATGACATTTCCACCTTACACATTGCCCTTGGCACAAATACGATTGTACCAAGATCGCTTAATCATTCAAAGAAGCATTCTAGGATCATGATCACTCATGAATCTCTAAACATGCCCAAGTTTTACACTATGGACCTTCACTTACTTCCAGCTTAACCCAATCGGGTCAGAATCCACCCATCTCATAACAATCACGTAACACAGCCAATCTCATACTTTCATCTTTAACATTTCACTTTCTATAATAGCAGCTAATAAAAGATAAATGAGGATTACTCACATCCCTTATAGAATTCAAATTTACCGCTACATGTTACCTTTAGGATTTTTCCTTGCCTTCACGTCGTTGACCCGAGCTTCCTCTCGCTTCACCTATCATCATTCATGGCTTAGTATACCATTACACATTCATAATTTACATAATCCACAAACCAACACTCAATCAAGCTTGTGAATTCAGCATATACAACTTATCATTCTCATTTAAGCATTTCATCGAGCACCTAGTGTGCACACATTGTTTTCTTCTTGATAAATAGCCTACACATTTCCATTCCATCCATTTTTTTTTCATCATAATTCATCAAGTTTCAGCTTTTGCACTAGATTAAACACTTTTATCAAGTCTATTAGCATACATGAACCCCAATTAACCAACTCAAACCATCCATTCTCCATGTATGTCGATTTCTATAAGGTGGGGTTTAACCCTACCAAAATTCCTACTAAACACACACACAATCAATCATGCAAGGTAAGATTAAGTTTCATCTAGACTCATAAACACATGGCAATTCAGATTTCAACATCAATTTAACCTCTAGATGAAACCCCTAGATTCTCCCTATCTCCAAAATTACTTACTTGGTTAAGATCACTTAATGGAGAGCCCAAAATCGAGATTTGCAAGCCTTCCTAAGCATAAATTCGGATTCCCCTTGCGAAAATCCGCCAACAACAGCTTTAATTTGGGATTTTTTCTCAAAAACAAGGTCCTCCCCCCTCCCATCTCTTGCTGGTCGTGATTTTCTAGTCTGGGGAATACCCAGGCATGTTTTAATCCTTCTATTTTCAGCTATGACCCTTCAAGTTACATCTTTTATAAAATCTGGCCAAAACCCTCATTTGCGCATTTAGTCCTCCAACTTTCCTCTAGATAGCCCTTAATTACTAAATTCAACTTAATATTAATTATTTTCCGCTAGATAACTCAGTTAAATTTCTAAACCCGCTTATTTACCAAAAATCCGCCTAAAACATAAATAAAATAATACACTCTAATCATTACGAAATTCAGGATGTTACACTTCAGAACCTCTAGAAGATTTTTCTTTTGATCGTCTTTGAGGTGGGAGGCTATAATCACAGGCCGCTTACCTTGGTCGTCTAGGAAGGCGTACTCCAAATGCGATGGGAGTGGTTTTAGCTCGAGTGGTTCCTCCTCTACGACTGTCTCCTTGTGCTCTTGTCCTGATTCTGCTTCCTTGTTGAAATTGACTGCTGCTACCATCTCCACTTCTTGATAAACATTGTTGAGGGTCTGGGAGTCTTCTTGATTCTTGCCACAAATATTGTGTAGCATGCTGCCAACGGTGGTAATGATAGAGTCGAGGAAATAGCAAGTGTCATCCTGACTGGCTGGGCGTTTCATAGAATCGTGGATGTTGAGAGTGACAGATTGATTTCCCATTCGAAGTGTGAGCTTTCCATCATACACGTCGACTATGGCACGAGAAGTGGCCAAAAATGGCCTTCCTAATATCAGCGGAATATGCTCATCCTCGTCCATGTCCAGGATGACGAAGTCGACCGGAAAGACGAAATTGCCCACTTTCACCAACATGTTCTCCACTATGCCCCTAGGGTACTTCACTGATCGATTAGCGAGCTGAAGTGTCATGCGAGTAGGCGTGGGTTCCCCCAGGTCCGGTCTCTTGTAGACTGAATAGGGCATCAAATTAATACTGGCCCCTAAATCGGCCAGGGCGTTAGAAACAAGTGTGTTACCTATTAGACAGGGAATCGTGAAACTCCCTGGGTGTCGCATTTTAGTAGGTAACTTTTGTTGGAGAACTGCGGAGCATTGTTCATCGAGAGTTACTGTGGATAGCTCTTCAAGTTTCTTCTTATTGCTAAGAAGATCTTTCAGGAACTTGGCATATTTGGGCATTGATGCCAGAGCTTCCACGAAAGGAAGGTTGATGTGGAGTTGCTTGAATAATGAAAGGAATTTTCCATGCTGCTCTTCCATCTTTTCCTTTTCGAGCCTCTCAGGATATGGTATCCTAGGCTTGTACTCCCTTTGCTTTGGCTTTGCTGCTGGGGCCTGTGGTTCTTCTGATTCAGGCGCATCCTCGGTGGCTTCTTTTGGGTCATCTGCAGGCGTGTCTTTAGTCACTGGCGTTTCTTGAGTCGTCTTTCCGCTTCGTGTCGTGACTGCATTTGCGAACCCCTTAGGGTTTCCTTCAGTATTCGATGGCAGGCCTCCTTGTGGTCTCCCTGAGAGTGTCTACGCTATTTGACCCACTTGACGCTCGAGTGCCTTCTGAGATGCCAGTTGATTCTGCAGTTGCTGGTTGATCTTTGCCATCTCCTGGTCGTGTTTTTGGAATTGAGAGTTGATTTCTTGATCCCTTTTCTTGGTGTAGGCGTACATTTCAGTCATCATCTCTCTCATTGTGGGTTCTCGTTCCTGCCCTTGGGGCTGCTGGTTCTTAGGTGCAAACCCCGGTGGGTTTGAGCTTCCTGCCTGGTTCTTGTAGCTGAACCCTGCGTGATTCTTCCAGGAGGAGTTGTAGCGATCCCCATAAACTGGACCTCTCTGTCCTTGACCCACAAAATCGACCGTCTCTGTGTTGTGCGGGCAGCTGGCAGTACTATGCGATTCTCCGCATATCTCGCACTCCTGTGCACCTTCTTCTGTGGCAAGACCACTTGGCAAAGAGTGTCGAACTTCTTTGATAACCCCTCGAGCTGGGCGGCCACCATTGTATCTTGACTCACCTGGTGCACCCCTGCTTTGAGTAGAACACTGCTTCTAATTGAGGGGTACTGGTACTCATTCTGAGCCATTTCTTCTAGTAATTGTTCGGCTTCTTCAGCAGTCTTTTCGCCGAGTGCTCCTCCAGCAGTAATGTCCACTAACTAACGGGTTTGTGGGCTGAGCCCATTGTAGAAGGTTTGGATTTGTTGATATTGCTCCAACCCGTGGTTAGGACATTTTCTCAGTAGTTCCTTGAAACGCTCCCATGTCTCAAAGAACGATTCTCCGTGGTCCTGCTGATATGCGTAGATCTTCAGTCGTAGCTTCGCTGTCTTACCAGGAGGGAAGAATCGGTAGAGGAACTTTTCTGCTAGATCATTCCAGTTGGTGATTGACCCAGCATATTGTCAATCGAGCCACGCCTTGGCTTTTGATCGGAGTGAGAATGGGAACAGGCGTAGCTTAGCCGCGTCACCGCTCAGGCCTGGGAGCTTGAATGTGTCGAACACCTCAATGAAGGCCCTGATATGCGCGTTGGGGTCTTCGTCTATCAATCCATCGAATTGGATTGAGTTCTTGATCATAGTGATGACCTGAGGTGGAATGGTGTACGACTCATTCCCAGCGGTTACCGCGATGCTCGGGCTTGCTCCCGCCAAGCTCGGCTTCGTGTAGGAGGAAAGTGTTCTTCGTGGCGGATTTGCGTCGCCCATCGTTTGCCTCTGCTACCGACGTCTGCGTCGAAACTCTCGTTCAGGTTCGTCGAAAGGTATGAGTAGCTCACATTGAGAACTTTGTCGCGTACACCAGCGCGTTGCAGGATTAGAAATTTTGGCTAAACTACAAATATTGACTATTTAAAACGTTACCGCGTCCCCGGCAACGATGCTAAAAACTTGATGTACTGATAAGTTTATATGAAAAGTAGGGTTCTACACTATCAAATTTTAAATTTATAAAACTGGTAATTCACCAGGGGACTATACCAACACACTAAGGCAAGTATACCTGTCGTGCGTAGCACAGTATTGGTAAACACCGGGTTGTCGAACCTCAAGGACACGGACTTTGTTTAAAACAGTCGATTAATAGTTGTTGTCGGGTTTTGGTTTTAAGATTTTATGAATAAAGATTACTAAAACAAACAATTGGAAATAGCGGAGAAAATTCAGTATTTGAGAGAGGATCGCTTAGGAATTGACTCCTCCACCTAGGTTTAATAGACGCACAGGTTACGTTTATGCCTTATCGTTATGGTGAATCAGGGTCCTAAGACAAGGCTACCTAACTCCTATGGATAGGTTCACGTTTAGGGTTATAGGCACGCCCTACACGGTTACTACTGTTCCATGGTTAAGGACTGATAAGTTGGTTGTGTTTCAAGGTGCCCTAGGCTAAGTCCCGAGCTATCGGTGACTCAACTCGCAACTGGTCGAAGGGTTAGGGTAGGTATGGTCCTAACGGTTCTAGGGTTGTGAAGCGGTTGTGTTCTTATTGTAAGGTTGACCTAATAGGCCCTGGATACGACTGAGCAGCGGTAGACCCGACCTATCGGTGACTAATCGGTTACTAGACAATACCAAGGGTGGCTACTAGCAGAGGGTAGGTGATTTCTCACTCATCCCTACGGGTTGGACTCCTAATTGGATACTAGGGTTTCCTAACGATCACGACTATTTCTAGTTCGTGCGTACACCGCAGATTCTATGATTCGGCTATACGATAGATTCCTAACTCAAGATGGACTGCATACTAAAGCTAGGTTTCCACAAGGTTAAGAAATGGGCTAGATTCAAAATGGAATTCAATTTCATCAACCAAACAATAAGAACATAACGTTTACTTTGATAACACAATCATAAACGAAAACCGATACAAAACATAATCAAACCATAGATGGATTCGTCTTAGCCTAAACGATCTTATGAGTTTAGCCAAGCATGTTCATATTCAAATAATATTCAACAAATTTCAAAGTGAATTGCATAATCAAACTCAAACACAATACCGAAATGATGAAAATCCAAGATTCTCGACTCGTCGAATGCTCCAAGTCTTTGAATGCTTCAAAAGGCTTCACTCTAGGCTTGTTCTCTGCTTCTTTGGACGCCTTTTGGTGGTTGGAGAGGTCCCCTATATATAATAATTCGAGAATTAGGGTTTCCAAAAATTATGGTCCGGCGCACCACTTGCAAGTCGTGGGAGGGGGTTTCACGGCCTGGGCAAGTGGTGCGCCATCGGCAAATCAGCTCTGATCCTGGTAACTGGGCTGCAGGGCGTGGGACAGTGTCGGCACATGGCATGGAGGCCGTGGGAGGCCCTTTCACGGCCTGGGCAAGTGGTGCGCTGGCCAAAATCAACTCTTCAAGTCATGGGAGCTTGTCCCATGACTTCTGATCACTAGTGACCCCCTGATTCCTGATCCCATCGCCTGGCAAGTCATGAAAAGGGGTCCCATGACTTCCAAGTCATGCGTTTTCTCAACTTCACTATTTTCTCCGTTTTTCGCCTCGTTTTCCGTGCCGACATCGTTTAAACCTGAAAACTCACGATAATCATCACATATAAATATTATTTTAATATTTTCAAGTTTATTTTGACGTTTTTAGCCCGAAACCCGTTATATTTTCATATTCAAAACCACACGCATCAGAGATACTCGGTCTGATGAAACCTTTGTCAAGCAACTCTTGCAGTTGTGACATAAGTTCCTTCATTTCGGATGGAGCTAATCGATATGGTGTCTTGGCTACGGGTTTGGCTCCCGGGACCAAATCGATTCCAAACTTTATTTCGCGTTCAGGAGGAATGCCCGGTAGGTCTTTTGGGAATACGTATAGAAATTGGTTTACTATCGGCACATCCTTTTACTCCTTTGGTTTTAGATTCGAGTCAATGGCGTAAGCTAAGAATGACTCACACCCATGACTCAAGAATTTTCGCGCTTTAATCATGGAAATGATCTTCACTGCAGAACTGTTGCGATCCCCATGTACGGATATAATGTCTCCAGTTGGTGCTCGAATTTGGACTTCTTTCTGATTGCAGATAATCTGCGCGTCGTGTTGCGCGAGCCAATCCATTCCCAATACGATATCAAAACCGGTTAAAGTCATAGGGAATAATCTAACAGGCAATTTATGTCCTTCTAATTCTATCAGGCAATCGTCTATCATATCAGAAATTATAAAACTTTTTCCTGAGGCAGTTTCAACTTCGAAAGGTTTCTCGGCCCTAATAGTCGGTCTATTAAGTAATACACATAATTCATGCGATACAAAGCTTCTACTGGCACCGGAAATAAATAACACAGATTCAGGCACATTATTAACTAAGAACGTACCTGAAACTACATCAGGTGTTATCTAGCCTCAGCAGCAGTTATGGTATATGCTCTACCCCTCGCCTTCGGAATCTCACTTGCTCGTAGTGGTCCTGGATTGTTAACTAATTTGGGACAAATAGGTTTGATGTGTCCTGGCTCGCCACACTGAAAACACCTCTTCAGATCTGGACAGTTGCTAGAGTAATGGCCTTCTTTCCCGCATTTGAAACAACTATTTGATCCTATCTTACAATCTCCAGGATGGCTTTGGTTACATTTGCGGCATTTGGGTTTGCTGCCTCGTGGATCATTCTTCAGTCTCTTAAAGTGACCTCCGGTATTCTTCTTCGAACTTCCTCCTGTCTCAGACCAATTTCTTTTAGGCCCTTCTGGCCTTCCTCCTGCTCCAAACATCTCGCTATACAGATTCGAACTCAGATTCACCGTTGCTTTAAACGTCTTGGGCTCAGTTGCCTTGATCAATTCTCTGACCCTTGCCGGAAAACCTTGAACATAACGCTTTACTCTCTCAGACTCGGGGGTGACTAGATTGGCTAACAGCCTTGCCATAGCATTGTACTTTGACGTGTACTCTCGGTGTGTCATCGTTCCAGCATCCAGTGCCAAGAAACTCCTCTCCAACTGGTCCAGCTCTCCCTTAGGACAGAAATCTTCCAAGACATACCTCTTCAAGTCATTCCACCTCATTGCAGCAACTGCTTCTGCACCTTCAGTTTGCTTAATCATTCCCCACCAGTGTAATGCTTCTGAGACGAATGAGTGGGCAACATATTTTACAGCCTGGGCTTCGCTGCACTCGCTGATATCGATAACTGCCTCCATCTCGTGAATCCATTGGAACGTAGCTAACGCATCCTTCCTGCCATCGAACGAAGGAGGTCTGCAACCACAAAATGTTTTGAACGAGCATCCAATTCTGGGTTGAGCAACCTCGGCTTCCTCATTTGCGGGTCGACCGCCTCCTCTTCCAGCACCACCACCACCACCACCTCTGCCAGCGGCTCTTCGTGCACCACCTCTACCAGCGGCTCCTCCTACACCGGCTCCACCGACAGCTCCAGCAGCGGTTCCAATGGCTCCTTGAAGCTGAGCTATCATGTTAGGCATTGCTGCCTGAAACATGTTAGCCATTTCCGCAGCCATAGCGGCTCGTTGTTCTTCAGTAAGCATGTTTCCTTCCTCAACATTATTAGGTTCAGGGTCTGGTTGTGCACGCCTTCCAGAACCTACTGGTCTACCGACTGGTCTACCGATTCTTCTATCGCCTTCTCCTTCTCTCACCATGATCTACAGACATTTCAGAATTCATGTGATGTCTAGCTTCTAAATTTTGAAAGCATGACAATTAGATAAGTGCAGACGTCATACAATTATATAGTCATGATGCGTCCAAAACTCAGTTACTTTCATCACACTCCTCCTTAGTGTCTATTCTTCTCCTTTCTAACTTTACCGGTGATTCTAATTCAAGCCGGTCTACTTCCCGCATTTTGGCCACATAATAGTTAGTACCCTAGATACATAAATATGATTAATACCTAACGGTAGTAGCTAATTGCAATTGGGTACGTACCACATTTATATATCCTAGGTCTCACTTATTATGCTCCTAATGCATCCTCGTCCTTTTATGGGCACAAGCTATTCTAGCTGGCATTCTATCTTACCTTACTGTTTATCCGGAGTCCTAGTTTAAGTCTAGATACCGCTTTTAGTATCTAAATCTCTTAAACCAAGGCTCTGATACCAACATGTGACGCCCACTCCCAGACTTGGCTCTAGAAGGGGTCACTCATCGGATTTACACATGAACGCAAGGTATAACAGAGATAACTAAAGCAGCGGAAATTTAAAACTTTTATTTATTTATAATGCCAAGTACAAGTAAGATAAAACTACTACAACGGTTAACGATAACTATAACGAATAACGATTAATAAATATGCATCTATCTACATTACTTAAGCCAGCATGCCTGTATAGCCTTCTCCTAATAGCTTGCCCATCCACTTTGCTCAAACATGAGCCTTTCCCTTGATGCTTGGATCTTTAACCTCACCTAATATACATGCTTTAAAAGGTCAGCTTACGCTGGTGAGTTCTAAGTATTAAAACTTTACCTTAACCTCGAAAGGTTACTTCAAACATTTAGGCCTAACGGCCCCTTCTTTATAAATGTTTAATGGATATAAGACATAACATAATTATACCAAACATAACATTTAAACCTTCAGTATTAAAAATTATTTAATACTCTAAAACATTCTTCCTGCTAATAATCATTTTGTATAAAGAAGTCATACAAAACATTATAAGCAAAACCTCTTTTTACTAAGCATTGTCTACCTCTGGGACTAGTTTAGTCCCGTTCGGTTGGCCGTCACCTCCCGACCTCTTGAGTAACCGTCGTTACTCCAGTGGCTTCATTTCCACTGCTTGGATTGTACAACCCCCCTCTTACCAGACAATCTGTGCTTAGATTAAAACTTCTTTAAAATAACCCCAAGGGTCATTTCCTTTATCCTTAAAAACTCATTTTCCTCTTTTTAAACTTTTCTTTAAAATTTTTAACTTCTTTATTACCCGTTCATTATAACCTTCCCGAAAACAGTAATAACAGGTAATAATAACTTTAAAACAGTTATAAGTATTATAACTTTTTCACGTATGTGTATCAACACAAAACAAGTAAAGACATCTCAAATACTTTTCAAGTAAACAGTTGAATATGTATCATTGCATGTATATCAGCCCGAAAACATTAAAACATTTAACCTAATTGCGTATTGTATGATGTTAACGCAAGGTTTTATATAATAAACACTTTTTATGTTTATTTTAACACTTTATTTACTTCATAATATATATTATTAAGTTTATTTACTTTTAAGGGTCAAAATGACCAAAATGCCCCTAGAGGCATATTATCTTCTTTTATTGATAACTATGAAGACGCACATTCCTATAAGTAGACATTCACTCCGGGATCACCCAGGGAGGTATGCCAGTTCCCAGTGGGGATTTATGCGACACCATCGCTTTGCCAGAAACCCCAGTGTACAGGTGCCTACCCTTCCGGTCCGCACGAACTTCTTAATATCCGATTAACTCGGTATTTTAAATACTTCATTATTTATCCAATTTAATTTCATATATTCTTATATTATATGAAAACATGTTATCGTACCAAAAATCAAGCCCCCATACCCTTCGGGTTATTTTATATTAAATAATCATATTTAGAAACCCTAATTGTATGAATTTCTCATTTTATTATCAAAACTTATTTTTAATTCAAACCAACTTAGGGTACTATCCATTATAACATTTTATAATATCCTTTAAAAGCTCAAAGCTTAATTCAACATCGTTTAGTTAATTTGGGCAGAGTAACGTTATGAAAACCCTAATTTCGACCCGTTAACAAAACCTTTACCAAACCTTTTCCAATTGTGAAATTAACTTAGGGCTTTCTTAAGATACATTAAATTAGGATTACATACAAAAATTCAGACCCTAATTCCCATCCGATCACCCAATTTTGACAAAACAAGCTCAAGAACCCTAATTTTTACATAATTTTATAAAGCATACTTAGAGATTGAATTAGACAAAACTGAAAGAGGTTATTTTAGATCATACCTAGAGAAGCTTGACTGCAGAAATTCAGCTTCAAATACTTCACCGATTGAGAGAATTGCTCGTATGAAGTTTCTGGTTCGAATAAGGGTTTTTGAGGTAGAATTCAAGTAAACTGGTGAGGATTATGGACTGAAAGAAGGCCTATTTATACTTGTTGGGTTCGTCTAAGGATGCTCCAGGTGCCTATGGTGAGTAATCACCTAAAAATGACACGTAGAGGGCGAAATCGTGCGAAGAAAGGCACCATACGTGGCCAAAAACGAACCAGATCTAAGCTGCTGTGCAGACACCCCAGTCGCGGACTGCGACAGTTAGAGAGAATGTGGCTCGCGGTCGGCGAGCCACGCTTTTTGGCCAGCTTTCACTTTTTGTCATATTTAGCCCCTCTAGTTTGGTTTATTGCGGAATTAACCCCTGAACTTCTATCCTTTTAATATTTTATGCTCTAAAATATTATGGGGCATATTTATAATATTTTCTAAGGTTCGGGATACGCTCAATGATATACGTATACATACGTATATATTTAAATATATATTTTTCATTATTTTACACCTTTGGCCACTCTAACTTTACAACACTTATTATTTATGTTCCGATCCACTTTAGGATATTTTTATAATACTTTATAAGCCTTGGGATACTTATAAAAGTTATAGATACGTATAATATCCGTAAGTGATCATAACTTTACATAAATTACACTTTTGGCCCTTTTATTTTTTCGTTAGTTATTATCATGCATTTCTATACGTGTTTTTCCATCAATGGTCTATGCTATTCACATAAGCATGTATTCATGATTTAAACACGTATACGAGACGTAATCATCCATGTCTCATCATTTCTAAACTCGTTTATGTAAACACGTGTTTTATTCGTTTATTACCATTTCTAACATGTATTTACAATAAAGCACATAGGTATACATATGAAGATACGTAATTACCTAGACGGAAATATTGGGGTGTTACAGATGAAGCTCCAATCACAAGTTTACTGATATTGCTTTTCAAAATTTCATGTTTTAAGGCAACTACTGTTGGAATTTTGGGAGAAAAACTAGTGAAAAATGGATTTTTTTTCACTAAGTGTGAAAATGAGTTTTTCACCAACTTTGGACTAAAATAAAATACAGATAACATAGGTTGTTGCCTCTGTATTTTATGGGTTTGTGTAGTACGTTGTGAGGGCTTTCAACCGCATCAAACCATGTCCAAATCTGAGCTCGTATGAATGAGATATCAAAGCTCAAAGTTGAGGTCTCGCAGCAAGTGAAACTGCGAAAATAAGCGAGGAAAATGCCAAGTATGGCATGGAACTCACCCCACATTGGTTGGGGGATGAAACCAAAAGTTTATAAGGTGGGAACCTTACCAACTATTGTTTCCCTTAGTAGGACACATCCCTTAGACCCTGAGGGGTGCGAAGCACCCCTAACTCGCACTCGCAATAGCACACGCGCGCGCGCGTGGCGTGGGCATATGAGGCGCAATGTGGCGCTTTGATGACGCACTTTGCACTTCGCACGCTCGCATCGCCACGAGCCGCTTGAGATCCGCCTTATTGTTTTTTGAGTTCAACCGGAAGTTGGTCCGGTAGGAGACCAGGCGGAGAAGTTCAAGCGTACCTGTGTGGTCCGGATGGAACTGAGTTCAACCAGAAATGGTTCCGGTTGAAGTTTAAGCGGAACGAGTTCGAGTGGATGGGACCAAGCAGAATAGTTGAACCAGGCGGAACAGAGTTCAACCTAAACAGTGGTTCTGGTTGAAGTTCAAGCGGAAGGTAGGTCCGGAAGCGCCAGTTCAGCCGGAAAATAGCTGTTACGCGGAGTACTTCCAGAGCTGTAGATGCGGTTTTAAGCTAATTAAGGTAATTCCGCATTAATTAGAAATCAATTTGAATTAAAGACGTTCAATGCAAAGTTTGACTATAAATTAACTTAGTGTGCTCTCTAAGGCTCCCATCCACTATAAATATAACCTCATTACGCTCGCATCACCGCAAGCCGCTTGAGAGCCACCTTATTGTTTTTTGAGTTCAACCGGAAGTTGGTCCGGTTGGAGACCAGGCAGAGAAGTTTAAGCGGACCTGTGTGGTCCGGATGGAACTGAGTTCAACCGGAAATGGTTCCGGTTGATGTTCAAGCGGTACGAGTTCGAGCGGATGGGACCAAGCGGAATAGTTGAACCGGGCGGAACAGAGTTCAACCGGAACAGCGGTTCCGGTTGAAGTTCAAGCGGAAGGTAGGTCCGGAAGCGCCAGTTCAGCCGGAAAACAGTTGTTACGCGGAGAACTTCCGGATTAACAATTGTAGACGCTTTTTGAGCTAATTACGGTAATTCCGCGTTAATTAGAAATCAGTTTGCATTAAAGACGTTTAATGCAAAGTTTGACTACAAAAACTTAGTGTGCTTTCCAAGGCTCCCATCCAATATAAATACAGTCTCATTAGTTGAGTTAAATACACCAGAATTCACAAAATTCTTCCTCTCTCAAAACTCTCTCCTCTTCTCAAACCTTCTTCCAATCTTCTTCCTATTCGTTAGGATCTTCGAGAACTCAAAGGTAACTTCAAGCTTAGAGTTATCCCGGCTGTACAATACGGTTTAGGCGATTGTACCCTGGGAAACAAAACGGATCTTCGGTAGACCCGGAATTTGTTTTAAGGTATCCGGGTTTTGACCCGAAGCCTTCGCCAAGGTTCCTTGGAACCTTTCTTGTTTTCTTAAACTAATATCAAAATATTTTTCTCAAATCATTTTTTTGACCTTCAATCAGTATTTTATCATTCAAAATATTTTTCTTCAACTCTCTGTTTATTTTCTTTCATTCAAATCAATATCATTTCATTTCACTTGTATTGTCATTTCATTTCTCTGTAATCTTTATTCGTATCATTGTATTGTATTTCTTTTCTTTTTCCTGTAACGTAATTCATTTCCTTGTAATTGTAATAGAAGTAGATCTATTTTCTTTTACTTGTATCGTAATAGAACAGGTTTATTTCTTTGTTGTAATCGTACATAATAAAAGTATTTATTTTTAATTAAATTTACGAACGGTTTTCCTACAAACTTAAAACAAATTTTAATAAACACCGTTCGTTTTTATAAAAACTTCATTGCCTCGAGTCTCAAAGTTGGACTTAGATTTCTCGAGGTGATTTAGTGTTTTAAAAATAAAATTTTTTTAACTCGTTTTGACTCAAAGTTGGACTTAGAGTTAAACGAGCTTTTGGTTACGACAAAACTTTAACATCCATTTGTTGGACGTTAATTTTTCTTTATAACTTTTAACATCCATTAGTTGGACGTTATTAATTTTACTTAAACCATCTAACCTCCATAAGTTGGAAGTTATATAAACTTTTATTACATCTCTAATATCGTCCATTCGTTGACAAATACTTAATCTTCTTAAACGTGCGCGTTTAGAGATTAAAATTGTCTTCTACTCCTCGAAAACCATCCATTAGTTGGAGGTTTTTTCTTTCTTTTAAACGTACGCGTTTAAATAAATTTCTGAATATTAACCTGTGTAGTTTCCATTTCAGAAAAATGACTAGCGAAGTTGAAAAGATTGCCGAAAAGCCTAAGGCTGCACCAACGGTTGGTACCTAAAGTGGCGTAACGGCCAATACCATCGCCAGTCATGCCGAAAAACCCGAGAAGTTCTCGGGTTTGCACTTCAAAAGGTGGTAACAGAAGATGTTGTTCTACTTAACCACCTTAAACCTTGCGAGGTGTCTCACGGAGTCTGCTCCCCAACTCGGTGAAGGGGAAGCCAACGCCGAAACCGTTGGTGCGGTGGAATCTTGGAAGCATTCGGACTATTTGTGCCGCAACTATGTGTTGAACAGCCTCGTGGACTCATTGTATAATGTCTACTCGGTGTTTAAAACTTCCAAAGAATTATGGGAGTCTTTAGACAAGAAATATAGAACGGAGGATGCTGGCGCGAAGAAATTCTTGGTTGCCCGTTTCTTGGACTACAAAATGGTTGATAATAAAACCGTGATGAGTCAAGTCCAAGAACTTCAGATTATACTACATGAGGTCCACGTAGAGGGTATGTCCCTTTGTGAGACATTTCAAGTGGCGGCTATGATTAAAAAGCTTCCGCCTTCATGGCTTA
>JBCNJP010000009.1:51411357-51427484 GCA_039602395.1 Deinandra increscens subsp. villosa | reverse complement strand
CGCAGCAAGTGAAGCTGCGAAAATAAGAGAGGAAAATGCCAAGTATGGCATGTAACTCATCCCACATTGGTTGGGAGATGAAACCAAAAGTGCTTTATAAGGTGGGAACTTTACCAGCTATTGTTTCCTTAGTATGACACATCCCTTGGACCCTGAGGGGTGCGAAGCACCCCTAACTCGCACTCGCACTCGCACTTGCACACGCGCGTGCGCGTGACGTGGGCGTATGAGGCGTATGAGGCGCAATGTGGCGCTTTGATGGCGCACTTTGCACTTCGCATCGCCGCGAGCCGCTTGAGAGCTGCCTTATTGTTTTTGAGTTCAACCGGAAGTTGGTCCGGTTGAAGACCGCCAGCGGCGGAGAAGTTCAAGCGGAACGAGTTCGAGCGGATGGGACCAAGCGGAATAGTTGAACCGGGCGGAACAGAGTTCAACCTGAACAGTGGTTCCGGTTGAAGTTCAAGCGGAAGGTTGGTCCGGAAGCGCCAGTTCAGCCGGAAAAGAGTCGTTACATGGAGTACTTCCGGATTAACAGCTGTAGATGCGTTTATGAGCTAATTAAGGTAATTCCGCGTTAATTTGAAATCAATTTGCATTAAAGACGTTTAATGCAAAGTTTGACTATGAATTAACTTAGTGTGCTCTCCAAGGCTCCCATCCACTATAAATACAGCTTCATTAGTTGAGGCAAAAGACACCAGAATTCACAGAATTCTTACTCTCTCAAAACTCTCTCCTCTTCTCAAACCTTCTTCCAATCTTCTTCCTGTTCGTCAGGATCTTCGAGAACTCGAAGGTAACTTCAAGCTTAGAGTTATCCCAGCCGTACAATACGGTTTACGCGATTGTACCCTGGGAAACAAAACTAATATCAAAATATTTTTCTCAAATCATTTTCTTTGACCTTCAATAAGTGTTTTATCATTCAAAACAGATTTCTTCAACTCTCTATTTTTTTTCTTTCATTCAAATCAATATCATTTCATTTCACTTGTATTGTAATTTCATTTCTCTGTAATCTTTATTCGTATCATTGTATTATATTTCTTTTCTTTTTCCAGTAACGTAATTCATTTCCTTGTAATTGTAATAGGAGTAGATCTATTTTCTTTTACTTGTATCGTAATAGAACAAGTTTATTTCTTTGTTGTAATCGTACATAAATAAAAGTATTTATTTTTAATTAAATTTACAAATGGTTTTCCTACAACTACAACATCATTAGATTCAACTCCCGAGTTTCCAAACTGCCGTATCATCCCATAAATGTTCAAGAAATGCGTTGCGAGGTACACTTTGTCTACAGTTTTCTAAATTAACAAATTAGGCTGTAATTTATCTCACACGGTGAAATATAAAAAGTATGATATAAGAACGGATTAAATAAAAGAACACCTACAAGGAGAACAGGTCAAAAGGGCTATAAATCACCTGAAGTATAATTTAATTGATACAGTTCCTAAACCATTATTATTGTAATAATAATGGTTATTGCACTGATAATAAACATAATTACTTATCACTAAAATACTAAATTTTTATTATGGTCGACTAGCCCAACGAGACTGATTCAACCCGTACCAAAAGTTGAGATGTTTAATGTCACACCCCGGTCAACGCATTTGGGTGTGAGCGAGACCGAATCATAGTCGCATATATACAGAACAACTTCTACTAAATTCAAACGTCGTTAAAAACATAATACCATTCATGTTGCAGCGGAAAGTCGTGGTGAAATGATATTGCCTTACATTTGAATAAAAGTCTTAGTTTGATATTGAAATCATAAATCAGTTTGTTAAAGATAGGTCGGGACTACGACTCCGGTAAAGCAGGGTCGAAAGTTACAATGAAGCCCCATTTACACGTCTTCCATGATAAGCTTAGATACCTGAGAAATCATGAATTTTAAAAGGTCAACATAAAGTTGGTGAGGTTCACAGGTTTATGATCCTATGGTAATTTTGTAAAAACAGTTTACAGTATGTTGGAATAACAGTTTACGGTATGTTGGAATAACAGTTTACGGAATACTTAAATGTTACGTTGGTTTACTGTCATGGTTGTAAGATCCTACCATGAACCTCAAATTCGAATACTAACGGATTACCCACTCATGGCATTCTATCCCAAGAATACCGAACAGGCAAGAATAACTGACGTGTACCCCTTGACAATGTACAAAGTCAGGATTGGAGCTACCAATCTGGACAGGGTTGTCAACCCAAATAGATCTATTCACTAGTTATCGTTTCGAGCAGAACTAATCGAATTCAATTAATAGTGGGATTCAGTTGTACAAACGTTTATAATGTCTCTGTACCATAGTTTGGGATACGGAATGGAACATGTAGTCATACGGCTAACAGGTAAACCACAACATTACGTAAAAAGCATTTTATCAGTTCATGATTTCTCCCCCATAAGTGTAAAACAGTTGAAAAGAAAAGGGGCCGTGAAACTCACTTGATTCAGTGATGATGATGGATTTCCGAGTGGCAACTAGCACGTAACATCCTAGTAAAATATAAGACATCATGCATAAAGGTCCACTTAATCATTTGAGTAACGAACGTTACCCAAATGATACCGCTCAAGTCTTGACGTATAATCCCGTTTGTAGCGCTTGAAAACCCGTTAGTTAATCAGTTTAAAATCAGTAAATGCTAATGTTCACGTATGAAAGCATTTATGTAATTTGAATACAAGAAATGAGCATGTGATCACGTATCATGAAGGCCAGTTCAATCAAGTCTTGAATATTGTTTTAAATAATAATATTTATTGTTCGTTCGATCGGTTGAATATTTAATCGCGTCAAGTTCTAATATATATAACTAGAGTTGATAATTATTATCGAAATAATTATTCTAACTTGTTGGAATAATTCATCAATTTATTACAAGTTAACGATTTAATGAATAAACACAAGTAGGTTAATATTAAAGATTATTTTAATATTAAACTCATGTTAGGGAAAAATTAGGGTTTCCATGTTAATATAATTATAATTATTATTAAAATAATTATCTTTAATAATCATGATGAGTTTAACTCAATTTAGTGTTTCTAAACTCATACGGATAATTATTTATCGAAAATAATTATTTACGATTCGATACGACGTAAGACGTTTTTAAAACGTTTAAAGATTTCATTTCAGTTCCAAGCGTTTAAAAATAAAACATTTGATCCGGTTAAAACGTTTTGATTATTTTGCTTTATTTAAAATAATCAAAAATATGTTTTTCATAGTTTCTATAAGTCTTTTGATTTTATTTTTTTAAAATCATTTCTAAATAACTTTATTTATCAATTAAAGTTAGGGTTTTTAAATTAGAGAAGTTTTATAGAAAATTCCCAACATAAAACATTTTCCACTTTTTTGTAAAAATTCCAAGATTTTATACTTTTCAAGTCAAGTGTCATAAGAATGCTTATTTACCATTTTTGATATAAAATATATATGTATATATTCTATTCCATTTTATTCTTATAAAATCCAAAACAAGTACTTTCAAGTCTTTTGTTCTTAGAAATTATATTTTATAAAATGTGACCATTTTATATGATAAATTTCATGATCAGATTTCATGGTTTATATTATCCAAGTAATTTTTATAAAATTACTAACTTTGTTATTAAACTATAAAAATTCATTTAAATGTCTAAATGTTATCATTTTATGTTCAAGAATTTAGTTAACAATTCCAAAGTCCATATTAGTCACATGCGTGTCACTAAACGTTATACTTAGTCCATGATAACCATCATTAGCATATATTAGGTTATAACCAAGATAATTAACAACATAAATTTACAACTAACAATCTTAGCATTTTATAACATATTACTACATGATTTTAACAACACTTAACCATTTATAACTCTTAGCATATGATAACATCAAATTTTAATTATGCTAAAACATAAATAATCATCATAAAATCATGCTAATATTTATAGATAACATAACATCATGAACAAAACCCTCATTTTCAAACCTTACAACGTTAAGGTTTAAGGAAAAATAAAAGAAGGAAGATGTTGTTAGGTGGTTACGGTTATTCGAAAAATGTCACGTTTTAACGGTTCGTTGTCAAGACTCGGTGGCTCAATTGGGTCGTTTATAACGTATTAAAACGTAACGAGAATGGGTTAACAAACTCACAAAGGAGAATGAAAAGAAAAATCAAGAGGAATGGTGAAGGTGGCGGTGGCATGCGGCTGTCCACGGCAGTAACTCCGACAGCAGTGGTTCCGGCGGCAGCAAGGTGGCGGGAGGCAGCAGCTAGAGGCGGCAGGAGGTGGCACGACAGTAGCAGGAGGTAATGGTGGTGTGTGGTTGTGTGTTGTCGCGCGACAAGGAGAGGGATGAAGGAGGGAGGGGCTGCGGTGGTGGTGGCAACGGCTGGAACGGTGGTCGCGGCGGCTGATGGTGAAGGTGGTGGGGCTGTTCTCGACAGAAAGGAGAAGGGAGAAGGGTGGCTGGGTTATGGCTTGTTCACGGTGGGAAAGGAAAAGGAAGAAGGTGGCGGTTCATGGCGGGTTATGGTGGTGGTTGTGGCAGCAAATGGCGGCGGTGGTGGGGGTTTTGTGCTGGCCGGAAAACAGAAAAGGGAGGGGGATGAGGGCTGGTCTTCGACAGAAAGGAGAAGGGAGAAGGAAAGAGTGAAGTGAGAGTTTGAGTGTTTGAGTAGGTAAATTTGGTGGTTAGGAGGTAGGGTGGTGTGGCCATATCCTCCTCCACATTCTTTTAAGTTTTTTTTTTATATAAATAAGTATCTCCTACTCTTTTTGTTTTTATAAACTTTGAGTATTTAAGTGACAAGCTTTTATAAAACTTGTTGAGTTTTAAAAAATTGTTTATGCTTTAAAAATCTTGTGTAAAGTATATAAAAGATTTGAGATAAAATAATTCATAACTTTCATAAATAATAAAAGTATAAAAATTTTATAGGTTCATGGCAAATTTTAAAAAAATAATGAGTGGTAACAATTTTTATAAAAATTGTAAAGTTGATGGGCCAATGTTAATAAAATTAATCCATTTTATTTGGGCTTAATCTTGGGCCAAAACTTTTAGAAGAAAAGTGTAATCGGGTCGGTTTGTGGTTATGGACCGTACGGGTCCAAACGGGGCGCCGGTTCGAGGCCCGGGCCCGTTGTGAATCGGTTGGATTTATGGATCGCCACGATCATTCGGTTTATCAAGTTTATGTAGCGGGTCAAGGTTTCGGGCTCGGTTTCATTATTTTCGAATTATTGGGCCTATTGGGCCTAGTTGGGCCCAACGAGGTTAACGGTTGAGGATATGGCTTAAGTCTTGACAACGATTTCAGTTTGTGATATTCTTATTTCATAAAAACAATAGTTCGATTCGGTTATAACAGTTTTTTCAGAAATTGGATATAGTTTTCAGTTTTGTACACAGGTTACGGTTTACGTTTTCAGTTTTGTCAGTTCGCAACAGTTTTAAGCTCGACCGTCCAGATTTTTTAAAACTGAATAGTTTTAAACATATGATCGTTTATCAGTTTTTCGTGTCGGTTATATAAACGTACGACACTAGTTCCAGTTCCAGGAAAATATAAAAATACATTTTATATTTATTTTCTTGTTATTGAAACTCCATAATTTATCCATGGAACCTGTATGAAGTTTACGGGTATACGCTTTTAGAACAAACGCGGGATTAAGTTTACGTCATCAGTTAACAGTCAGACATAGTAATTAACAGTTTAAACAGTAATCAGATCGGTTAATGCACATTAATACTTAATTAAAAGTCAAAGTAAAGAGGTTTGACCTAGGTTTTCGGACAAGGTGTCACATTCTCCCCAAGTTAGAAGAATTTCGTTCCGAAATTCAGTTCTTGATCACTGGTTGTTTGTGACTTTTCCGAAAAGACGAGGATATTTCAGATGCATTTGAGCCTCGCTTTCCCAAGTGTACTCTGGATCTCGCCGTGAGTTCCAGTGCACTTTGACAATGGAAGAGCGGCTATGCTTCATTGACTTAAGGTCTCGGTCATGTATCTTGACAGGTTCCTCAATAAAGTGAGGCGTTTCGTCAACTTGAACTTCGTTAAGTGGGACGACAAGCGTTTCGTTAGATAAGCATTTCTAACGTGAAAGACATCATGCAAACTGCTAAGCTCTACGGATAGACGTAGGCGGTAAGCTACTGGTCCGATTGTCTCAGTGATTTCAGTTGGACCAATGTAATGACGATTAAGCTTTCCACGTTTGCCGAAACTGATGACACCTTTCCAAGGTGACACTTTTAACATGACGCGGTCACCCTTTTTAAAGGATAAGGGTTTGCGATGATTCTCGGCAGATAAGTCTCAATAGTCTGATAAAAGAATGAGGATTGACACACGGATGAACGAGGTTTTGAGTGTGAAGGTCTCTGGACAAGTCGGGATTTCTCATGAATGGGCTCCACCAGGATTTTCATGCAGTTCAAATTACAATTATGTGTGCACCCACAATTGTGATTTGCCTTACATGATCAGCCTAAGCTTTGCTCATACTTGAGTTTTCAGTTTGTCGGAAAATGAAATGTATCGGGGACAAGATGGCTTATGGAAAAGTTTAGATTGATTCGCTACCGGATGGGATCTTCCTTGATTCCCGGGATTTCTAATGATAACAATAATGGAAATGCGGTTTGGCTCCATTCTATTCGTCTTGCAGTCTAAGATCTTAATAGGTTCTAGACAAGATGGGTGTGTAGGCCATTGGTCGAATCCGTTCCAGGATCTCAAGGGGACCGATGAGGTTTAAGCATACCTAGCTTTCCAGGCCTAGTTACCTCCGTCTGAGACAAAATCCATTATAAGGTTTTGAACCCCCTTATAGATACTAAGGGTTCGCGTCGGGTGTTAACGTAGTTCTCCTGGAGATTACCTATGGCTTTCAGAAATTGAAAGGTCTCCTTAGTAGTTTCATGAACTATCACTGGACCAGTCAGATAAGTGTTACTGGCTTCGGTCCAGCAAAGGGGCGAATGAAACTTTCTTCCATACAAGCCTTCGAAAAGGGGCGGCTTGAATATTCGAGCGATATCTATTGTTATAAGGAAACTCGGCGAGTGGAAAATGGTTGTCTCAACCATTGCCTAGGTTTGTCTTGCGTGATGACAATCTGTCACATAACTACGCAACGTACCTTTTTAAGGTCTGAATTTTTCCTTTTGATTTGGTCATCAGTATAACTCCTTTATACATACATTTTGTTGGATCTCTGGGTGGATGGAATATCCTGATTTACGGGCTTCGTCAAACACTAGCCTTCTCAAGTCTCTAAAGCTAGGTACATAGTCTATCCAAAAAGTTTATGGTTCCATCAGGCTTTTCAATCAGTTATTTCTCCATGTCATGCAGGCATTCATTTTCAGATTCTTCGGCTTAAGAGCTTTGATTTGAGCATCACGAACTTGTGACGTGAGGTTCGAGTGTATGGTCATTCTTAATGCTCGAACGCAACGCGGTTCTGGCATGTTCTTTCCTGCTTAAAGCATCGGCTATAACGTTAGCCTTGCCGAGGTGATAACGAATCTCACATTCGTAATCGTTAGCAGTTCAACCATCATCGTTGTCTCCTGTTTAGCTCCTTCTGGTTAAGGACGTGCTGGAGGCTCTTGTGATCGGTGAATATAACACACCGAGTCCCATAGAGGTAGTGCCTCCATATATTGAGGGCAAAGACAACGGCTGTAAGTTCTAAGTCGTGAGTCGTGTAATTTTTCTCATGAATCTTTAGTTGTCGAGAGGCGTAAGCGTTGAATTTCTCATGCTGCATTAGTACGCAACCCAAGCCTTGATGCAAAGCATCACAGTATACTACGAAATCATCGATTCCGTCAAGTGAGGATATGGTTGGGGCATTGCAAAGCTTTTGCCTTAACAATTGGAAAGCAGTTTCAGTTTTATCATCCCAGATATACTTCTTATCTTTCTGAGTCAGGGTGGTAAGAGGCTGGGCTATTTAAAAAAAAGTTCAATGAATCGACGGTAATAGACAGCGAGACCTAAGAATTGTCGAATCTCGATTGGGGTTGTGGGAATACTCCAATCTTTGATTGATTTAATCTTAGACAGACCAACATGAATATCTCGGTCGTTGATCACATGACCCAGAAAGTGTACTTCGCGAATCCCAAAAGTCACATTTGGAGAATTTCGCGCACAGCTCTTCTTTCTTCCGCAGTTCTAAGATGAGCCTCAAGTGTTCCTCGTGTTCTTTCTTACTACGTGAGTAGATAAGAATATCGTCGATGAACACGATAACAGATTTATCCAAGTATGGTTTGCACACGCATTTCATTAACTCCATGAATACGGTCGGTGCGTTAGTTAAACCAAATGGCATAACGAGGAACTCGTAATGCTTATAGCATTTTCTAAACGCTGTCTTCGAGACATCTTCATCTCTAACTCACAGTTGGTGGTACCCCAACCTTAGATCGATCTTGGAATAAATGCATGATCCTTGATGTTGCTCAAACAAGTTATCGATACTTGGAAGCGGGTAATGGTTCTTCATAGTCATTTTGTTCAACTCTCTGCAGCCGATACACATTCTAAACGTTCCATCTTTCTTCCTCACGAATAAAACGGGAGCACCCCATAGGGAGTGGTTTAGACGAATAAAGTCCTTATCTAGCAAATCTTGCAGTTGGCTAGATAACTCTTGCATTTCAGACGGTGCCAGTCGGTAAGGGGACCTGGCAACGGGGCGGCTCCGGGTGTTAGGTCGATGCGAAAATCTACTTGTCCTGCTGGGGGTAAACCTAGCAAGTCTTTTGGGAAGACTTTCAGGTAACTGCAGACAATAGGAACGTCTTTGATACGCTTCTCCTCCGGTTTCTTCTTAGTGACATGGGCTAGAATGGCATGGCATCCCTTGCGGAGGAATTTATGTGTCTTCATATAAGACAGGATATCTAGTTCGGCTCCACTCCTTTCGCCTTGTACGTTCAGAGTGTTGCCGTCTTCTAACAGCACTCCAACCATTTTCTCATGACACACAATTCCTGCATGGTTCTTTGATAACCAATCCATTACGATAACTACATTGAAACTTCCTTAATCAATGGGCATTAAGTCGATGCCGAAAGAATGGTCAGCGGGTAGTCTGGGTAGATTACTCCGGTTTCTAACTAATCTCCCTTTGCTAATTCAATTGCGAACTTAGTGTTTAGGGCAACAGGGGCGATTTCAAGTAATTGACTAAAATCGATGACACAAGTCTCTGTCGGCACCCGTATTGAATAAAACAGAGGTATAATTGCTATTTAGTAGAAACATACCCGTCTCCGTGTTGGGGTCACGGCGGGCGTCTCTGGCATTGATCATGAAAGCTCTTCCTCTAGCAGGGTTAGCATCTTGATTCTTCGCCTTCGGGCATTCCTTTGTAATGGCCAATTTCCCAGCAACCGTAGCAAATGCAACTTGGACAATAGCGTGCTACATGTCTTTTAACCTTGTAGATGTTACGGTAGACATTACCACAATCGAGAGTGTGGTGTAGGTTGCATTGGAGCATAGGGGTGCTGTACCAGTGTAACCGGTCCTTCGGGCAGGGGTAACAGCTCACGGAACCTCTAAAATGTGTAGGTTGAAATTCATAAAGTCCTTTTATGAACATTCACAAGGGCTTACAGTGTTAGGTAAATACATTTAACACAATCTGGTGGAATTGTAGTCTGGTGTTTTCTAACCTTGGTTAATTCATTCATACCGCGCGCCCGATCGTCCACGTGACGTTGGGTTGCAGTAGTAGCGACGGTTTCTGCAACGCGTTGAGCAATCAGTTCCTCGATTTCAACAGCGCTCAAGGGCGGAGGAGGTGAAGCGTTTCTGGTGGCTCGGTGTATAGGCGGCATACTTTCGCTTTAAGTTATTAATGTCAACATAAAGGACAGTCTAGATTATAGGTGGATGGAGTTATAACATGTGCGATAAAAATTGTCACGTCATACATCCATGATACCCAAAACATGACGCGCGCAAGCACAACCAAGAAATAGGAAGCAGAGGGGAACAACATACGCGAATATGTAACATGATTAATGACAGCAACAGTAGTAACATCCATACTAAACATGAAAATCATAATAATAATCATGATACTAGTTTCAATCCACCGTATTAACTGGTAGAATATACGATAGTCAAAAGAGGATAAGTCTTCGTTCTCGGCCCGCAGTCCTATCACAACAAAATATATAAATATTTTTCATTGCTAAAATGAGGGATCAAAAGTCTGGATTCTTAGCCAAGCTATCTAGAGTGGCGGCAGTCCAGAGGGCATAGTTAAGGTTGTGGTGATCTGAGCAGTGAGGTTCATGTAACTGAACACTCGCCCAGGGAATTCCTCTAGGTAAGCGACTCTCATCTGGAAGGACTCGTTGGCCAACCGCAGATCTGTGTAGGCCATGTTGACACCACTCATACGAGCATGCAGTGACTCCATAACACCAAGTGTGGAAGCCTGGTGATGTTCCATGGCGGTTGTACGGGTCTCTAGTGTCGCCAGATCGGTTCAGGTGGGGAGTCTAGTGATCTCATCGTTGATTACCGCAAAGGCTTGTTTATGATATCTCAGGCATGTCACCAGTAGCAGTGGTCGCACTGCCAGCAGCACCGGTGGGAATCGGGTGGTTCGAGGAGTCGTCTGAGAGACGGGGTCACAATGGTCTCAGAAAATCTCGATGGTAATGAGGACTGTCGGACAATACCGACGGTGAGAATGTCCTGCTCTGGGCTGGACAGTTCATGGTCCTCAGGGGAAGCTGTGTACTCAGGCACGACTGTGTCTTTCCAGAGGAATCAGATATGCAGATGACCTTTTTGAGAGTCATCTCTGCGATAATATTCCAGGAGAGAACATAGTTGGTAACACGATAACAGTATCTAGAATAAATATATAAATGTACGAGTTACAGTAATAATAACTCGTATATGTAAAGCATAAGTTAACGTAACCAATATGATAAGGAATTGGTCTTGCGTGCAAACGGTAGCTTCGGAGCCGGTTATAGTCCAGGTATGGTTTTTGTTTATTTGTTTAACCTAGTTCGCTATAACCACGGCTCTGATACCAATCTGTCACACCCCGTAAACGGATTTGGGTGTGAGCGAGACGGAATCATAGTCGCAGATATACAGAACAACTTCTACTAAATTCAAACGTCGTTTAAAACATAATACCATTCATGTTGCAGCGGAAAGTCGTGGTGAAATGATATTGTCTTACATTTGAATAAAAGTCTTAGTTTGATATTGAAATCATAAATCAGTTTGTTTAAGATAGGTCGGGACTACGAATCCGGTAAAGCAGGGTCGAAAGTTACAGTGAAGCCCCATTTGCACGTCTTCCATGATAAGCTTAGATACCTGAGAAATCATGAGTTTTAAAAGGTCAACATAAAGTTGGTGAGTTTCACAGGTTTATGATCCTATGGTAAGTTTGTAAAAACAGTTTACAGTATGTTGGAATAACAGTTTACGGTATGTTGGAATAACAGTTTACGGTATACTTAAATAGTACGTTGGTTTACTGTCGTGGTTGTAAGATCCTACCATGAACCTCAAATTCGAATACTAACGGATTACCCACTCATGGGGCATTCTATCCTAAGAATACCGAACAGGCAAGAATAACTGACGTGTAGCCCTTGACAATGTACGAAGTCAGGATTGGAGCTACCAATCTGGGCAGGGTTGTCAACCCAAATAGATCTATTCACTAGTTATCGTTTCGAGCAGAACTAATCGAATTCAATTAATAGTGGGATTCAGTTGTACAAATGTTTATAACGTCTCTGTACCATAGTTTGGGATACGGAATGGAACATGTAGTCATACGGCTAACAGGTAAACCATAACATTAAGTAAAAAGCATTTTATCAGTTCATGATTTCTCCCCCATAAGTGTAAAATTAGGGTTAATATTATAGGTTATTTTAATATTAAACTCATGTTAGGGAAAAATTAGGGTTTCCATGTTAATATAATTATAATTATTATTAAAATAATTATCTTTAATAATCATGATGAGTTTAACTCAATTTAGTGTTTCTAAACTCATACGGATAATTATTTATCGAAAATAATTATTTACGATTCGATACGACGTAAGACGTTTTTAAAACGTTTAAAGATTTCATTTCAGTTCCAAGCGTTTAAAAATAAAACATTTGATCCGGTTAAAACGTTTTGATTATTTTGCTTTATTTAAAATAATCAAAAATATGTTTTTCATAGTTTCTATAAGTCTTTTGATTTTATTTTTATAAAATCATTTCTAAATAACTTTATTTATCAATTAAAGTTAGGGTTTTTAAATTAGAGAAGTTTTATAGAAAATTCCCAACATAAAACATTTTCCACTTTTTGTAAAAATTCCAAGATTTTATACTTTTCAAGTCAAGTGTCATAAGAATGCTTATTTACCATTTTTGATATAAAATATATATGTATATATTCTATTCCATTTTATTCTTATAAAATCCAAAACAAGTACTTTCAAGTCTTTTGTTCTTAGAAATTATATTTTATAAAATGTGACCATTTTATATGATAAATTTCATGATCAGATTTCATGGTTTATATTATCCAAGTAATTTTTATAAAATTACTAACTTTGTTATTAAACTATAAAAATTCATTTAAATGTCTAAATGTTATCATTTTATGTTCAAGAATTTAGTTAACAATTCCAAAGTCCATATTAGTCACATGCGTGTCACTAAACGTTATACTTAGTCCATGATAACCATCATTAGCATATATTAGGTTATAACCAAGATAATTAACAACATAAATTTACAACTAACAATCTTAGCATTTTATAACATATTACTACATGATTTTAACAACACTTAACCATTTATAACTCTTAGCATATGATAACATCAAATTTTAATCATGCTAACACATAACATCATGAACAAAACCCTCATTTTCAAACCTTACAACGTTAAGGTTTAAGGAAAAATAAAAGAAGGAAGATGTTATTAGGTGGTTACATTTATTCGAAAAACGTCACATTTTAACGGTTCGTTGTCAAGACTCGGTGGCTCATTTGGGTCGTTTATAACGTATTAAAACGTAACCAGAATGGGTTAACAAACTCATAAAGGAGAACGAAAGGAAAAACCAAGAGGAATGGTGAAGGTGGCGGTGGCATGCGGCTGTCCACGGCAGCAGCTCTGGCAGCAGTAGTTCCGACGGCAGCAAGGTGGCGGGAGGCAGCAGCTAGAGGCGGCAGGAGGTGGCACGACAGTAGCATGAGGTAATGGTGGTGTGTGGTTGTGTGTTGTCGCGCGACAAGGAGAGGGATGAAGGAGGGTGGGGCTCAGTTGTGGTGGCAGCGGCTGGAACGGTGGTCGTGGCGGCTGAGGGTGAAGGTGGTGGGGCTGTTCTCGACAGAAAGGAGAAGGGAGAAGGGTGGCTGGGTTATGGCTTGTTCACGGTGGGAAAGGAAAAGGAAGAAGGTGGCGGTTCATGGCGGGTTATGGTGGTGGTTGTGGCAGCAAATGGCGGCGGTGGTGGGGGTTTTGTGCTGGCCGGAAAACAGAAAAGGGAGGGGGATGAGGGCTGGTCTTCGACAGAAAGGAGAAGGGAGAAGGAAAGAGTGAAGTGAGAGTTTGAGTGTTTGAGTATGTAAAGTTGGTGGTTAGGAGGTAGGGTGGTGTGGCCATATCCTCTTCCACATTCTTTTAAGTTTTTTTTATATAAATAAGTATCTCCTACTCTTTTTGTTTTTATAAACTTTGAGTATGTAAGTGACATGCTTTTATAAAACTTGTTGAGTTTTATAAAATTGTTTATGCTTTAAAAATCTTGTGTAAAGTATATAAAAGATTTGAGATAATATAATTCATAACTTTCATAAATAATAAAAGTATAAAATTTTTATAGGTTCATGGCAAAATTTTTATAAAAATAATGAGTGGTAACAATTTTTATAAAAATTGTAAAGTTGATGGGCCAATGTTAATAAAATTAATCCATTTTATTTGGGCTTAATCTTGGGCCAACACTTTTAGAAGAAAAGTGTAATCGGGTCGGTTTGTTGGTTATGGACCGTACGGGTCCAAACGGGGCGCCGGTTCGAGGCCCGGGCCCGTTGTGAATCGGTTGGATTTATGGATCGCCACGATCATTCGGTTTATCAAGTTTATGTAGCGGGTCAAGGTTTCGGGCTCAGTTTCATTATTTTCGGATTATTGGGCCTATTGGCCCTAGTTGGGCCCAACGAGGTTAACGCTTGAGGATATGGCTTAAGTCTTGACAACGATTTTAGTTTTGTGATGTTTTTATTTCATAAAAACAATAGTTCGATTCAGTTATAATAGTTTTTCAGAAATCGGATATAGTTTTCAGTTTTGTACACAGGTTACGGTTTACGTTTTCAGTTTTGTCAGTTCGCAACAGTTTTAAGCTCGACCGTCCAGATTGTTTTAAACTGAATAGTATTAAACATATGATCGCTTATCAGTTTTTCATGTCGATTATATAAACGTACGACACCAGTTCCAGTTCCAGGAAAATATACAAATACATTTTATATTTATTTTCTTGTTATTGAAATTCCATAATTTATCCATAGAACCTGTATGAAGTTTATGGGTATACGCTTTTAGTACAAACGCGGGATTAGGTTTACGTCATCAGTTAACAGTCAGACACAGTAATTAACAGTTTAAACAGTAATCAGATCGGTTAATGCACATTAATACTTAATTAAAAGTCAAAGTAAAGAGGTTTGACCTAGGTTTTCGGACGAGGTGTCACATTTAAATAAGAACCCGCCTGACGCCTCCATCTTCCCACCTCTAGGGTTAACTATAGTCTTATTCATTTTCAGAAGTTGAAATTTCATGGGCAGCTACTTAATAAGAAATACCAAGAATTGTTTTAACAAACTTACTTGTTACAGCATCATTATCATTAAAAATAGCCCCTAGTATCTTGTGAACAGCAACACAATCTTTTAGCTTCCATTCTCTAATCGATCCATTACTGATTCAAAAAACAAAACATTTGTTCAAGTAAACAAGGAAATGGAGACTTTCTTCAAGAGGTTAGCCATTTTCTTACATTATTCAACATAGACATAATCAAACTGAAATGAAACACATAATAGGAGAATCTATTGGAATAAATAAATAAATTTGTAAAGTAAAAACACACACATACCTATACACAACGTTATTGAGAGATTCTTCTATCAATTTAACTACATCACCCTTGTTTTGTCATCTCAGCTACTGCTGCTCTGTGCAACAAGGAATCTGCATTGCCACTAACACAACATTTTAAAGTAAGAACAATGATCATCAACGTGGACCCATATTATCAAGAATATAACCAGTAGTAAAATGTAAAAAATAAAGATTACGTTTTTATTGCTAGAGGAAAACAGTATTTGCTTCCATCAGAGATTTACCAAGCAACTGACTAGAAAATAGAAGACAGGCTTGATTAACAACATTTAAAAAGACAGCATGTGCTTCAACTCAAAAGGTAAAATATAAAATGGATCTACGCTTCAAACATCCAGACTTAAGGCCACATTTGTTTACATTTTAATTTATACACTAAACTTCTAAAAAAAAAGAGTTTTTTGCCATTTTCGTCCCTGTGGTTTCCAACTATTTGCCAATTACCTCCAAATTCTTAAATTTTGTCATTTTACTCCATTTTTTACAAAACTTTTGCCATATCCCTCCATCTCATTAACTCCGTCCTTAAATGACGTTAACTACCAGTCACGTGAGCCCCATGTGAGGGAAAGTTAGTCTTCTTCCCCCCCTTTCCGATTAACTTGATTGATTCCAGAAAGAATCGAATCGTATCTTCACTCTCGTCATTTTGTTTTCAAAATACACTCTCAAAACCATTCGTTGTTGAAGACGAACAACACACACACTAAATGTTCGATCATTGATGAAGATGGTTCTGACAATGTGGTTTCATCGAGGTGTTACTCAGAGTGATTTCAATCCTGATGATGTATACAGTAAGCATTTTCAATCCTCCCCAAAATAAACTTTTGATGATCGATTTTATGAACAAGTAGGTGGAAACCCTAGTCTGTTTTCTTATA
>JBCNJP010000009.1:51394112-51404112 GCA_039602395.1 Deinandra increscens subsp. villosa | reverse complement strand
CCAACAGCCACATGCCAAAAAAGAATGTATTTTTTTCAAGTGACATTCTTACCAAACAGGTGGTAGGCCTGCCAAAAATTGAAATCACAAAAGAAAGTAGAACTACCATTTAACAGTGACAACATTTGAAGTTTAATATTTCAACTTCTGATTTTCCTTCTTAATTAATTCACGGTGGTTATCAATTTCAACAAATGTAGTAGTCCTTGCTTAAAACTTCTCATCATCATTTTAATTTCTCATATATTAATTCTGAAATTCACAGAAATCAGAGGCAGATCCAAGCATTCAAGAATCAACAATCAAACGTGGTTCAGAAAAGCTAAAGTAGAGAAATTACGCACCTACAGCACATAAATAGCTGAGAGACCAATTCGAGACGTGAAGAATGGATGAGAGGCCATGTCTATCTATAGGTGGAAGAGATGGGTCACACAATTGGTTGCTGTAATGTAACAAAAGGCTCAGAGATTCCTCAAATATGAATTAAAGCAAGCAGAATTAGGGTTTCATCAACGAACTCAAAGTTCGGAATCGTAAGGGGATTAAGCAAGCAGAATTAGGGTTTCAGAAGAAAACGATGAAATTAGGGTTTACATACCTGAAATCGTCGGCGAATGGAGTCAGGGGGCAAAGAACGGAGCCAGTCTCGAATTAAATTGCAACGCCAGAGCTAGGTCGCCGGCAAAACCAGACCAGTGCCGAAGCTAGGTTGGACGAACGAGTGACGACGATTGTTTTGGTGAGAAGAATATTCGGTGTTTTTGGGGGAGGAGGTAGCGAGAGTGACGACGACTCGACGAGTGTTTTGGTGAAAAGGAAAAAAACCCTAATATCATCATATGAGCGGGATTTTAGAAATCCGTACAATTTTATGGCGCGAAAATAAAAATAAAAGATGACACTTGATTCTTGACGCGCGGCTTTTATATGTCCTCCGTCTTTTTTTTTTGTTGAAATATGACAGATATTCTTGACACACAAAAATGCGCGTCATGAATTCTTAGGAATTACCTATAATTGACATTTTATTTTGACACATTGGTAATTGCACGTCAAGAATTTTCGAGTGTGATCGTTCGCGTGTCAAGGAAAGCAGTTTTTGTAGTAGTGTTAGGACACTGTAGATAACAACCTGAAAGTTGGTCGCTCTGCTCCACGACGTCGGAAATAAGTTTTTCACCATAAGTGGCAGGAGCTGGTATTGATGCAACTTTATGGAAGATTTTTAACTGAAAATAAAATAAAGAAATAATATATGAGAAAATCATTGATATTGAGCAAAGGCCATGTGCACTACTTTCTTATTGAGAAATAAAGAGAATAAAAGTATAATTTAAAACGAAATTGGCAGCAATCCCATGATGCATGTGTAAAGTATTAGCTTACTCGAATATTTTTAAGAATGAGAACACACACAATCTCTAGTTCTACATCACCTAAATACCCACAATCCATAATGAGGTTTGAACCCTCACCATTTGGTTGAGTCAATTCATCAATGCCACTAGGCCAAAGACTTCATGGCAACTTAATCTGCTATCTAAGTACTTAAAAAAAAAAGAACTTGCATACCAAACTTCGATGGCATCGGGGTTTGCGGGATCCGAACATTGTAGCTGCTTTAGAGCTTGTTCAAAGAAGAAATCAGTCAAGTTATTATCCAACTCGAAATAAATATATGAAACTTTTATCAAGAAATTACCTCTACGAGAAAATCTTTCAAAAATAAATTAGAAACTTTGATATCTTTGAGATGAAATCTTTAAAAAATAAATTAGAAAGTTTGATATCTTTGAGATGATTGCAGTGTGTAGCTGTTGATGATGATCAATGATGATCAACATCACTTGATTGTCGAAACTGGCGGGCAATAGCACATACACATGTAACCCCAAAAGTTGTTCCATTCTCATCACGACATAGTGAAAGAGTAGTAATAACAATAAATATTTCCCCAAATTTTTGCTTAATAGGAAACTGATCAAGTAATCAAATGTTATATTATAAACCATAATAACATACCTGTCTTTGTAAGGGAAATTCTCAAGTTGATTCCAAACGACATATTATCAATTAACTTAGATTGAGATGCAGGATATAAATCTTACCTTGAATATATAAATATAGCACATTTGCTTTCTTTGGGCCTGGCTCGGGAGTGTTTGAAGTTGTTTTTCCTTACTGTTCTCAGCTGTTTGAGGGAGTGTAACTATTATCTGCCAAAGTGGTTGGCTTCTTTGGGGGTGGTTTGGTGTTGCTTGAGGATGCACCAAGCTACCTTTTTTGCTGCTTTGTTGTTTGAAAAAACAAAGCAGCAATTTTACAAAGAAAAAAAGAATAAATATGGTGAGTTATAAATGGATAAAACTAATCTTTAATAACAAAGTACAAACAAACACCAAAAAAGAGAAAATGAAATCAAATTCATACCAATAAGTACATTACCATATGTTACTGATTAATTAACAACTAAACAATTAGAGTACTCTTTTGTAAATCTCAAATTTAATCCATTGTTGTTGGTAGATGTTTTAGAACAACACAATGCTTGTTTGATAAGCGCCCACGAAATCATACAACCATCCATAACGGAAATAGAAAATTCACAAATAACCTATAACATACAAACACAACTTGCAAGGACAATACACGAAAACTAGTTAGAACACTGTGTAGAAGAATGTCCTGCATAACGATATATTAAGTTCGATAATCTACAGAACAGTTAATTATCAAAATCACATTGATAGCTGCAGCTTCTCTAGTTGAATGTTAACTTTTTTGCAGGCTATGTTGCTAAAGCACATTGAATAATGTATAACCTAGGTACCAGTTAGCAATTGAACATTGATACCAATCAACAATTCTCTGGATCATAACAGTTAATCATCTGTCTATGAACTAAAACTCAAAATCACATGAAAGTCATCCTAAATCAACAGATAAACTTCATGAAAGAAATACAAATTGGAACAAAGTTAAAAAAAACTAGGAGGATTGTGTATGTATGTATGATAATACCTCGAGGATTTTGAGATTTTGGGGGTCAGAAGCTAGGGCTTCAATAAGGGCGGCGATTGATTCTTGTAATTGAAGTTGGTGTTGATTCTCTTTTGGTCGTACATGGTAGGTCTCTTTAGGTCATACATGGTAGGGCCAAGAGGATTCCATCTTTGACTGTACAAAAACAACCAAAAACGCATGGAATCATCATATCTTAATCAAGTTCTCACAAAATCGCATATCTCAACTAAACATGTACATGCCAAAGTTGATAATCTCATTCCTTAATTCGGCTGCCTTTGAATTCGCTATTGTGAGGAAATGAGTGTCTGAAGTGAGAATTGATTGTGACAATGTTTGAAGCGACGACGGAAGCAAATGTATGAAGCCATCGTGCATAACAGAAACCCTAAATCAAAGGGAGACGAGGGATGAGGAGTAAAGCACCTTCGCTTCTATCGTTCTTCTTACCGGCCAATAATAATGAAAAAGACCGAAATGTAGAAGTGAAGAAATTATAATAGCGAGAATGAAAATTTGGGGATGGAATTAGGGCTAACCAGATTCAAAGAAGATGGAGTGAGTGGCAAAATGAGGATGGTGAGCGGGAATGAAAAGATGAAATGAGTAATGGGAAAATTTGGGGCAAAATGTTTTAGCGGGAATGAAAATTTGGGGAAAAATGATAGCGAAAAAAAAACCATAAAACGATGGTTTTAGGATGACGGGCATTTTTAAGTATACTCCGTGTTTTTCTTATGACATAAATTTATGACGCGCAATAATGCGCATCATCTAGCCTTAGGATTTTTCAATTCTTGACAGTTTTTTATGACACATATTTTTGCGCGTCATTAAAAACTGCGCATCATCTTTCGCGCGTCAAAAAAGACCTTGTTTCTAGTAGTGGGTCTTCTAGCCATGAATGTCCAAAATTAAACTCTCTTACATATGAATCCCGTTGAAGATGAAAAACAACATTAAAAAGAAAATAAATGAATTTTGTTTAGCAGAAAACATAAGTAGGCTCAGATCTGAATAACGATTGCGATCAACGTCATAACAATCATCAGATAACATCATAGCCCAATACTGATATATATGACATAGCGAAAAAAGGAAACAACTCCAATAGTACATGATAGTTTCCCCATTCAATGGAGAACCAACAGTAAGAGCTAGCAACAAAATATCGTGTTAAACCTGTCTGGCAAGGACAGTGTTCAATTGTGAGACTGCCAAACGTGACTGAAATGATATAAAAGAAACAGCCAACACGGTAGCTCCTCCATTTAGAATAAAGAATGGATGTAACAATCAATAAGAAAATTCCTTGTAACTTGGATAGTACCAATATGTGAGGCTGACACGTTAGGAGAAATGATATATAAGGTATAGTTGAGGCTCAGATTACAACCGATCGTCATAGACGTGAAGGCTCGGATAAGACATAGATCGGTGAAATGGTTGCGATAGACAGCTGATCTACGCCTCCTCGTTAACACATTGATAATGGCTCAATAATCCAACAACAAGAATCATCATGGCCTTATAAATATCTTGATATCATTAAGAAGAGCTTATGTGAGTTAGGTAGCCAACCGTTTCCACAGAATCGTATAGAGCCATTATCATCGCCATGAAGGTTAAGATCATTATAAGAGCTCAGATCTGCTTGACCATCACTGCCCAAAAGAAAGGCACGATTTCCATAGAGTCAAATAGAGTCACTATCATCGCCATAAAGGCTCAAATCATCTCAAGGGCACAAATCTGCTCGACCATCTCTGCCCAATCGAAAAAACCTGTAAGAAATTATATCAAATCTATATGTAACAGTCATGTACTTCATAGGCAAAAAAAACAAACACTACGAGTGCATATAAACGCCGGCCAAGGCCCAGGCAAATGAACCGCCATAGCCATTAAACCATCACAAACAACCACCACTTCGACATAAACATTTGAAACTGAAATGTCCAGATCTAAAATATCGTAAGAACACTACATGAGCTAAAACCCGAAATACAGTAAATCTGAAATCTCCAGATCTACACCATTGTAAGAACACCAGATGGGCTAAAACCCTAAATACAAAAAATAGCATAAGAACACCACACAACGAAACCTCAAAGCCGACGGAAAACCGACATTGGGCTGCAAGCCCTAAAATAAAACACCATATTTCAGATGTACTGACCGGAGGAATGAAAAAAACCACACAATCACCAGAGAAACGATCAAAGGGCCAAGAACCTTAATACCATCGGACCCCAACACAAAAATCGATCCCAAGAGCATCAAGAAAAACGTAAAAGATAGCTGAAAAACAGAGTAGCCGATCGACGATAGAAAATCATTGCCAAACCTCATGTATGAAGGTGGCGCACACCGGCAATCATGTAGTCGGCGACCTCAACAGAGAGGTGTTGGGAGAGAGGAGAGAGAGAGAGAGAGAGAGAACTTGTGGAGACAGAGAGAAGAAAAGTCTGATAAGTAAAAGAGATGGGCAAAAACAAAACGCGTGGCACACCTAGAAAAAGAAATCAGATACGTGAGTCGGTGAGTGGGGCAAAAATAAAACGCATGGCACACGTAGAAAAGAAAAATCCATGATCGCTCCTCCAATCAGAATAAAGCATAGATGTATACAACCAATAGAAAGTTACTTGTCGCCTGAATAGTACCAACATGTGAGGCTGACACGTTAAGGGAATTAATATATAAGGTAATATGATCAACTCAATTGGCATTTTTTTATTTTTTTGTTTTATCCGAATGACTTTGGCAAAGTGGTTAAATGTTTTTTTGGTGGTGTAATAAAGTTTTATTAAAGTGTTTTGGTCATCAAATACTTTTTATTTATGTATTCTTTACGTAGAATATGTAAGATGCCAATATTCCAATAAATTGATCAATGGTTCTCATTGATGAACCTTATAATATATACAAGAGAATTGGAGAAAATACATGGTAAATATTAACTACATATGAGCTAATAAAGGGAAGAGGATAAATTACACAATACAAAATAAATCACAATTAATGAATACAACAAAAACACAGTTGACTAACACTCCCCCGCAGTCTGAGCGTGATGAGATTTAACTAAAAGACTGGACCTAAGGCGTTGATATAAAGCTCGTGGTAGGCCTTAGTGAATCTACTGGCATATTGGTAGTCAGCCGGGATATGTAGAACTCGAATATACCCAATGCATACCTGGTCACGAACGAAATGTATGTATATATCAATGTGCTTTGTACATTGGTATTGAAACGGGTTTCCTGAGGGATAAACTACAGAGACATTGTCGCAAAAAATGATGTTCCCATCGCGAACGGGAACATGTAACTCAAGTAGAAGGTTGCGAAGCCAGGTAGTCTCTGCGGTGGTTTTGGCAATGCCCCGGTACTCAGCCTCGGCACTGTAGCGAGACATGGTACTTTGGCGTTTCGAGGACCATGAAACTAGATTGTCGCCAAGAACCACACAATAGCCCGATGTAGAGCGTTAAGAATCCGGGCACCCCCCCCCCCACATCAGCATCTAAAGTAGGCAATAAGTTTCGTGGATGAGGACGCTGTGATTGGGAGCCCGTGTGATAATGTGCCCCGTAAGTAGCGTAGTATGCGCTTGAGAAACTAAAAATGAGGCTCGTGAGGGGCATGCATAAAGAGGCAAACCTGTTGAACTAGTTAAGTAATATCAGGACGTGTGAAGGTGATGTACTGTAGTGCACCTGCAAGACTGCAGTATAATGTCCCATCTGAAAGAAGATCTCCGGCAGTAGCACTTAGTTAAGAATCTATGTCACAAGGTGTGGTGCTAGGCTTGTAATTTTGCATATTTGATCTGGCAAGGATGTCGGTGGCATAGGATCCTTGAGATAAGAAAAGGCCACTCGATGTATGTTTGACCACAATGCCTAGAAAATATGTAGTTTTCCTAACTCAATCATGGCAAACTCGTCAAATGTGACATGACGGGACAAGATTACCTTATCGGTGGAGAGGTCAAGGCACTGATATCCATGGAAGTTGGACGGATATCCAAGGAACACCGTACCATTGAGAGGAACGGGTGGTGAGTTTGTGCGAGCGTGTAGCGGTTAGGTTGGGGTAACAAAGGCACCTGAACACATGAAGGTGATTATAGGTGGGGTGGCGAAGCTAGAGAGCGGACATGGGGGTGTGGTTGTGTAAAAAATTTGGTTGGGGGAATGTTATGAAGATAAAAAAGACCCAATATGTTGGTTAGGATGGAGGCATGCGTGAATAGACAAAACATGATTTCATTGAGTCTCCTAAGCATGCGTTCGGCCTTCCGTTTTGTTGGGAAGTGTGATGGCATGATAAACAGAAGTGTAAGCCATTGGTGGTGGCAAAATTTTTAAATTTATGGTTCACGAATTCCCCACCCATATCACATTGGAGTGACTTTATGTTACAATTGAATTGTGTTTTCACAAAAGAATGGAATTGAGTGAACTTGGTATATGTCTCATATTTGAACTTTAAAGCAAATATCCAAGTATAGCTAGTGAAATCATCAATCAACACCATGTAGTATTTATAACCATTATGACTAGTAAGTGGTGAGGTCCATAAGTCACCGTGAATTATGTCAAAATCCATAATAGTAGACGAAACCGAATTATAAAGGGCAAACGCTTATGTTTTGAAAGTTGAAACGAGTTGCAAATAAAAGAGATAAGAGTCTTATTACAATCAATAAAATTAAAATTACAAAGGTGCTCCATAACGTGAAGTCCCGGGTGTCCAAAAGTCACCATGAATAATGTCAAAATCCATAATAGAAGACGAAACCAAATTATGAAAGGGCAAACGCTTATGTTTTGAAAGGTGAAACGAGTTGCAAATAAAAGAGGTACGAGTCTTATTACAATCAATAAAATTAAAATTACGAAGGTGCTCCATAATGTGAAGTCCGGGGTGTCCAAGACGATCATGTCATGGAATAGACAAAGATGTTGTAACAAGAGAGGAAGCAGAAGCTTTGGTGATGTCGGTGATAGGATAGAGATGGTTGGAACTATTATGTCGACTCAAGGTCCTCCCACTCTTTAAATCCTTCATAGAATCAAATTCAATAGAGACATGGTTATCAATAGTAAATTAGCGTATAGAAACAAGGTTTTTAATAATTTTGGGTTAGTAAAGGACATTATTAAGTTTGAGGTTTTGGTTTGGGTAAGGATTGGTTTTGTTTCCTGGTCCATGTATTGGCAATTCGTGAGCATTTACAACATATATTAATTTAATGGATGTAGCAATGAGATGGAACCGAAACCATACCTGAGTAAGTGGTGAGGTCCATAAGTCATAGTGAATAATGTCAAAATCCATAATATTATACGAAACAGAATTATAAAGGGGAAACGCTTATGTTTTAAAAGTTGACAAGAGTTGCAAATAAAAGAGGTACGAGTCTTATTACAATCAATAGAATTAAAATTACGAAGGTGCTCCATAATGTGAAGTCCTAGGTGTCTAAGACGATCATGCCATGGAGTAGACGAAGATGTTGTAACAAGAGAGGAAGCGGAAGCTTTGGTGATGTCGGTGATAGGATAGAGGTGGATGGAACTATTGTGTCGATTCAACGTCCTCCCACTCTTCAAATCCTTCACAGAAAAACCCACTGGGTCAAATTCATTAGAGACATGGTTATCAATAGTAAATTGGCATATAGAAACAAGGTTTTTAATAATTCTAGGTGAGTAAAGAACATTATTAAGTTTGAGGTTTGGTTTGTGTAAGGAAAGGTTATGTTTCCTCATCCATGTATTGGTAATTCGTGACCATTTCCAACATATATTGATTTAATGGATGTAGAATGAGATGAAACCGAAACCATACCTGAGTCGGAGGTTAGGTGATTGGTAGCCCCCGTGTCGATGATCCACTATTCTTGGTCACTAGGTTGCATAGAGATCGCCTCAATAGCATATGCCAAGTCTGTTGGTTCTAAAGGATTGAGGGTGGTTAAGTGAGCTTGAGCAGATGGTGATTGGTCTGGGTTACGGCTTGGAGTACGTGAGGATGAGGGTTGCCAAGCGGAGGCCCAGCCCGCTTATGCAGGATAGGGGCAGGAGGGGGAGCAGTCCAGTAAGGGGCGGCTTAAAATGGAAACGAAGATGTAGGCCAGGTGGGTCCAGTAGTGTTACGGTTGCCCAGGGGGCCATTAGGTTAGGAATTTGGGTTGTAAGGCTAAGGTAGTTGACCGTTGTCGGGCCTGCAACCAGTTTGGCGAGGCCTGTTATGGTGATTAGTATCATAATGAGGTGGGCCACTAGGAACTTCTTCACGTTTGTGCTGATGTTGAAGCTGATCACGAGTAATAGCAGCGACCAAAGGAGTTTGCGGCTCACAAGCCGACTGCTGTTCAAGTTGAACCATGTTGCAGTCGTCTCCCAGCCGTCTCCCATGTGGGGAGAGACTCGTTCATATACGACGCGACCGTGTCGTACTCAGCGGGTAGACCGCGGACGAGTTGGAGAACAAGGTAATTATCGGTGACGGGGTTCTCCATGACCGATAACTGTTCGGCGAATTCCTTAAGCTTTTGACAATAAGCATTAAGAGACGGCATGGCCTTCAAAGTGAGATCTGATGAACTCGTGTTCGACCATGGCCGCCCGAAACCCTTTGTTGTTCAAGAACAGATTCTTGACACGATTCCATGCCTCATAGGCAGTAGACTCGGGGACCAAGACTCGAATAAGAAACTCATCTGACAATGGTCCGTAGATCCATTGTAACACTACGTCAAAAAGTGGCTTTGGCCACGGTTTTTTTTATATCGCATAGCCACTGTTTTGTAAAAAACGTGGCCAAAGGTAAGAAATTCTCATTTTAGCCACATATATTTTGTACCCGTGGCCAAATATATAGCCTTTGGACCCTTTTAGCCACGTATTTTTTTGTTTATGTGACAACAACAATCAGTTGCAGTGGCTTTAGCCACTGTT
>JBCNJP010000009.1:51360086-51393612 GCA_039602395.1 Deinandra increscens subsp. villosa | reverse complement strand
CGTAGATCCATTGTAACACTACGACATCAAGTTCTGACCATGCTACATAGGTCGAGTCTTCTTCCATCGATGTGGGAAGTGACTTTGTAGGCATGGGCATTGATTTGGATCAGTTTCACCCGCGAAGAATATGAAACCTTTGTTCCATCCAAGACGCGAACACGGGTTTGGATGTTAGCAAGAGTGTAGGCAGCGTGGAGGGTAGGGACAGTATGTTTGGGATCAGCCATGACTGGAACAAAGAATCTGAAAAGAAGAAAAACAATGCCAAGGGGAAGAAGAACTCAAGTTTGTAAACTTGAGAAATGGCTCTTTACCATGTAAGTTGTCAATATCCAATGAATTGATCGATGATTCTCATTGATGAACCTTAAAATATATACAAGAGAATAGTAGAAATATATGGTAAATATTACCTAAATATGAGCTAATAAAGGGAAGAAGATAAATTACGGGTGTTTATATTAACACAAACAAATGTGATATTGACACACAACTTCCACGCTCGTTACCTCCCAAACGGCCTAAAATAAATTTTTTTTACTTTATTCTTTAATTCTATAAATTATTTTAATTACTTAATTTTATAGACATTAAAAAGATTAAATATCATATCTAATAATAAGGTACTTAAACGAACACAATAGTAAAATAAAATAATAAATCATCAGACTCAGATTCTTTGACGGGACGAATTCAATGGCTTCTCGACAAGTCTTTACTGGTATTGGGTCCCGATGGTTTGTTTATTTTCAAAAAATTTTGCAATCGTTTGTTTGAAAATCGTCTCAGCAAAGACTCAGAGTCTCAAAATTTATTATTTTACATCACTAGTGTGTACGTTTAAGTACTTTATTATCAGCTACAATGAATAACTCTTATAAAATTAAGTAATTAAAAATAATTATAAAATTCAAAAATAATAAATTAAATAAGTCATTATGGGCCGTTTGAGGGAGCACGACCGTGAGAAACGTGTGAAAATATCAAATTGATATATGCCTTTATCCTGGGCCTTAAATTACACAATACAAAATAAATCAATGTTTTAAAAACCGGTTTTTTAGTTGAACCGGAAAACCTTCCGGGACCGGTTCGACCGGTCGGACCGGTTAGACCGGGTGGTTGAACCGGTTAGGGGATTTATATATATTTTTTTATAAAAATGCTAATAAACTTGTACACCCCAACAAAAATAGTTAAAATAAAATTATAATCCATTCAAAAATAATATCAAATATTTATTTCATAAGAAAATATAAGTTTTAAACTTTAAAAAATAATTTAAAAAAAGAGTAAATTACGGATATAGTCCCTGTGGTTTGCACGAATTTCACATATAGTCCTTAGGTTTCATTTATTACGGGTTTAGTCCCAAGGTTTTGACAATCCGTTGCAGATATAGTCCCTACGGCTAACGTCCGTTAAAAAGATCTGTTAAGTTTGTGTTAAATGACCATTATACCCTTGTATTTACTTAGTATATACATAAATACCTAAAGCTAAAAATAAAATCAAAGAAAGAAGAAAAAAAGAAAGGATAAAAGAAAGAAGAGAAAAAAGAAAGAACGGAGAAGAAAGAAGGCGTCGACCTCCACCGTAGCTCCCGTCGACACCAGCGACCATCCGACCTCGGCGACCTCCAGCAACCGACAACCCTCTCCTCTCATCTCTACTTCACGTCGGCGACTTAAAAGCTCCTCCATCTCCGATTTCGAACTAGGGCCGCGATTCCGGCGAGCTTTGACCAGTCGCCGGCAACAACGAAGGTGAGAGAACCAATGAGTTACCGTCGCTTCACTCTACAACTTCTCCGACAGCAATGTTGGTTCCTCCACCAGGCCGCCGCTCCCCCTCCACCTCCCTCCGTCAGCACCATCTCCACCACCAACTGAAAATGAATTGTTCGAGTTTTTACTGTTTGAGTTAAAATTGAATTACATGAATATTAAATTATTCACTGTTTAAGTTTCATTTGCCACAGGAGATTAGTGTTGTGATTTTGGATTGAAATCCGGCGATGGGAAAGAACCAATGAGACGAACATAATCGTCTTCTCCATTTCTTTAATTGGACAGTGGTGAACGAGTAAGAAAATCCAGAGATGGTGGCTGTGATGACGCGGCGACCGTGGTGGTTTTAGTGACTGAAGATTGGTCGGAGAAGGAAAAGATGAGGGGCTTTGGTAGCTTTAACTCTTTTTGTTTTTTACTAAATAAAATGATAAGGGTATAATGGTCATTTAACACATATTTAACAGAATTTTTTAACAGGTGTTAGTCGTAGGGACCATATTCGCAACGGTTTGTCAAAACCTAAGGACTGAACCCGTAATAAATAAAACCTAAGGACTATATGTGAAATTCGTGCAAACCACAAGGACTATATCCGTAATTTACTCTTAAAAAAAAGTAAAAAAAAAAAAAACAGAAAAACCGGTTGAACCGGAAAAAACCGGACAAAACCGGAAAACCGGCCGGTCTAACCCGGTCCGGTTAAACCCAAAAAACCGGATATTAAAAAACCGGCTAGGTGGCCGGGTGACGGTTGAACCGGTCGAACCGGCCGGTTCGAACCGGTTTTTAAAACCTTGAAATAAATCACAATTAATGAATACAACAAACACGGTTGACTAATAGCATTATAATAATTTAACAGCTTTGTGGCTGTTTTGTGTACCTGTGTAAGCCTGCGGCAATGCGCGGTTTGCAAAATTTAGTTTTCATTATATATAAGTGTTTTGATCTCTATTCATATTTTATTATTATTACTTAATCCGTTAGTATACACCATATGTGTATACGGTACAACACCATATGTTGTTGATCCGTGAAGATATCAAATATAAAGGAATCTAGACATTCAAAGAGAAAAGCTAAGCCAATGACAAGGCAAATTGCAAGAAGAAAAGAAACAGGAAAGGAACTAAGATGTTTGCCATTTTAGGTGGGCTAAGACCGGTCTTGAGTGGATAAGATGGCTTCATTGCAATTCCACATTTACCTTCCTTTTCGTTTGTGTTCCGTTCCATTCTTATGTAGCCTTGGTCACCCCAATCCTCTCCCCATGAGTTTCTAACAATCCAATAATCCGTTCCATCTTTGGTCCCGTATCCAACCAAAAGTACATCATGGTCCAAGTCTCTTCCACATGAACCATCGAAGATACCCTAAGCAAATTCAAGAAACCGTTACTTGTAACCGTAATAACCAGTTTCAAAACTAAATTCCAAATATAGGCTGATATTTAAGTGTTATAATTCAATATGCATTTTTTTACAAACCAAAGATGCACCACACAATTGTTAAACTAAGAGAGCTTTGACAAGTGAATCACAACCAGATTATTCACCCTTGCTCGTACTAATTGCCAGCCAATAAACTTAAGATTATTCACCCTTGCTCTTTACAGAACATCCTGATCTTTTTCTTTAGATAAACTTTCAGTGAACAATTTTCACCTTGCAAGACCTTCTCACGTATGAAGTGATAATGACCTTCTATACGCTTTGTGCCGGAATGAGAAGTTGGATTTTCCGCCAACAAGACTGAGCATAAATTTATCTCCAGACATTGTAACTTTGCCAATTAAATTCTTGCAGCAATTAACTTTGCCAAACACATTTTTAAAGCTGCCATTGTTACTGCTCGATATCCTGCTTTAGTCGTAGGCAATGACATAGTCGGTTGTCTTTTTTTATTACACCAACATAGTGCTCCTGATCCCAAGATAAACACATATCTTGTCTTTGAACGTCAGGTAGATATATGCTTTGCATAATTAGCACAAAAATAGTCGATTAGATCTAAACTCGATTCCCTCTTAAACATTACACCGTAAGTAGGTGGGCACTTTATATACCTTAGCATACGTTGAATAGCATTCAAGTGAGGCTTTAATGAATTTTGCATGAATCTGTTCAGAACGATTATCACAAAAAAGATCTCTGGCCTAGTCAATATGAGGTAGATAAGACTACCTATTAGTTGTCAATATATTGTAACATCCTCGAGTTCTTCCTTTATCTGGTTGCAACAACATATTCACTTCCATTGAGGTATACGTCGGTTTAGAACATTCCGTACCAAACTTGACTAACACTCATCAACAACCTACTTTAGTTCTAACCCTAGAAGTGATTTAACATTCAATCAGTACACTCCAGGTTCACTTTTTTGCATATCAATTCTCTACAAAATGCATCGATGAGTAAAAAAAATATTTAAATGATAATCGGGTTGTACACTTAATGGTTTATGGAGAAAATGAGTTCAGTATAAATCAAGGTGTCATGATTGCAGAGTTCAGTTTTGTTTTTGATTATGGTTTGTACCTTGTGTTATCCATAAGATCATGGATCCCTTAGATGAATGCTTTTGATATTTACTCAAGTTACTACGGAAGTAGCAGTTAATTGAAGAATTCGAGTTACTATGGAAAAAGTATCGGTTACTATGGAACAAGCACTACAGAACTTTCTCTACAGTTGAAGGTGTGCTTCCGAATAAACCAAGTTTCTATCGGAAGGAGGCTCCACGGATTACTAATTACTACAGAGCTTCAACAGTGCGGCTTTATTCTTGTCCAGCAAATTTGTTATGTTATAGATGCCTTAGATCAACTTAGAGAATCAATGGCTCTCATTGATTCCATGGCTTTATATATTGTGTTAATGTAGACCGTAAACATGTTGTCAATCCATTGTTTACTCAGTTGTATCACTGAAATATTAATATAATATTAGAACTGAATTTGTTATATCCTTGTTATATATTATTCAATGATTGCTTATTATTTTATTGTTTTTACCAGCATTGAGTGTGAGAGTTTTACTTAAGTTATTTCCACCTTCTTAAGTAAAATTTAGTAATCTTGTTTAGTATTTTTTGAGTGAAGAATCATGTTCTCGCAAGAGGTATTAGAGCTTTGGCTTTTGATTTCAAGATTCCATTTTCCTTAAAACTGATATTACTAAATACCAACTGTCCGTTTTTCAAAAGTTCTACACTTTAATTCTCAAGATGTATACACATAAGCAGTATGACTCTAAGAGTGGAACTACATCAAAAACACCAATGTTCAAAGCTCGGTTTTACCAAGCAAGTTCAATAACTATGTAGTTGAAGATGGGGTGAACAAAAGGGATCCAATGTTGGCTATAGGTGATGAACCAAGCCGATACAAGTAAGCAAAAGATAACGTCAAGTGGGTTGAAGCTATAAAATCATAATTGGAATCTACTGAGAGAAACAAAACATGGGACCTATTGAAATTGCCTCCGGGTTACAAGGTATTCAGATATAATGGTTGTACCAGATAAGAAGATATTCCACTGGCAAGATTACAAAATATAAAGCGAGGTTAGTAGTGGAGGCTACGTTTAAGAGCATAGGATCGATTATGAATAAGTTTTTCCTCCGGTGGCTCAGATGGAATTAGTGCGAGTAATCATAGCACTCGGGGCTCAATAAGGGTAAGAGCTTCTGTACCTAGATGTTAAAACTGCATTCCTAAATGGTGAGCTAAAATAAACAATGTTTGTCTCACAACCTGAAGGTTTAATCAAGAAAGAAAGTGAAGACAAAGTACACTGGTTGAACAAGGTGTTGTATGGTCTAAGACAAGCCACTCGAGCATGTAGTCTTAAAATCAATGGACCCTAAAGAGGCAAACATATTAACACTAGGTTTAACTTCATATGAGAATAAACAGTGGTAATCAAGGTTGAAAAGAAATTAGTGATGAACATGTTAAACATGTTAGTTTTATTATTTTAGTTAGTCTTGAACATCTATTTAATTTGTGTTTTATTATGTATTAGACTATTGGGTCAAGTGGGTCAAGAATAAGTTGCTTTAGTTTAGAAGGGTGTTTAGGCCTTGATAGATAAGCCCACCCTAAGCAACATAGTTAGTGTAAAGGTCCAGTTGGTTGTTTTTGTTCCAGCCGTAAAACCTCAAATTGGTTACGAAAGTTTACAGTTATCTACAAACTGTAAACGCCGTGAAAGTTGCTAGAAATCAGGAGGGTTGCGACGGTTAGGAAATCTTGTATATAAGAAGGGTCGAAGTCAGAATTATGTACGTATCGGTTTGTTTTTCTTCACAGTGAATGCAAATCGTTTTAGTGTCAATTTTCCAGTTTTGATTCTTGTTTGTCATTCTTATATATCATCGATTCACTATTCTGTAATGGATTGACTGAAACATGTTTGCTACTATCATGATGATGATTTGCCAATCGAAAATCATGTGGGTGGAATCAATCCGATTTGCACCCATGCATGTTGCGAGAAACGGGCCAATAGTGGCATTAGAGCCAAGGTTCCCGTTCGAGATTCACGATTTCGGAGGGAGGGAGACGCCCAGAACTTCGCCATGGATACTCAAGGTTTAAGTCAGATTGGAAGAAATCGCTTAGGAAAAACCGTTTCCAGGAGGGAAGACGGAGGAATTACGAAAGGGTTTGCGAAGATGGACTTGGAACAAAGGAGGGATCGCAAGGGGAAGAAACCTCAGATTGTTGTATCTCGAAAGGGAAGAAAGATCAAACTCGCAAGGAAGATTGTGCAAAAGGCAAAAGTGAAGAAGTACTACGGGACGCCGGGTGAAATTTCAAGCAAGAATCCGATTGAAAAGGTAAATTTTAAGTGTTTTTATTGCCACATGATTGGGCACATTGCATCAATGTGTCTCACAAAATTTCTGAATAATAAGATGGAAAATAGTTTGGAATCATACATAGTGAGGGGAACCGACACGGGAAAATGTTCGGATATTTGGGAAGTTGATCCAAACTTTAAAAATCATGTAAGTGGCAATAGGGACAAGTTTGTTAATTTCAAACGAACGTTTGGGGTTAACATTCATGAGGGTGAAAATGACGTTGTTTTCATTCATGGCATTAGAGAAATTGATATTGAAGTCAAAGGAAAAATGAAACGAATTTCATGTGTGAATTATTTGCCAAATCTAGAAAAAAATGTTTTAAGTATGAAACAACTCCTTCATCAAGGAATTAAAGCCATATGTGATGGAAGCAAATGCACTTTGAAAAGGATGTTTGGGAAAAATAATAAGATTGAAAGTGTAGTCGAGAAAAGGGATGGTAAGATGTTGGAAGAAAATTACTTGAATGATTATTTCGAGAAACTTAGCGAGAAATGCGATTACAATCGTAAAAGGGAGGATGTTGAAGCATACTTGCACGGTTATTATGATCGTGAAGAATGCGTGAAAGATTTTTGTGGAATGGCTATCGAAGAACCTTTGTTCAACAAAGATAAAAAAACCAATCGAGGCATGTGACATGCAAACACTTGTTGCATTTCTTTATATGATTACAATTAACATGTTTGTTGACAAGCACAAGGAGAGCATTAGAAAAGATTTTGAAGACATGGTGCGATGGTACTTTGAAAATTGCTTGGATATTCGTGGAAAGGATTTTCCACCGGTCACGGGAAATGGTGTTGAGGTCGATTTACTCGATCTCTACATGGCGGTCAAAATATCGGATGGATACAAGGAAGTGATTCAACAAAACAAGTGGACCAAGGTTTGCTAAATTATGGAATTACCATAGGAGGAAGGACCAAATCTACTTGGCATTTACGTGTCATACCTTGACATGATGGAGATGAATTACCTAGTCCTTAAAGACAATGACAAAGAAAGCAACATTGAAAAGGTGAAAGAAGGGGAGGTTGACAAGCCAAAATGGAAGAAACGCAAGGTTAGTGCTACTCGAGATTTTCCACCGGGTTGCGGACCTATTGGTGACATGCAAGTTGGCAACATGAAGATATTCGATGATGAAGATGAACCGGTCAAGGGGCATGACGAAAATGAAGTTGAGATAATCAAAGAGGTTCAAGACAAAGATGATCAAGTCATAGAGCTTGAAGGTTATGTGCATGTGGACGGTGACGAGGTCACCGTTATTGAAGCTTGAAGATCAAATAAAGCCGTGAGATGTCAAGACTAAGGGGGAGATTGTTAGTTTTATTATTTTAGTTAGTCTTGAACATCTATTTAATTTGTGTTTTATTATGTATTAGACTATTGGGTCAAGTGGGTCAAGAATAAGTTGCTTTAGTTTAGAAGGGTGTTTGGGCCTTAATAGATAAGCCCACCCTAAGCAACATAGTTAGTGTAAAGGTCCAATTGGTTGTTTTTGTTCCATCCGTAAAACCTCAAATTGGTTACGGAAGTTTAGAGTTATCTACAAACTGTAAACGCCGTGAAAGCTGCTAGAAATCAGGAGGGTTGCGACGGTTAGGAAATCTTGTATATAGGAAGGGTCGAAGTCAGAATTATGTACGTATCGATTTGTTTTTCTTCACAGTGAATGCAAATCGTTTTAGTGTCAATTTTCCAGTTTTGATTCTTGTTTGTCATTCTTATATATCATCGATTCACTTTTTTTAATGGATCGACCGAAACATGTTTGCTACTATCATAATGATGATTTGCCAATTGAAAATCATGTGGGTGGAATCAATCTGATTTGCACCCATGCATGTTGCGAGAAACGGGCCAATAGAACAAGCCAGACTTTCATGGCCAAAGTAGATATATAAACATCAGGTTTCACTTCATACGAGAATGTGTTGAACGTGAGCAAGTTCAGGTAGAGTATGTTAGCGATTCCAAAAAGAAAGCACATATCCTCACGAAAGCATTGCCAAGAGGTAAGTTAAATGAGATGAAAGGAAAGCTTGGAGTTGAAGACTTTCCTGGTTCCGAGTTGAGGCTAAAGAGTTGAATGTTGGAAGGTTGGGCTAGTTCAACCATTTTTGTGCCTTTGCAAGCTCATGCAAACTCGCCTACCTTGCTATGGGCCGTTACATGTGTGTGGCGGCTTTTAGGTAGAAGTAGGAGATCTTTTTTTGTTCAACAAGTTTTTTTTTCCTATTTATACTCGTGTATCTCGAGTATATGAGATGAAAAGTGAAAATAGTATAATTTGAGTTTGAGCCTATTTTCTCAAGTTATGATGTTGTGAGTTGACGTAGATTTTGTTTATCGTTTATTATCGATTGACTTAGAGACATGAGATAACTAATTGGCATGTGCTACTTTGGCATATTTATAATATCTTAGAAATTTGTTTTATAGTTGGATTAGTCATAATGTTACTATTAGGTTATGTGTAGTCATAAAGCCAATGTATAGGGCGTTAACCGCCATGTGATGTTCCAGTCAAGAATGAACTTTATGGCTTAAAAGTGTGTAGCACATAAATCCCTATAACACCCCCTATTTAAAAAAAACATCGTAAATTATACACCAATAAAAAAAGGATACAAAGGTGATAGATCACAGTTCACCAAACCAGGCGCTATGGCTAGCACGAGAAAACAAGGTTGCAGTGCTATAGCGCCAATGCGTGACGGTGTTGGTCCGCTGGGGGGTGGGGTTCATGCCCACTACGGATAGCCTTAGTTTAAGCTATCTCGGTTAACATAATGAAATAGATTGATAGACAATGTCAATAGCGTTGTATTTTTTAAAACTATTATTTTCTAGAGAAAATACTTTCTTTATATTCGAACTGTTTTACACGTTACGTTTAATGCGTTAATGAAGGTTTTCGTTAAATTAACTCATATGCCTTGCGCATGAGGGTAATTTGGTGTTTTTACTTTCCGTGGACTATTCTTGTAGATTAAGTTAAATGAGGGACCTTACATGTAACTAACTATACATCAGTAATATTTTTATTAAATATAACTAATTACTTGAGTTTCACTCCTTTGCCCATTTTAGAGACCAAAATCGTCGTAACCGCCAATATCCGCAACCACCGTCGACCAAACCATTGACCATCGTCCAACCATTCCTACCTCCTATCTCTTTCCACCATCGTCGACACCACCTATGACCCACTTCTTCATCACATTAATCTGACCACCATCACCAAACAATCACCGGCGACCTCCACCCTCTTGTCACGAAGATTTAACCCCATCACCCACAAGTCAGAAATCCATATCCCATATCTCCATAAAGTCATTTACCGAGATCAAGAACCATATATCGTTTAGGTTTTTTTTTCAATGGTCTTGGGGTTTTACAGTCCATCATCATTATCACACCTACGCCCCGCTTACAATGTGGACATATAATATACATATATATATATATATATATATATATATATGTGTGTGTGTGTGTGTGTGTGTGTGTGGATCCTTGGGGGAAAAAGTGAAATTTCACTAATTTTAATGTTATTTTACTAATTTTTGGAAAATAACGTTAAAAGTGATGGACGATTAATCAAGCATCTTGTAGAGGAGTTAATAGCCGGAAGACAAGGTGGGGGTACATGCACCAATCGGTCTTTATCTCGATTTGCTGAGTGTTATGTGCCTTATATCCAAGGATTGATGCAAAACTACGGAGTCGGGGGTCTCACTAGAAATAGACTCTCTATTCCAACTGGGTAGAGGTAAGACTGTCTACATCTCACCCTCCTCAGACCTTTCCTTAGCTTTGTTATTAGTGGGATATATTGAGTATGATGATGATGGTGATGATGACATCATCATCACACCTCGCATCATCAACATACTTGGAGGGTTTGTTATATAAATCAACACATTTCGAGGTGGCAGATGGCATTTGAGGGGTGGTATGTAGAGTTAATGACAATAATTTGGTTTTGGAAATCGATGATGATGGTTATTATTGAATTAATACCAACCAGACTTGGATTCTGATGGTGGGGGTGTTAGTCGTCCTCGTTTCTGATGGGGAGCAGGTGGACTTTTGGTTTTCTTCAATAACGAGAGCAAAGAGAAAAACAAAGGGTGGAATTGATTATAAAACATTTGTTTTAAATTGATTTCAAAACAAACCGATAATCGCCACCCATATCCTTGGTATCAAAACCCTTGTTTTAAATTGATTTCAAATGATCCAACAATCTTGATTTTGATGGTTGCGATGATGGTTGGCGGCAATGGTGGTCTGCGATGATTATTTGGTTTGTAGAGAGACTGGGCACAAATATAGTAAGAGAGAGCTTAGATATATTTATATTCAATAAAGCTTTAAAATAATATATTTATTAAAATATAAAGAATAGTCATTTAAGTAATTTATATAACAAAAATCATCCCTAAATGTCAAAATTACTAAATTGCCATCTTATGCAAGGCACATGACTTGATTTAACATAAACATTTAACGGTCATTTAGTAAAAATGATTTAATATGCTAATTAATATAAATGACGTTTTTTTTGTAATTTTCTTAATTCAAGAACCAAAAGTGAAATTTGATAATTCAAAAAGGACGTACAATATAATTTGCTTTATTTTTAAAGGAAATTTGGTTCTAATAATCACAACTTTCACATATTGGCCGCTAATTCTAATTGAGAATATTTTTGCCACTAGTCCAACTATTTAACTATTTTCTACCATCATTTCCCCGTTAAAAAAATATATTTAACGGAGTTAGTTTATCGTTAAAAGTATGTGAATTACGATGAAGAGAAACGTATAGAAACTCATTTCAGTTTTTAATTTTGTCAATGAATCGAAGCAAATGGTGAATTAGAACTTTCCTCAATTCACAATTTGTTTCGATTCACACACAAATTTGAGGACCGAAATGAGTTTATATGAGTTCCTCTTCATCGTCTACTTCTAGTCTGAGTAAAAATTCATAAACTTTTGATGAAAAACTAACTTCGTTAATTATCTTTTTAATAAGGAACTGATGCTAGAAAATATTTAAATAGTGGAAATCCAATTTTCTTTTTTTGAAACATATAATAAAAATATTTCAGTAATATATCTACACTGTTTTAATTGGGTGTGCGTGTGGTTTTGGCGTCCATCGATGATCTGTCACGGTCGGCGAAATCTTTACACAAACACGGGGGATTAGCCAACGGACTTTCACCAATGAACGACCAATAGGTGATACATTGCCCGAAGTATAACCGACGGATTTGTAGGTCTATATAGTGAATTAAGAAATTACCGAATCGTAGAACCGGAAATCCCCGCTGCTGGCATCAATAGCAACAGTAACCGGTTGGTTTACAACAGCCTTCTGCAATGCTGACTCATTATTCACAGAAACATCCACATAACCATCAATCGAAACAACCTTTACGTTTTTCTACAAACCAACGAAAAGAACACAATAGTTATCAACACTAGTACTTGAATTAAAGTTGATTGCGTGAAAATATGACACAAACCCTAGTATAGTTGGTACATGTTCCATCCTTCCCGGTGTAAGGGTAATTTTTGTCTAAATCAATACCACCATTCCCCATAATGAACTCAAAAGCAGAATCCCTTCTACCTCCAGAGCATCCTTTGTTGTGAGACCTATCACAATCTACCAAATGTTGTTCTGATAATCTGATTAGATCACCCGTAACGATCTGGTTTATAGCTTCCACTGATCCGATAGTTGCGAATGCCCAACAACATCCTTTAATTCAATGAATGTGAAGCGACCAAATTAATCAACTTCGCAATTTGCAAAACTATCTGTGATTCATAAATGAATCCCAACCACACCCTTTAATCAACAAGAAGTTTAAGTAACTCACCGCAGTGTCCTTGATCTTTGATAGGAACGAGGGCGCCTTTGGTCCTCCAGTCAATGGAATCCGGCAGGACATCACCTGAACGAACTGAGTTGTGATCACGAGTACTCATAACATTTTTAAGCTTACGCTTAGAATCGATGTTCCTGGGCCGATTGTAGAGTAACCGATACTCTTCAACGGACAAGTCAGCGAACTGGTTGAGTCCAAGCTTGTAGGAATGATTGCCGGAATTATGTTGTTCAATGTACATGAGGTTATCTTTAAAAATCTGAAACCTCCTCTCCTTTTCTTCAAGGGAGCTGTAGATTTTTCCGTGTTTAGCGAGCCATGATGAATACATATTATTGACTTCATCGTTAGTGCGCTGACGCGAGGAGGATGTATCGGTCGATATGTGCGAGGCTGATGAGAAGGAGAAAAGAACAAAGAGCAAGAGAACTGCCATTGAAGGGAGCTTCATGGTATTTAAGGATAGAGAAGACATATGGATTGGAAAATATAAGACAAACTAGAAAATATGGAAGAGCATAAGAGAATATATAACAGATGGATTGAAAACTTCAAGGGCCGGGAGGGAATGGATCTTAGTCATTGACGAAATACTTAATACATAATTTTCAATTATTTCAATTGATCATGTACTTCGCTATTGTTTTATGTCAATGCCCAACTTTGTGGGTAGCTTACTTGGCATTATGAAAACCTCTATTTCAATACGTACAAATGTTACATCAACATCGGCCACGAATATTTTCTCTTTGTAATGTTCAAAATACAAAGTTTATATATAATCATTTAACCCTAGATAAAGTGAGACGTGTTTCACGTTTTATTTTTAAACACTACAAGAAATAAGGTCAATAGTGGCGACATTTATCGCCGCTATTGCTTAGGCTTGTCGCCACTATTCCCTTTAGCGGCGACATGTCGCCGCTATTGTGTCGCCGCTACTGACCCGCCGCTATTGCTTTCAAATATCGCCGCTATTAGTCCACTGATCGCCGCTATTGAATATGTCGCCACTATTGCCCTTTGTCGCCACTATTGCTAGCTATTCTACAAAACATATTTTCGTTTGTATTTTATACGTTTCCTGTTTCATATCCAAACACGCTAACAAAACTGCAGATTGACAAGATAAATTCATACAATACGCCATCATTAATAAACATTCAAGTCGTACAAAAACCATTAAGGTCCAAAACAAGTTTAAGAAGTTACACACCAACACAAACTAATATCTTGAACATATATATAACATAGAAACTAGTTACTTAAAGATGATGTCCCATCGATCAATCACCATCGTTGTTTCCTCTGTCGTCGTCGTTTCCCTCGTCATTGTTATTTTCTTGTCGTTGTGTTCCAACATTCAAACCCGTTATCTGTGAGAGTTGCTCTTGAAAATACGGGTCTTGAATCAATTCCTTAATTTGATCCTACAAAAATATACAAACATTTGCATCAAACGAGTCATTTTGCAAAAAGTTAGTAGTAAGAGCTTTTGTTGCATACTATTGTTTAATTAGTAAACAAGAATCATAGGTGGTTGGTGTTTCTGCCTAACAAATAGACCCCATGGCATACAACACTCTTGGTGTTGTTTAACATATATATATTCCATACAACTTGGACATGACTAATAAATACATCAAACGGGTTGTTTTACATACATGATACATACATCTAGATGCATACAATATTTCGGTCAAACGGGTCAAACGGGTCAAACGGGTCGAACTACCAACATTTAACAAATATAAACATCAAATTACTTATACAAACATAAAATAAACAAAGCTATAATGTTACCCGTGTGAATGAGGGTTGTGGCGGCGGTTACGACTGCATATCGGGAACGGGTGCTTCAGAACATGCTTTAAAACCAATTCCTCGGATCCATCCACGTCGAGGTTTCAACACCTTTTGAAACACTTCGAATTCATTCGCTACTTGCGAAGAAGTCCCCTCACCGTCAGGTTGAGTTTGGGAATCAAACTCCTCTTGAAGTTCACGCTATATTTTACAAAGATGATTTAATACATCATGTATATATATTAAAAAATTATATATAAAATAAATACATACAATTGTATCGACTACTAATGGGTCAAGCGTCCCGTCTGGAAGGGTATGAGCATCGATGAACATTTGTAGGTGGGTTTGAGCCTGTTCAACATCAAATATTACTTTAGTAATTCAAGAACTACTATAATAAATATATATACATTTATATATATGTACATATCATTACTTTTTTATAACTTGTATTACTATATGATAATGTCCCCCCGCGGTTTGTGATTAGTTGGGCTGCACGATTTGATGTGTTGGCTGCTGACCTACTTTTATATTTTTCTGACGTAAAAAACTCAACAGACCTATGCCAACTATCAATCTGCATCCCTTCTGGCAGACTGGCCAAAGCTCTCTCAATGTCATTATCATCCCCTCCATTTTCATTAAAATGCACATGTGCATTATATTTTCAATCTCTATACCGCTTCATGTATATATTACGAACTGATTTCCTAATTTTTTCTTTAATGGGCATGGGTTCAGAATCAATCTTATCGAGATTGAATGAAGCCTACAAAATTAAACAAAACAAGTTACTTAAGTAAAAACAAATTAACACAAACATATAAATTAAACATAAATAAATCATTTACCTTGAGATGTTGTAACATCGCATTCTTTTGGGCATTACAACATAAAATAACAAATAGAAATTAAACTAACTTTACTTTTAGTCAGACCCCTCAGACATCTCTCCCCCCTCAGAAATCTCTCCCTCGGACACTTCAATATCACTCTCAGACCCGTCGAACACTTCAATATCACTCTCAGACCCCTCAGACACTTCAACATCACTCTCAGACACTTCAGTTTCACTCTCAGATTCGTCCTCAGACACATCAACAATCCTGTCCGCAGACACTTCAACAGCCTCGCCCTGAGTAGCAGAACTGCTTGGAAAGTATTGCCTGAAGTCAACAAACAAATTTATAGCAGATGAAGAGTTGTTGTTAACGACATCAAGATCTTCGGATGAAGAGTTGTTGTCAACATTTTGAACATTCTCGTCCTCATCCACCTCAACATTCTCGGCGCAGCCAACATTTATTGGTAGATCCCAAATTCTCCGATGATTAACATGCTCGACAACCCAACGATGATTATTGTTTTGGTTTCCTCGTGAAGGTTCTTGGATGTAGAACACTTGTTTGGCCTGCGAAGCAAAAATGAGTTGATCCTCTTTATGCCATTCTTTTGATGTGTTAATACTGGTGATATTATTTTCAAATCTAACACCACTTTGGGTATCGAACCACTTGCATCGAAATAGTACAGTTAAATACCCATTTGGATAACGCAACTCAATGATCTCTTCTAACTGGCCATAATATTTATGACCATCCTCTCCCTCCACTGTAACCCCTGAGTTTTGCGTTTTGCGTCGTGCATCACGGTCAAGTACCATAAACCTAACACCGTTGACTATACAAGCGGTGTAAGTAGATGCATTTATACTCACACCCATTGAAAGAGCATACAACTCTGAGTGCAACTCTGTAGAATTTTGTTTTTTCATCGAATAGACCTTCTCAAGAAACCACTTAGGAAATTCACTTTTAACATCATCTTGGGGATGTTCCGATTTGAATTCACTACATTGACGATAAAATTATACAAGTAAGTAAGTGAATAGCACTTAAATAGTAATTAAGATAAGAACACTTACTTCATGTAGTTCCTGACTTCTTCACAGCTATCGAGGACAAACCATTCTAATTTAAGTTTTTCGCTTATAGAGAGATGTTTGATCTTTGTTGCGCTAGCCGGACGACAGAGAGACTCAAACACCCATAATTTTCTTTTATCGATAACAACATCTTCATTTCTGTCAGGGCGATTGAACTGAGTCTGAACATCTTGAAGGTACCTTGAACAAAATAATAGAGCTTCTTCCGCAACATAACCTTCGGCTATACAACCTTCGGGCCTTGCCTTGTTTCTGACAAGATTTTTAAGTTTTTTCATAAGCCTTTCATACGGATACATCCATCTCATACATACCGGGCCTCCACGAATTGCTTCATCGGGTAAATGCAAAACTAAATGAACCATGATGTCAAAAAAAGCTGGAGGATAGATCAACTCTAACTCACACAAGATTGTAATGATGGCAGCCTTTGCTTTTTTCATATCCTCAACCAATAGTGTTCTGGAGCAAAGTTGCTTAAAGAACATACAAAGATTTACTATTGGTGTATAGGTATCTTTCGGCAAAAAACCTCGAACCCCAATTGGCATCAAACGTTGCATCATAATGTGACAGTCATGAGATTTCAACCCAGTAATGTTTGTATTGTTATCTGTAACTCTACTGCTGATATTAGATCCGAACCCATCTGGCAATTTAACACCTTTTATAAACTCGCAGAAAAGCTTTCGATCACTGACCTCTAATGAGTATTTTGGGTGGGGCTTACATAACTTGCCACGAGCATTGTTTTTCAACCACAGTGTCTTCCGAATGTTTAGGTTTTTCAAGTCGATGCGAGCGTTTTCCGTGTCTTTGGTCTTATCGTTCATCAGAAGAGTACCCAACAAACTGTCGTACACATTTTTTCGATATGCATTACATCTAAGTTGTGCTTCAGTTGCAGAGAAGGCCAATACTCAAGTTCATAAAATATGCTTCGTTTGTACCAGTTATTCTTCTCGAACTCCTCTGACTGCTTTTTCTTACCACCGGCTAATCCAAAATCAGGATGCTTGCCCGGTAGTTGATGGACTAAACGATCATGTTGAGCTTTTATGTCAGCTTCACTAAATTGTTTTGGAGCGTTTCCTAACTCCGGTTTCCCATTAAATTCCAAATTGGTTCTCCACGGATCATCAGGATCTAAGAATCGACGATGACCGACATATGCGATTTTATGTTTTACACGTACCGATGAAGTGTCTTCGTTGCATGTCGGGCATGCTTTATAGCCCTGCCCGGTCCAACCTGATAAACTACTACGTGCTGGAAAGTCGTTTATGGTCCATAACAACGCCGCCTTCATTGTGAAGAATGTGTTTGTAGCTGCATCTTTAGTACGTACGCCTGACTGCCACAAATGCTTAAGCTCATCCACCAAGGGCCTAAGAAAAACGTCCATGTCCTTCCCGGGTGATTTAGGGCCAGGAATCAACAAGGCCAACATGAACGAGGACTCTTTCATGCATAGCCATGGAGGGAGGTTGTATGTGGTGAGTAGAACCGGCCACATGCTGTAAGACAAACTCATGTTACCAAACGGATTAAAACCGTCAGCTGCAAGCCCCAATCAAACATTTCGGGCTTCCCTAGAGACGTTAGGGTACTTTACATCAAATTCTTTCCATGAAGTTCCATCAACAGGATGACGCATCGTACCCTCTTCTGATCGCCCGGTACTGTGCCAAATCATATCTTTTGCCGTGTGTCTTGAACAATACAAACGTCGTAGTCTGGGGGTCAAAGGAAAGTATTTTAACACCTTCTTAGCTACCTTCTTTCCCTTTGTGTTCTTATCGACCCACCGACTCTCATTGCAAACAGGACAATTCTGCAACGACGCGTGTTCTTTCCAGAAGAGAGCACAATCATTCTTGCACACGTGTATCGACTCATATCCCAGCCCAATCTTCTTTAATGTCTTTTTGGCTACGTAATGCGAAGCGGGAATCCTGTTTCCTTCCGGATATGAAGATCGCATTAACTCAAGAATCTCATCAAATAAACTATTAGTCATTTTATGCTTCACCTTGATATGCATAAGCTTTGCTAAAAAGTCAAGGGAAGAAAACTTAGTACAGCCCGGATATAATTCTGATTGGAGTTCCTTTAATTGGTCGTCAAAATCATCACTGGCCTCGCTACTCTGTGGATCTGAGTTCCCTTCTTCGATGTTGGTATCCACTTGCATAAGATCTTCGAGAGCACCACCCATATTATTTCCTGACGCATCGTCATCTATAACTACAACTTCAGGACCTAAACTTTCACCATGATAGTTCCAAACCTTGTACGTCGCCCAGAAACCCCATCCTTTCAAATGATACTTCACTGTTCGCAAGGGATGCAGGAGCGTATTCCTACATTTGTTACACGGACAAAAAACATAGCCTCTTTCGTCGACAACACCTTTACAAATCTCCAGAAAAGAATCAAGTCCATTACTGTACTCCGTTGAGCTACGATTTGGATTGTTAAGCCAGCTCTTATCAACAACCATGCTACAACTGACAAGAATGAAGACACACAACCTAAACCCTATAATACACAAACTATATCTTGATAATGATCATTATAAACTAACATATATATATATACATAAGAAAATGCATAAATCCCAAAGCATGTAAAAAGTATACATTTATGTCATATAACATATCTTGATAATGATTACTATACACTTGCATATATATAAGCATGAATAATAAGACATAAATCTCTCATGTTCAAACCTAAATTTGCATCCTTGATGCCACCTTAATAAAGAACAACCGGATCACCATATATATACATGAAGAAGATTGAAGGAAAAAAGACATAAATCAATCAATCAAGACCTCATAATTATCTAGTCAAAATATAAGCATATGTGGATCCTATGTGGGGTGTTTATAAGTTTATAATGACCCACTCTCATATTACTCCATCCAAAACAAAGCTTTTCAATAAAAAAACAAGCACTTAAAATAAAGCTTTTGGATCCTATTGTCAGCATAACATTTCTTGCTATATCAGAATGAGATAAGCACCATTAGCCAGTGCAACCTAAGTGTTTCTTGCTAGCCTTCAAGATTTCATTGGAGAAGAATGACTGGTGTGTGTAATTGGATAAAACTTCCAGCTTTCATTAAATTTTAGCAACTTCTAATGAGAAAGAGTACTTTGACAGTGACACAAAATACTGGTAGTAGAGTTAGATACACAAAAACATTGTTTAACAACCAATAATCCTCACATCTCACACCTAAGCAACTACATGAAATCAAAATCTAACTGTTTGATATTGAAGCAGATGCTGAAGCCTTCCCTATACCTTAATTTTCCCAGTCCCCAAACAACTAAATTAGACAATTAAAAACTTAACAGCACAAGTGCAGATTTATCATTCTATTACTTTGGTCCAAAAACAAAATGAGAACTCATTTAATTCAGGCCCTAATCAAAACATGATTCGTGGATCCATACAGAAGAAATTGAAATTGAATATATAATAATAATAACAATAGATCATATCATCATAAACATAATCTCCATTGGAGCTAGCTAGTATACCTTCCTGAACTTCGGAGCGGTCTTAAGCTTGAAATCGGAGGATACGTTAGTAACAACGGCAGACGGCAACGGCAGACGGCAACGGCAGACGGAGGTTGAAATCGGAAGGAGGTGCTATCGTTGTTACAAGCGCAGCTTCAAATCGGAAACGGGAGTGAGAAATCCGACGAGCTAGAGGCTGATAAAACTCACATTGTGGCGGAAATCGACGGTTGACTGTGAGAACGACGGCAGCCGGCGATGACGAACGAAAGACGCCGGTGATTACGAACGTACGAAGCTGGCGAAATTAGGGCTCGGCGGTGGGAGTGATAATTTGGCGGTGAATGAAGAACAAAACGAGGGAAACCTAAGCAATATCCCCGCTTCTTTTTTAGCCCATTAGCGGCAATAATCACAGCCCTTAGATTAACCACATCATCCAACGGTGAGATATGAAGCAAGAGAAGAGTTGCGGATCCATGACAATTAGCGGCGACATGTCGCCGCTAAAAGGTCGCCGCTAAAAGTTGTCGCCACTATTGATTGCTGTCGCCGCAAATAACGTCGCCACTATTGCTTATATTTCTTGTAGTGAAAGCTCTGGCTTGCGAATAGTATATTTCTCAAGGTCAAGATTTGATTTAACTGTTTAGTATTTGTTAATTATTTTAGTTATTAATTCAATGTTATATATATAGGGTGAGGTTCATTGTAGGACCCCTTAAAAATTATAGACCCTGTAGACCCCTATATTATTTTATAAAACTCACTAAAATTATAAAGCTTATTGATGTTGAGTTTGGTTATTTTTTATGCGATAAGTTTTTATAAATAAAAAAGAAAACCTAGAAAGTTGTTGGACACATTGAAATATAATTGTTGTTAAAAAATGTTGTATTATTCTATAAAACTCACTAAAAATTATAAAACTCATTGTTGAGTTTTAAAATTCACTATTGTGTTTAAAACTCACTACAACTTTAAAAATCAATGTTCTATAAAACTCATTGAAAATTATAAAACTCATTACAAATTATAAAGCTCACTCTTAAGTTTAAAACTCATTACAACTTTAAAAATCAATGTTCTATAAAACTCACTGAAAATTATAATTTAAAATTAAGAAAATAAAAAATAAAGAAAAAACTAAAAACTTTATGAATAAAACCCTAAATTAAAATGTAAAGATAGAAATATGACAAAATAAAAAAAGTTAAAAAAAACCAAATTCAACAGCAATGAGTTTTATAATTTTTAGTGAGTTTTATATAGTGAGTTTTACAGAACAATATAGGGGTCTACGGGGTCTACACCTTTTAAGGGGTCTACAATGAACCTTTTACTATATATATTATATTATTATATTACTATATATAATTTATAATTTATATATTGGGGAGAGAAAGTGAGGGTGTCTTAATTTTAAGACGCGTACTACTCTTGAAGGATGATGTACAATACATCAATGCAGATGCTCTTAAAAATCCCCTTAAAACCCTAGATATAAAACCTATTATCTCAAACATTGAAACATCGATCCGAAGCTCCAGCCGTCAAATCTCTCTTCGCCTTTTACCTATCGCACCGGCCATCCTTCCTATCGTTGATCGTCTTGCGTGGGTTAGTAGCTTCCTGTCGCAATCACTTCTTTAATCTACGTAAGCTAGGTATTCATTGACATTCATTTACGGAAGAATTAATGTTGTTTTCTTTATTGTTGGACCTGAAATTGGCCTCAGATTCCCTACGGTGATTGTACCCCTGCCGCTTACAACGCTCGAGCTTCGTTGAGCAATAATGAAATCGAAAGAACGTGATTAAGAGTTGTTACGACTCCGAACAAATCGGTCCAGTTGAAGGATTTCAGTTTTTACTACCAAGGTTTTTATGGCAGAGGTAACTTTCTCTATCCAATTTGAGCTCTAATTGTATTTTCCCCTTTTTAGGGGATAATCTAGCTACCATTGCTCCGTCGTCGATTGCATTGAAGCGGTTGCTGATTTTAACTCATACAAAACAGCAGGGATAGAGTTTCTACGTTTGTAAATGAAAAATATCAGGTATGGCTTCGTTAAATCCAAAAAAGAAGAAACACCCACATTCACATTTGTACAACTTACAAAAGTCTGTACAAGTTAGTTTTTGTTTTGAACACAGTAGATCGATTCATTGTTCTAATTCTAAGTTGATTCTTACTTCTTATTAGACTTTTGGTTTCTTACTTTAATCTTTTATGGCTACTTATTTGATTGGTGCTATAAAAGGGAATTTAAACTGTGGTATTGATTTCTTCCCGGTTTTTCTTGTGGTTGGTTCTAGGTCACGTGGATTTCTAACCCTTTCTCCTAGTGCAGGTATAAATTCGGTCGCAACATAGTTCAAGGGTGTAAGCAGGTGTAAGGTGCGGTGTCTGCTTCACTATGGTTTGTGTAAAATCTGACCTCTGTCTACGTATTATTTTTTTTCCATGTTACCTGACTCTTTTGTGTAAATATAGATAGTCATTACATGTTCAAGAAATTACTTCAAAAGGAGTTTCAGTTTAGGAGCATGGGTTTTCTATGAACTCTTTGACATATTGAAGTATTAAAACATTTTAGTATTAGTTATTACCAAGTAGAAATAGGTGAGCAACTGTATGTTTTTTACAAAGTTAATTTACTCATATCTGTTATTTATCTTTTTTGCTTTTCGTTTTACCCCTAATTGAAGTTATGTTTGTTGAATACGATTGCTTATAATTACCTTGGCTTAGAAGTTTGTTAATAAGATTGTATATTCATGTGTCTCGGTCTTTATGCAACTCAGTTTTGAATTGTGTTTTTGTTATATCCTAATTGTAAAAGCTTGCCTTTAGTAAAATATGGTCATCTACTCATGGAGTGACTTTGTGCATGATCATTGTAAGTCTGTAACTTCAGAACCAACATGAAAGCCTGAAAAATATTTTGTAATTGCAGTGTATCCCTTGTAAAAATTTGGTGAATCTTGCATATACATTATACCGTTTTGATTTTTTCCCTGGACTTGGATAGATGCTATTTAATTTAATAAATTTGTTGTTTTTTAAAAGTTTCTAAGACTATGAATCTCATTTTGTTTAATCAGAGATTATAAGGGTGATGAAGAAGGATATCAAGTTCTAGCTGGGATAGATTTATTTATTTCAGTAAGTAATCAATTGTTACTACTCAAGTTTATATACTGATTTGTTATAATGGTTATTGATAATTTGATGATCATATTCTTAGTTTTTTGTTAAAATTATGGAAATCACGTCCGTTAGGTGTAATTTTATTGATTTATAATATAATACGTCTTTAGGTTGATCCCTAACAGCAGTAGCAATAGCAGTTGGGAGTAACATGTAACCTACACTTCTTCTATAGAAACAAGATCCTGTTTTGTTTCAGGTGAACAAACATGAATTGGCAGCGAAAATATGATATGAGTTAGGATTTTTTTTCAACTAATTATTTCATTGGTGATGATACCGACGACTAGGTCTCTATTTGTAATTGTGATGTAACACTACCAGTGTGTTCTAACCAGTATATTTTCCTTGTAGGTATGGGGTGAAATGCTTTATTGTTATTGTGGTCGAGTATGAAGCCAAGGACGCAAACTGAAGTTCTAAATAAATTGATTTGTACATATATATGTTGGATTGCTAAATGTTGGTGTAAATTGACTGTCATTTTTATACATGTAGCTTGCAGGCTTAATGAAGAGGGTTACACTATGAAAGAAGCCTTTATGCACAATTGGAATTTATTAGCCAAAGGTAATTTTTCTTGTCAAGGTGACTTACAAGCAAATACATATTTTTAATGTAATTTTCTTCTTTAATTATTAATTTGCAGCTGTTCGATCCTCTGAAGGTGGTTATGATCTATTGGGATGAACAAAAGATCATATAAGAACACAAGAACATGGATATAGCCACCCACAAAATGACTGTCTATCATTCGTATATGATTTGTTACTGCATGTCTTAATGGAGGGGCATACTAAGAGCAATATGAGTCACCAAGAGGTAAATCTCACATGTTCCTTTTAAAATATAGTTTTTTATATTTGCCCTATACTAAGGCACTATGTTGGCTTTTTTATTATGGAGGTTACTTGATCCCGCCATAGCAGTTTTGAACCTAGAAGAGGATCCTTTAGCGATGTCTATGAGGGTTATCTCTTGAAATTCAGTTTGCGGGTACTCTATTCTAATCATTATTAAATACTTAAAGTGCATGTATCACAACAGGTGTGTCATTTGATCATGTAGTTTCTGAAATAAGTTGGTTTTGCAAGTTTTTTAAGACTTACTTGTGAATTGATTGTAGAGTATCCTTCAAGGAGGATGGCGATGAGAGGATAAGTGTGTATTTTTTATAGAGTAGCCTTTAAGCCTAAACAAATATGGTCGGGATTTCCTTTATTGGGTTTTTTTTCGGTCAAATCCCGAGACTGAAACTCGAAGCGAAGTGAGGGTATAACATGTATTAATTAAGCCGAGATCCTCATGTTGGCTTTTTTAACTAATTACATGTAAAACTTTAGTCAATGGTGTGAATTTTTTTTCAATTATTAGCTTGCTATTCGGGATATAAGAACTGATTAAATCATTTTGTGATATTTTTCTTTTATTTTATAACAGGCGGCTTTGTTACATGCGGTTAAAGGTGATTCGATTTGTTTAAAGGTAATTGATTAATTTTGACATTTGGGACCAATTTCGTTGATTCTCCATAGCCCAAAAAGATTGTGTTAAATAAGCTATTTGCTTTAGTTCTTCTGTTTATGACGATTTTTTTTGGTCATTCCTGTTTCAGTTAAATGATTTTCATACATTTTTAATGCATCTACAAGTTTATTTTGTCAATGAGAAGTTTTTACTTCTCTGAGTATACTTTTGTTTTTTGCCCTGATTTTTTATTTGTCTAGGTTTATTTAGAGATACTTATCCAACTTTAGGTTACTAATAGTAAGAAGTTGTCTTCCCATAATGGTTTTTGGTTACATCAATGATTTCTTTTATAGGCTTCTGTTATGCTATTTTTTGTGTGTAATTAAATTTTCATATACAATCCATTTAAGTTTCCTTATTGACAGTATTCTCTAAGATAATTAACCTGTTTTCATTTATTTACCTAACTCTAGGCATTATTTAGTTGTCTAATGTAATGATTTATTTATCTTTACTGATACTGTATGTAATTCTCTAATTTTTATGCAGGTTTTATACCATACCGACTTTCTTAGTCTGATCAGGTTAGTTTTTTTGTTCCTTATCCGTTTTGTTTACATATGCCTCACATCATTGTATTATGTAATTTTGTATGCTTTGAGTAGGTATTTTTTATATCATGTTTATGCCTAGATTTTTGTAGCCTTTATTGTTAGGACCGATTTTCACTACGAGAATCTCGATCTTGAGCAAGAACGAGTTTGGATTCGAAAACTCAAAACAAATGAAGAAGATGATGATGATGAATCATAGATAATCATAACATATAAAGATGATGAACATAGTCGAATGAATTCATTAATCGAAAGATTACAATCAATGAATCATGAAGAACACTCTCTCTCTAGAATGGAAATCTCACACTCTACAAGAAATTCATCATCTCCACATTCGGAGACTCATTTACTTGTAATGGGCACCCTCACTATATATAGTGAGGGTGACTAACAACAGAAAAACATAACTGAATAAATGAAATTACAAGTAAAGTAAATAACATAAATTGATAATTAAATCAAAGCTGATTAAATTAATCCGAAGCTTGACTCGCTCGAACCGATCTTCCGTTGACTTTTACGTTGACCGTTGACCCGAACGGTTGACTTTTCCGGAAAACGGTCTTCGGTCCAAACTCGCAAGCCTTGAGCATCACAACTCGCGTCTCTGAATCAATTCACATGGATATTTCAGTCGAATGCTTCGGTAAACAGATTTGATGGCGTCAGTCACATAAATTTTTGTTCTAACATTTATTTATTGGCTTCATTTGCTTTGCATATTGTTTCAGATTCATAGCCGAGGAGTGTTGTAGATACCGCCTTGTAGAGGCTAGATTATGAGGCTTGTAATATTAAATATGTTGGGCTGGGCTTAGAGGGTTTCATTAGTTTAGTAGACTAGTTTGGTTATTGTATGTAGGCTAGTTTATGGTTGGGCTTGAGTTTACTATTGAGTTTATGACTCAAGAGGCCCAATAGTAAACCCATTGGGGTGCCTATATAAACCCCACTATCCCTCCTCATTTGGGGCTGGCTGAATTTACGATTTCCAGAGAGAGTTGCTGATTACGATCATAAACCCGAGAGAGGAGCTAGTTTACGATTTTCTGTTTTGTACCCGACAAGTTCATCTTGTGTGCAATATCGGGTTTTTATTGTTTATATTCATCGTATTCTTGATTTCTTCTCATCTCTTATCTTGAATCAATCAATCACTTGGTTTCCGCACTCGTGATTGATAGAATATCGTGAACGGTTGTTGATTCAGGACCAACAATTGGTATCAGAGCCCTTATGAATCCTATTATCCGAAAACTCAAAGGGTTTCTTCTCAGGAGTCTGTGAAGTCTAAGCCGATGATGGTGCAGAAACCTAAGGCAATGAAGACTGTTACTCCTAAGGTTAAACCCTCTAATCAACATTGGGGCGCTGTCAAAGCTGAAAGAAAATCTATAAATCAAAACAACAGCTTTCCAAGTTACAAAAATTTCCAAAAACAGGTGAAGAAACCATTTTCAAAACAACCAAAGTCTGAAAAACCCAAGGTTACCCCTCCAAGGTAACTAAAACTGTTTTGAAAAATGATTTTAAAATGAAGAAGGGTTGAAATACCTAAAGTCACAACTCCAAAGGTGACTAAAACAAAAACTGTTTTGAAAAATAAATCTAAAACGAAGAAGGTTGAAATACCTAAAGTTGCAACTCCAAAAGTGACTAAAACAAATGTTAAATCACCTAGAACTTGGAAACCAAAAATCAAGGCAGCTCCATCACAACTTCCTGATTTCTCAAAGGGGATGTTCTTACAAGAAGTATCTTTTATTGATTCCTCAGGTGTACCCAGAAAAACAATGGCGTGGGTACCATTAGCTAACTAATCTCTCACTCTGTGCAGGAACGATCGAGGAGGATTATCACTAACGTTTTATTTACTAATTTGTTTGTTGATAAGTGATTGTCCAGGCACAGTTTAGGAGACGTATCTTCATCTCATGTCAAGTAATCTATACAATGGAAGGTATGTCTTTTTGAGAGGTAAAATGTCAAAATCACCATGAAAGGTACTGTTCTTAATTTGGTTGTTTGAATGATGAGGCAGCAAAGGGTCTTTTGAGTCAAACCTATTTCATTAAAGTTTCAATTAAGCTGTTGATTGATTATGTGTTTGACTTCAAATGCAATGAAGTGTGCATGTCATGAAACCCAATTTTCTAAAATTTTCAAATTAATACTTTGAAAGTTAGCTTGGCCAGATATCTTCAAAATTTTGTGTTTTGTTCTTTTAAGTGTGTTTGTGTGTTTTATTTTTTATTTAAAAAAAAACCTGAAAAAATGATGTTCACAAGATTGTGACATTAAAAATCAAAAAGCAAGGGGAAGAAATGTAAAGATGAAGAAAAAGTTGACCCCTCAAGAATAGTGTGCTTTTCAATTTTTAATTGTTTGTGTCTTGTTTTTGAGAAGTTTAGGGAAAGTAAAATGAATGTCCGAGTTGGAGATTGCTGACACGCGTAAGGCGGAAGTGAAAGGCAAGCTCCACGGTGATATGCTCGGTAGGCTCGACCTAAACTTATGACCTCCAATGAAAGTGCAGTGAACTTAAAAGATATATATGTTTAGTTTCCCATCCCAGGTTGCATGGTTTAAAAGACTGAGTCCCGACAAAAATGGGTTGAGAGTGGTAATTACGTAGTATTCACTCTCTCACACGCCATGTCTCTGCTGTCATGACTACACCACATAATAAAAAGAAAAGAAAAAGAAAAGAAAAAGAAATGAAAAAAAATATGAAAAAGAAAAGAAAATGAAAAATAATCACTCAGTTGGTCTTCTTTGCATGCATAGCGGCCGACCTGATCACCAACTGATGGTTAATAAAATAAGTGGTAGTCATAACGGTGTTGCATGGTTCCTCAAGCTGGGGGTTTGTGAATCCTCAATAAACTCTGAGGTTGGGTAGGTTTTGCTGTGTACGCTTGGGTGTGGGGAAAATTAAACATGACGGTAATATTGTACTATATTAAGCATGACGCATTCGGTTGGGATTAAGCGGGTTTGAGTTTAAAGTGGACAAACATACCGGCAATCACCTGGACTAGTTGAGTAACTGAAGCTGAAAAGGGTTCCTCAGTCAGATTCATACGGTTTGATCCCTTGTAAACTTTCTCATGTTTGGTTTGGTAAGTATTTCTTTATTTTTATCTTTCGTGTGTGAGTCGTTAAGTTCTTTTTGGTGTGTTTTCTTCTTGGCCAGGTTGATTTGAGAAGTCAAAATGTGTTTTTCATGGGTTTTAATGCATGACAATATGCCCCCGACAGATCTTGCCAAATATTTTAGGGGAAGGAGTATGGGATAATAAGTATTATCCAAAGGGAACTCGAGGATGATACTTATTATCTAATGGAAAAGACTTCCTCCGTCAGATCTTGACAAATTTTTAGGGGAAGGAGAGGGGATAATAAGTATTATTCGAAGGGAACTCGAGGATGATACTTATTATCTAATGAAAAGACTTCCATAATACATAGTATCTGAAGGGAACTTGAAGATAATATGTATTATCTCAGGGGAAGTCCTTAGCTGAGGGGAAGCTATCAGCTAAGGGGAAGTCTTTAAAGGTCTTGGGTTCAGGGGAAGTTTTATAGAAAACCCGTAATCTATATTAGGGTTTTTGGTTAAAATTATATTAATTTGAATCAACTAAACAGATGATAATTATCCTCTTACCCAAAGACCAGTCATCAAATGTCTGGTGGAGTTAAAATCATATTAATTTGAATCAACTAAACAGATGCTAATTATCCTCTTACCCAAAGACCAGTCATCAAATGTCTGGTGGAGTATATTTTTTTAAATGTGTGTCAGACAGGTTGATGAGAGAAAGATGTTGCTGCTGCTCAAAGTTAAAGAACCAGCCGGACAAGACTTCCGTCTGGAAAATCAACTATTCAGGGGAAGTTGTTGGTGTCTTTACAAGTTTCCAAAAGCTTCAAAAGTTTTTCAAAGAAAATGCTCACAAGTTTAGGGGAAGCTGAAGATGTCAAGTCGATCTTTGATGAAGAAAATGATGCAGAGAGCAGTCAGAGATCATGAAGATCCAAGATCAACAACCAAGTTCTTCAAAGTTAGAGGTGTTCAAACTTTTTACCCTCTAATTTTTGAAGATTCAAGACAGTTACCGAAGATTCAGCAAGAACCAATTCCTTCATGAGAAGCAAGTCAATGAGAATCCTCCATCTCATTAACTTGTTCATTTCAAGAAGTTCAAGCTGATGCTGATCAAGAGGAAGTTCCAAGTGCCCGTTATGAAACCCAATGAAGATTTCTGCAGAAAGAATCTTCATCAGCATCTATGCCAGCCAGTCAAGAAGAAGAATTTCAAAGATTGAAGACATTTAATATCACAAGCCTAGGGGAAGATTGTAGAGGCTAGATTATGAGGCTTGTAATATTAAATATGTTGGGCTGGGCTTAGATGGTTTCATTAGTTTAGTAGACTAGTTTGGTTATTGTATGTAGGCTAGTTTATGGTTAGGCTTGAGTTTACTATTGGGTTTATGACTCAAGAGGCCCAATAGTAAACCCATTGGGGTGCCTATATAAACCACACTAGACCTCCTCATTTGGGGCTAGCTGGGTTTACGATTTCTAGAGAGGGTTGCTGATTACGATCGTAAACCCGAGAGAGGAGCTAGTTTACGATTTTCTGTTTTGTACCCGACAAGTTCATCTTGTGTGCAATATCAGGTTTTAATTGTTTATATTCATCGTATTCTTGATTTCTTCTCATCTCTTATCTTGAATCAATCAATCACTTAGTTTCCGCACTCGTGATTGATAGAATATCGTGAACGGTTGTTGATTTAGGACCAACACACCTCTAACTTGCTTTTTGTTAAAGCCGTAATTTTGACCCAGAAAGGTCCTAAAATTTCTTCAGTCAAGTAGTTGTTCCTTCGTGTTTTTGCAGGTTTGTTATTTTTTTGTTTGCTCTAGCTGTATTATTTTATTTGTGAACCCTTTCCCTAAAAAACTTTGTTATGGATAATTGTTTTTGGTTTGTTGGCACTGGTATTTACTGATGTATAGATACAAGTATCTAAAGGGTTAATGAGTATGAAATGATTTTATACATTTATTGATGTATAGATCAAGTTATCAACCTACGGCTATTTTGGATTTGGTTGAATAAGAAACTATTTTATATGATATTATGTGCTTTAAATATTTCATATGACATTTCTATACCTATTCTTCATTTGTGGTACTTGCAGGAAGAACATGTAATAGAAGTTTTATGAATAAGGGCATAGTAAGTGTATGATGGCTCACCAGAGTCTCTATTGTACCATTTTCTTGACAACAAACATGGTTTTATAAAGGCTGATGTTATGCTTAAAATTATCTATATGTTGGGGATGAGCTTGGTCAAAGCAAGTAATGATAGATAATTACTGTTATTACCATCTAAAACACTTGCGTACAATCAAATAGAATGAAACCATGTGTTGTCGATGTGTTTCTAAATTGCTTCGACCCTGTTATGCCGGCAACAACGCGCGAATTGAAAAACTTGTATATTAATATAAAACATATAGGAAGAACAAAATGCTCACTTTATACATTTTGAAAGTTTTATAACTCCTAAAATCAATGGTAACATAATTAAAGCTCGAACTCTTAAAAGCTCTTCTTAAGCCTAGATATAAAAATATAATACTACGTTATCATCTTATTTTCATTCCATGTACCAAACTGTCCACTGATTTCAGGCTAAGTAAATTTTAGCGAAAATGAAAATTGTGAAACATTTTACATACATTTAATAAGAAATTAAATATATTCTTTTAATTGCATGAAATAATAACCTAGTCTTTAGTTACATTAATAATTCATCACCATATTCGATAGATTATGTCGATGCTAATTATGAGAATACTAATAACGTGTAATACAATATATCATGAGAGTGTCGATAAATTAACATAAAAGAAGTACCGCGTTGGTTGATTATAATAGTCGTCGCATCGCGCGGGTTTCCCTTATGTGTCGTCATCACAAGATATTGTCACCGCATTGTCGGGTTGCACCCTATGTCACGAGTCTTCTAAACTGTCGCCGTTGCAAAACACACATCGCGCTAACGAAACCGAATATCGTGTTGTAAATTGTTTTCGCCGACGAACACGCAAAAAAAGACAAATAACGTGCTATAAACTATCGCCCGCCGCAACGCGCAGGTACCCCACTAGTGTATATATGTATATATATTTTGGTCCTGAAACAACAATCGTTCATGATATCGTAAACACAAACAAGTGCGGAATCCTTGTTTGTGAGTGATTCGACAAGAAGATAATGAAATTGACTTGATATGAGATGAAGAACAAAGCAACACAATCAAATCTTGAATGAAACTTGATCAATTTTCTATTTGCCCGAGTTCACGATCGTAAATACAAGAGGGAGGCACAAAATCGTAATCGAGAACTACTAGATCATAAACTAGATGGGTATTTATACAACCCTTACAAAAGCCCTAACCTTGATCGTAAACCCATAAGAAGAACTAGCCCATCAAGCCCAAATCGTAATCATAACAATCCCACATCCAAGCAAGCCCAAGTCTAATGTTCATGCCTCACAATGTATAGCCCAACAATCTTCCCCTAGGCATGAACCATTAGACAGTCTACGGAAGAAGCAACTCAAATCGGAAGGTGTGAGACTCCTTCCTAGACCACCATTCATGCTCCACAATCCGGTTTGCTGTACCATGAAAGATTCCCACCCTTATAGCATTCTCAAAGTCAAGCTCATCACCTAGGATAGGTTGGGTGGCCAGGAGCTTGATATCACGCTCTCCAAACCTTAGCAGATCAACTGGATCATAGAAGCGGAATTCTCGCATCTTCTTGCAAACCACCACCACCTCATGAGTTGTTGGATCATAAAACCAATTGTCAAAATTCTTCACAAGTGTACCATCTTCAATCTCGTCCAACATGTTGATCACTCGTGTTCTTTTGGTGGGTGGTCGCCTCACTTCTCCTACAGGCTCATTCGTAACAGGGTCAGTTCCAGTTTGAACTCATCTTGTTTGGTTTAGGTCAAAGTTAGCAAAGTTTTCTTCAAGATGGCTCATGATCAGATTGTTACGAACAAGGTCTTCATGTGCATTCATCCATCTGTTAATAAATGGAGCCCTCAGCAGATTTCTCATATCTGTCTCAGTCCAGGAGTGAAATTGACCACGAGTTCTGTAATACTCCACTGGACTATAGCTATCTCTGATCACAGCAAACAGTTTCTTCTCTGCATCGTAGTGCCAACACAAAATAGGTTCACGACTCCCCCTTTTGTCAATTTCACTTTCTCCTATATCAATTGAGTACAGCTTAGGGGGAGGTCCGTGGAAGAAATCCTTGAACCAATTCTCATGACTTTTTGGTGCTTATGAAATGAATCTTCCTCCTCGAACATAGTCAGACATCTCAATGGTGTCATCACCTTCATCTTCATGCACTACATCAGCTGTTTGAGCACCTTGAGAAGAACTTTGTGTATTTGAACTATTAGCTCCCTTCAAGTCTTCCAACTTCTTCCTCAGTTCAAGATATCCTGCATACAGAAATCCAATACTAGCTTCATTTTTGCTCTCCTTCTCCTTCAACCTCTTGTTTTCTTCCTCTAGTTCTTTAATCTCTCCCTCTCTCCTCCTGTTTTGTGATAAGGGAAGTTAATTTGAGGATCAACACTTATCCGAAGGTCCACAAGCAAATCACCAGTTTGAACACTTTCCCCAATAAGTGTTGGATATGGACGGAAGCTTGGAATAACCGGGGGCTCGCTTGAGTCAGTTGAAATGTTGATCCTTACGGGGCTGGGCTCCACAAATGTGCTTTCAACTTCAAGGAATTGCCTTTCCTCATGAACTAGGCTTTGTTCATTCAGAATAGGACTTTCAGTTTGCATCGAAGTTGGTTCTTGTATATCAACCTGATCATCTGCCTGAAGTGTACTCTCCATATTTGCAGGTTCAGACATGTCATCATTCTGCACATTTGCACCCGTATGTTCAATTACCATCAGGCTTGAGCTTGTCTTCTGAAACTTGAATTTGATAGTTCTTGGATCAGATTTCTTTCTCGGTGAAGGTTCACATACTGGAATGGGTTCTATATGCACATCATCAACAGCAAAATCAGCATCCAACTCTTGTGGAATTGAATCACTGCTTGAAGAAGAGTTCAAGTCATCCCTTGTTCTCTTATGACTGATTAGCCCTAAATCCCCATAAATGTCGTCTGTCAGATTCTCATTTTCCGAGAAAATGTCATCCATCACACTTTCTTCATCCGAATGTATATTCTCTGGTTCTTCTTGAACATTTACAGGAA
>JBCNJP010000009.1:51332958-51359586 GCA_039602395.1 Deinandra increscens subsp. villosa | reverse complement strand
TTCAGATTTCATCTTATCTTTTCAACAAGTTCATATTTCATCTTATCTTTTCAACAAGTTCAGATTTCATCTTATCTTTTGATGTGACCAAAACCCTTTTGTTTTGGGTACCTTTTTTCAACAAGTTCAGATTTCATCTTATCTTTTCTTCGATAAACTCCTTTAGGTGTGTAGGTCGGTTTTGGAGTTTTGGCCACATTCCATTTTTCATCAACAGGTTTTGTCACTGGAGTTTTAGTGTTTAAAACCTTAGACTGTTGAGTCTTCATTGGTTTTGAACTTTGCTTCCCCTGAGACAAAGCTTGTTGTTTCTGATTTTTGTTTCCACCTGTCATCATTTTCTGCAACATACTAGTCTGTGGGTTTTACGGATAGTATGGTTGATAAGGTCTATTTAAACAATTTGCAGCAAAATGCCCTGGTTTTCCACACTGAAAACAATTCATAATTCTAGGCCCATTCACATGACTACACACATACGAACGCCTTGGGTAAGATGACTTCCACTCAGGCTTATCATCCCATTTGTGTATCAAATGTTTTGGAGCTTTCTCAGGTTGCGTAATTAAACAAAATTGTTCTGATTTTGATTTGTTTGTTCTGTTAAAAGTAGACATAACTTGGGGATAAGGGACAAATTCTTTAGGTTTAGACTCACGACCAGCTTTAGTATTAGGCACACGAATTTTGAAACCATTAACTACTTCATTGGAATTAGAAACACGTTTTGATGACATAGATAACATCAATTGTTTTGACTTGGACGCATTAAGTTCAGACACAGATGCCAAAACATCGTCCTTAGGTAAATCAGAAATTAAGCTACTAGACTGCTGACACTCTTTGATTCTCAAACAGTCAACATCCTTCCCAGAAACATCTTTGATCCTTACTTCATCTGCACAAGAAACAAAAACGTCAGAAGAACTAACATTATTGTTTAATGATTCCTGGGATGGACCTGAATCACAAGTGAATGTCACCGAACTACTCTGATTACCCAAACCATAGGTCATATGTTTCTCATTTTCTAACTCCTCTTCTATCATGGGTTTCACACCAACCAAAACACTATCTATGGGAGGTTCTGTTTCATGCATTTCTGATTCAGATCCATCTACCTGATCCTCCTCATAGATCATACCTATTATATCTCTAGGCACAGATTGAGGAACACTATTCTTATTCTTTTCAGAAAAGCTAATTCCTATTCCTCCTTTATCCTTACCAAATGTAACATCAGTTATGCAATTGGACAAAGCCTTACCAGCTTTAAGCATTCTTTTGTTTCTCATTTGATTCACATCTAATTTCACTTGCAACTCATTGTTATGATGTTTAAGTTCATCTACCTGCTTTCCAAGCTTAGCTATTTCTAACTTAGCATTATCATACAGGACAAACTTCTGAGTGGCAAGGGCTTGGTATTTCTCTATGTCTAGTTTCTGTGCTTTGACTTTCTCCTCACTCTTTTCCCATCTACCCTTAAATAAACTTCTAGAACATTGCATATCAAATAATTCTATCTCACTATTTTTCCAAAGTTGTCTAAGGCCAGGAATTAACCGAGCACAAGTGGGATTAGTACATACCTTTGTGTTGTCGACTTCGGCTGTGAATGCCTCCTTGTCTTCAACCAGGTTCTCCTCCTCATCTACCGGCTTCTCTTCAGTGACCACAAATGCATGCTCCTCTTCATCATCATTCTCCATCTTAGCAATCATAGTACGAGTTAGACTGAGTTCCCTTACTTGCGAAGCCCATTGATATTCCCCACAATCTTGCACAACCATAGCCTTTGTCTCTGCCTTTCCCTTACCATCTCCTGCTTTCTTCTCTTCTGGTTTCTCCTTCTTTGGCTTGGTGCATTCCCTTACAAAGTGCCCGTACTCATTACAGTTGAAGCATCAGAGCTTCCTCTTATCAAAACCCATTCTTATCTTATCCTGATCCTTCCAAACATTCCTTCCAGTTTTTGCCATAAACTTCTTGGTGCGGAAAACTGCCATTGCCATTTGCCAGGAAACATCAAGCATTTCCACGTCTTCAGGATGAATCTTGTTCAGCTCACATGAAAACATCTCAGCACGCACCAAAGTTCCAGCCATAAGGGCATGATAACTGTTAATGAATCCCATTCTAAGTGTAAAGTTTGGATCATTTGTGGCATTTGCCTCATCAGGGTTGACTGCTCCACTTGAATTTGCTTGAGATCGAGCCACAAAAGCAGTCGATTTTGTGTTTGAACTTGAATCATTTGCAGATGAACTTCCAGCCTATTTTGAGCCTACTTCTTCAGATAGGAGTGCCTGATTTAATTTTCCCGCCATGCTAAGTGAACTTAGATGATTCAGCTCTCTTTGTTTATCATCAATCATCTTTGACTTCAGTTTGTTAATTAGCTCATCAACAGTCAACTCATTCAGCTTGTTGTTGTCTTTGATTATTGAAATGTTAGTATTCCAGGACTTGGGTAAACTATTCAAGAGTTTCATATTTTTATCCTCCAGTCCGGGTTCAACGTCGTAGCTTGACATCTCAGTAATTAAGGACACAAATCTTTGAACTTGAGCTTTAAAGGACTCTCCTTGAATGTGATTGAACAAGTTGAACTTCTGCTTCAGCATCTATTTACGGCTTGCTTGATATCGGTATTTCCTTCATATGCAACCAGCAGAGCATCCCAGAGCTTCTTTGCAGTCTTGTACTTCTTAAACCCTTGTGCAATCTCCGGAGTCAATGCCATTGTCATGATAGCATACGCTCTCTCATCCTTGTTACACTTTTCCCAATCATCATCCGAGTATTCTGCTTCAGTTTTCACCACTCCAACTTTTCCTACTTCAGTGTGGGTAGGAATGAATGGTCCATTGACAACTGATCTCCAAAGTCTCAGATCAACACTTTTCAAATGGTTCTGGAATCTGTATTTCCATTCAAGGAAGTTATCAGCAGATGTGAGTCTGGGAGGACGGGTAGTCGATCCAATCTCAAAGTTCAGTTTTTGGTACATGCTCGGTTCAAAATCCATGACGAAAGCTTAGGAAAAATTAAAAAATTAGTCCAAATGAGTTTTCGATCGTAAACACCTGTTTACGATATTGACACGCTAGCAGATCGTAAACCCTGTCGTAAACACACCCGGATCGTAAACGCGATCGTAAACTCCTCCGGATCGTAATCTTGGTCGTAACTCCTCCGGATCGTAATCGAAGTCGTAAACTCCCAAAGCTCGAGTCTTGAAGTCGTAAACTCAATACAGAGTTGTAAACGCGGTCGTAAACACTCAAAAATCCAATCTTGAAGTCGTAAACACTTACTTGCAGCTCGTAAACCCAGATTTGTTGAAGAACACCGATCGTAAACTCCAAGAACAGCCCAGAAATGATCGTAAACACCAAAAACAACAACAAGCTTCCACTTTTTCCAGCCAAACACTCGAATCTAATATCGTGGAACATCGAATCGGTTGATTCTTGGCTCTGATACCAATTGTTGGTCCCGAAACAACAATCGTTCACGATATCGTAAACATAAACAAGTGCGGAATCCTTATTTGTGAGTGATTCGACAAGAAGATGATGAAATAGACTTGATATGAGATGAAGAACAAAGCAACACAATAAATCTTGAATGAAACTTGATCAATCTTCTATTAGCCCGAGTTCACGATCGTAAATACAAGAGGGAGGCACAAAATCGTAATTGAGAACTACTAGAATCATAAACTAGATGGGTATTTATACAACCCTTACAAAAGCCCTAACCTTGATCGTAAACCCATAAGAAGAACCAACCCATCAAGCCCAAATCGTAATCATAACAAGCCCACACCCAAGCAAGCCCAAGTCTAATGTTCATGCGTCACAATGTATAGCCCAACAATATATATATACATATAGGTGTTAGAGCATATTCCTTTGCTACCGTGTGTCTTGTGTATTGTATCTAGTCTAGAGCGTCTGTATGAGTCAAAGTAGTCAACATCTATTAGAGGACGTACCAACTGGTATGTAACGTGGTATGATGCTTTTAATGACTACTATAAATAGTTCGTGTTAGAGAGTGTTCAGAACTTCTGTCATTTTCAATACTCTTAACTGTGTGTGTTCTTGAGTGTTTCTCTCCCTACATTGTAATCTTTCTGAGTAAATTAATAAAGCAAAACTTTATTTACCTCCATGTTATTCGATAAACCGAATCTAGCAGTAGTAAGATCCTTATGTGGTTTTACAAGTAGTATGGGAGGAAGCAGCGTACCAATTTGGTACGGCGTAACTGCCAGCGTTCCAGAAAGTAACCATCGCGTACCAACGATGAAGATTGCCTTGCGTACCAAAAACCAGCGTACCAGAACCTTTAAAGATTGCCTTGCGTACCATAAAGCATACCAAAGATGTACCAGCTGTTCTTCGAGCGTACCAACGGCGTACCACGCTAAATTTGACTGAATTTTAAGAAAATGGTCGATTTGAACTGTAATTCGCAGCAGTAGACTCCGAAAAAACTCTAGGAATGTTTAGAAATCAATTTTAAGCTCAAAATCACTTGGGATTGGACAGAAATGATGAAAAATGAAGAAAAACCCAATGTTTCTCACTCTAGAATCCGAAATTGACTAAATCGCAGCAATAGAGAGATTAGAAGTAGTCATTAAAAGCAACATACCACGTTACGTACCAGTTGGTACATCCTCTAATAGATGTTGACTACTTTGACTCATACAGACGCTCTAGACTAGATACAAAACAACGAGACACACGGTAGCATAGGAATATGCTCTAACAAACCCCCCCTTAACGTGTAGTGTATCTATGTATCTATATATCTAACTAAACATCAACCTTTAGTATCACTGCTTTCGATCTTCAACTTGAAATCTTGTCAGAAATAGAGCTTGCATGGCTGGATCAATCTTGAACAATCTTTGAACATCAAGATCCACTTGTGAAAGATATTACATACTCACCCTGTCACCATGCTCGAGTCTTGTCACATAGATAACCTGCAATTTCGGAAGACGGAAACACGGCTTTCATTTTCTTTTGAAATTTAATTTAATCTTGGCGCAAAACTTCTCTTCGAGAATCCAAGATATAGTTTTGAAATCACAATTTTGTATCTTGTATCGATCTGTCGAAAACAAATAAGAAACAAAATCTTTTTGGCTTTTTGTAACTTTATATCAAAACACACCCGAAATATTTTTGGCTTTTCTAAGTTTATGCTAAAACACACCTAAAATCTTTTTGGATTTTTCAGATGAAAAACATAAATGCAATACAGAAATAAAATACTGAATCACACACTATTTTTGTCTTTTGCGAGAAAGATCACAACTTGGGATCATATTGGTCATGACATGCTGAACTACACTTCAATTTCAATTACTTCAGCACACAAGTCATGTCGATTGCTGGTATAATTTGTCCAATTTAAACTCAGGCACAATCATACTCATAACATCTGGATATATTATTGTATTGATTAGATTGCTTTGATCAGTGTACCCCACACTATCAGACATTCTCAGATATGTATTTGCTTATCACACTTTTTGATTTCATTTATGATTTGATCACATAATGATTGTATTCATGATTTAGTCAACTGTGTTCCATGCAAAAAGAAATAAGAATGTTAAATCGTCTACCTTAAGGTCGATCTTTCGATACGGAGATAAGGCATCGGATTTAACAAAATAAGAAAATAAAAACAAGTTGAAATTGTATAACCCAACAACAATCTGGTCGGTACTCCCGTACACGCAGAGAAAGTCCGATGAGTTATACGAAACACCAAAGAAAATAAAGCAGAATGTCAAACGAATAACAATCAGGTCGGTCTTGTGGACACGTAGAGAAAGTCCGGTCGTTTGACAAAATAAAGACAATCAAACAAGTTTAAATCTTTGCAAAATGAACACATGTATACACAGTGACTTCTCATTTCTCTTTTTCACATATCTTTTCTTGATATATCATGAGGTATGTATCAAGATGTTGCCCACTTAGTCAAGAATTAGTATTTAATGAATATCACATTTGAATACTTTCTGATTTAATGTCGAGCTACCAAGCACATCGAGCAAATGATCTTATGGCTTTTTCATCTATTCATGAGTCAGACACATAAGCCAATGTACCATCATTTCCCAAATATGTCAGATACAATTTCTCATTTTTCAATGTCTTTGTATTTTTTCCATTTTCTCCCCCCTTAAAATGAAAACTCTATTTTTGGATTTTCATTTAAATAAAACATAAAGACACTATTTTTGGTTTTTCAATTTTCTCCCCCTAAACTACAAATGAAATGCATTAAAGAAAGAATATTGACCAATCGATACTGATGCCTTTAAGTTTTTAGCTTTCAGGAAAAAAAACTTTCAATTTTTGAAAGATGAACATTCAATTTAAGTTAAGCTGGAAAATCCAATATCAGCAACTGCTTGAAGCTTGAACTTCACAATCACTCATAGGTCTTCTTGAAGTAACCTGCACACTGGATTTAAAGATTAGTATTCAAATGACCCGAAGCACACAGTTTCTGGTCAACCAGTGTCTTCTTCAAAATTAGTTGCAGCCGTGCTAACGACTTTAGGTCGCCACTGCATTTTTACTTTTTCATTTTTAACTGAGTCATCATCACTTGATGAATCACCAACACTTGAATCAAGTTTAAAAAAATGATTTTATTTAGATTTTGACTTGGAAGGTGTAGACTCAGTAAAAATCCTGCCTGATTCATCAATAAATGTGACAGATTTGTTTGAAAATGAACTTTTTACAGTTTCAGGATAATCCTCTGCAATGTGTCCCTTTCGGCGACATTGATAGCACAAACGATAGGATCGTGGAGATTGTGATTTGTCCTGAACTGAAGGACATCTATCAATAAACTCAGAACCATCAGAAATATCATCAAAAATTTGAAATCGGTTAGAATGTACCCATTTCGATGTAGGACTTCGAGGTGTGGAATTTGATCCAGAGGATGAAAACTCATTAACCTTTTGAGCATACCGAGAAGAACTTTCAGATGAAGCCTTCTTCTGAATCTTACCTCTAAATCCCTTTTCCATTGTTTTCAGGAACACTTGAGCCAAATGATAGATTTGTTCCAAGCTTGTGTCTTTCTTTTCTTTTGGAACTTTCTTGGGAATATTCTTCTTGACAATCTTCTCAAAATTCTTACCCTCACTACCCAACCCTGAACATTTCTAACCTCGTAATTTTGATAAATCAATTTGAGAATCGGAAGGACCAGCTTTAGCAACTTGATTGAATGCTGCTTTAATATCCTTCAACTTGTTAGCTTCTACCAAGTTAGCAGCAGCTTGCTCTTCACTCAACAAACCCTCATTTTTCTCAATCACCATATCAGCAGAGATGATTCCTTCATCAGAAATAAACCCACGAGAAACAAACTTTGATGGCGATTTATCAAGTAGACTTTCCTCCTTTTCCACTTTCTTGTTTGGAACCGTGGATTTCTTCTTCTCAGATTTCTTAGGAACAAATTCAGAATAGTTACCAATTGTTTCAGACGATTTGACATCAGCCATAGGATTAGTTTGAACCAATGGGGGTGGTAATTGATTGAAATCTTCACCGCCAAACACTCTTTTAAAATTTTCGTCGTTGCACAAATAACTTGTGAAAAAATGTGAATTCTTCAAATTATTTAGTTGACGATTCAAATCCAGAATTTAAACATTTAAATCTGCTATCTTTTTCTGAGCTTCACCCAAAGCCTTTTCTGAAACTCTGCTAGACAAAGACTTTTCTCTTCTCAGTTTATCATGGGCATCAAACATTTCCTGTGCAACTTTTTACACCTTTCCTTGATGAATTTCTACATTTCGTGTCAACAATTTGTTTACTTTTGTCAGATCGGTGACTTTATCTTGTAATCTTTGACTGGAGGACTTGATAATCATTATTCGAAACCATGATTTCATCATAAGCTTTCTGAAGTTCAAAATTGGTAATCAGTAGTGATTCCACTCTTGCTTTAGATTTCTTATACAAGGCATCAAAATCTCCAATAGCATCCTTTGCTTCGAATTCCCACTTTTTAACCTTTGTAACCAACTCAACATTTTCATTTTGTAACTTCAAGGTTTGTTCTTTATGAACAATAACCATCTCATCCAATCTTGCTTTTAGTTCTAAAACCTCTTCTATCAACACCTTCTTTTCTTGTTCCAACATTGCATTAGCTTTGAAACTCTCATCGGAAATCTCACACTTTCTTTTGTAACCTTATATCCCTTCTTCTTTCTTTTCATGTTCCACAATCAACCCTTCCTTTTCGGAAAATAAATTCTCGAATATTTCTTTCTTTTTGAGCACAAAATTCACATGTTGACTCATACCCACCAATTTCAGAATCACTTGTTTCAGATGCACTTGGTTGAGATTCAGAGTCACTTGATTCAACTTGCATAGTAGCCATCAATGCATAATTTTATGAAGAATGAACTAAAAATGCAGATTCATCTGGAAAATCCTTAGCCCAATCATATCCTTCCTCGGCCACCATTGCTTTTGCATCTTTATTATGGTCATCATTATCTGAAGTACTTGGTTTAGAAGAAGATTGCTTGCATTCTCGAGCAAAATGTCATAATTTGGAACATTTGTAACATTTCAGTTTAGACTTGTTTAAACCCAGGTTGCCTCCTTGAATATTAGAATGCTTGCCATGTTTGTTCATAAACCGTCTTCCTCTTTCAACAAGCATAACAAACTGCCAATCCAAATCTAATTTATGCAGCTGATCATCATCCATCTATTTTAGATCCTCCGAAACCAAACCAGAATTACCAATTTGACTAAATATGGATCTAGATGAAGATGATATGAAAGCAGATAACAAAGCAGCTAGACCTTCGGTTACTTAAGCAGGAGTAGACTTGTTTGATGATCTATCAGGAATAGTAAAACTGCAACCCGAAGAATAACCAGGAATGTGATTTTGCTTTAGCATGCACAATAGCAGAATTCTCTCTAAAATATACTTCAGGATTCTGAACATATGGAATTGCTGACTTTTTCACAAGTAATTCCATTTCCCGAGCTTGTAATTTGCTTATCAACTGATTGAATGTCCAACATGAGTAGTTTCGATCATTCGACAACATCATCACAAAATTCTCCCACTTTTGGGGTAGAGCTTCCAGGAATTTCTCCTTTAATTCATCATTTTCTTTCTTAACACCTACAATGTCAAGTTCATTGATTAAATATGAAAACCTTGCAATCAAATATGTGATATTCTCATTATCACAAAGCCCAAAATTATCAAACTCTTTCTTCAAAAATTTCTTTCGAGTATTCGTGTACTGATCATTACCCTCACATCTTTCCTTAATAGCATCCCATAATTGTTTCGATGTTCAAACATTCTTAAACTGATGCATCAAATCTTTAGGTAATGCCATCGTGAGAAAACTATAAGTTTTCTTTTCTCTTGCAAATACCTTCTTTTCTTCAGGCTCAAAATCACTTATCGATTTTGGAAAGTATTAGCAATCAACGGATACTCATATTGTTTTTCAATCGGAATCCAACAATCAACATCTTGTGAGTATATGTAAGATTCAAATCTTTTCTTCTAGTTATGATAATCTTCCAATCGAAGTAATTTGGGAACGTTCTGAGTTGTTCCGATTTCATTATCATAGTTCATCATGGCATAGTTCATCATGGCTTGCATCGGGGTTTGCATAGCTGAAAACACTTGAAAATCACTCATCTTGAAGTTAAAAATCGAATGTCAAAACTTCAAACTCAAAAACGGAGGTCTTCCAAGCGGATTTTGGGGGTCAAACCGGAGAGTACTGGCCGTTAGGCTAAAAAAGCATCACTACTATAAAAACTGCCTTCCTTGACACGCGAACGATGACACTCGGTCATTCTTGACGTGCAAAAAAAAAGTGTCATAATAAAATGTCAAGAATAGATAAATCCTAAGTATAGATGATGCGCATTTTTGTGTGTCATGAATTTCTGTCATGTATAAAAAAACACGGAGGACAGCTATAAACGCGCGTCAAGAAGGAAGTGTCGTTTTTAAAATTTTTGGCGCCAAAATCTCCCCCCAATATTTTGCCCTAGATTTCCCCACCCTTCCCCAAAACTCATCTCGCCGCTCCACGCACCTAAAAACCCTTTCCCCAAAAAACCTTCTCTGCCATAACCGTGTATCTCCACCGTCTCGGTGCCGGCCGCCACTCCACCACCACGACCGACGTCTTTCCACCATCGACGTCTCTTCTCCACCGACGCCTCTTCTCCACCTTCAATCTCTTCGCATCTCCACCGACACCAGTTCTTATTCAACAGGTAACCTCCTAACATGCGATTTAAAATTTGGGCTTTTCTATCTGCTTCTATGATTTGTAACATGCGATTTCTAATTAGGGCTTCTGCATCTATGTTTAGTTCTGTGATTTCTTAACCCGCATCTGTGTTTAGTTCTGAGATTTCTTAACCTGCGATTTCTTAATATGTGTTTAGTTATGCGATTTAATTAAGGCTTCTGAATCTGTGTTTATCACACCAAAACATAAGCAATTGATTTGGTTTTTGTATTATCTGCAATGTTCTTAACCTGCAATGCTCTAATCTGCAATGTTCTAAAATCTGGTTCTGCCTCTGTTTTTTTTCTCATTTCTACAGTAGTATAAGTTCAAAAACTGTATGTAGCATGCCTTAATCTTTTGTTGATAATATAGCAAATATCATAGATATATATGACAATTTATATCCAAACAACCATAAAAGATATTTCAGCTTCTTGGATTTTCAAAAGAAATGCTATTAAGTTTTGTGAGTACCACTTTCAATAGCCGTTGAATTTGGTAGATCGAAGGTCTTTGTGAACCTTTTAATAACTTAGATGCTTAAACTCTCCAAGAATTTCTTGTTAATGCAACCTCAATTTTGATGATAAAAAGATAAAACTAACATGATTCATCGTGTCCAGCGATTTGTTTCTTTCGCTTTGTTAGACACCACGACAAAAAATCCGGTAAAGTAAGAATGGCATTCATAAAATAAAATGTAATTGAACATCTTTGATCTGACATAATAGCCTAGTAAATCAGATGTCATAATATCTTTTTATTAATTTATTGCCTACTATGTGGCCATCTTTTTGTGAACATAAATATTATAGTACACAGTACACTTAACATTTTTTTCTTAGAAACTGACCACATTTGTTACAACTATGTAGCCTTTTGCATCCCTTTCTATAATTCCATAATCCTAACATCTATAAATGAATCAAATTTATGCTTTAGAACAACTTCATTTTTAATAGAAGACGCTGATCTTATAGCAATTTCAGGCAATATTCCCCTTCCCACTAGTACAAAAATTGGATACGGTGACATACAAAAGTCGTCACCATAGGTACTTAGTGACGCTTTTTTTTCTCGAAAAGTGTCACCGAAGGAACAACCATTATATGCTACATATGGTGACATCGAAAATGCGTGACCGTAGCACATAAAAATCTATCACTATAGACTAGAAGTGTCACCATAGAGTAGTATTTTTTTTCCATTTTTATCAAATAATGTCAATATAAAGCGCTTGTAGTGACATATCTGTTTAATATTTGTGACACCATGTCACCAAATGATCACATCAATTTTGTTCTGTATGTGACATTTTGTTGGTAATTGGCCACATTATAATTTTTCCAGTGTGACTATAGACTAGTGATTTTTCTTGCTGGATCAATGAATTTATTGAATAAGGTCACCATAAACCCTTTTTAGTAACACTTATTTATTTTGTAGTGACATAATGTTCTCAAATGGTCACATGTTTTCGTGTTCACTGTGACGTTTTGTTAACAGTTGGTCACATAACAAATATTTAGGTGTGACTATTGTTTAGATTTTAGAGACACACAATTTTGTTACGTGTGACAATATCATGAAAGTTGATGTAGAAATAGTTTGAAGTGTGACTATTTCATTGTTTTTAGTCACACAAAAATTTCTTAAACTGACTATTGGTTGGTATATGGTGACAATTAAACACCTAGTTGTTAATATAAAGTGACCATTATATACCTTTTAGTCACATAAGAGAAATATAAATGTGACCAGAATTGTTCTATAATCACATTAAGTATTTGTAAGTGTCATTTTTTGCTAACCTTTAGTCACATTATCTTTAACCTTTTGTTATTACATTCCCATTTAGTCACATATGTTACATAAATACATCACCCTAACACACTTTTTTAGTTTCTATGTGACTGTTTATGTATTATGGATACATGTACTTACGTAGATTGTGATTATATGTTGTTATCAATAACATAGTTGTTAATATAGAGTGACCATTACATACCGTTTAGTGGCATTAAACAAATGAAATTGAGACAGGAAACATTTTATAGTCACATTAATTAGTTGTAAGTGTCACTTTTGTTATAGCTTTGTAAGATCTTCTTAGGGTTGGTGGCAACTCAAACATATCATCCTTAGTATTTGTGCTCAAAATTGTAAAACTTTCACTTTAACTTGTATTTTATACTTGGATAATTCTTTTAATTCTTATGTTAATCACTCAAGTGTTTGATGTTTTGTGTTTCATATGTAATGTCTTAACTTGTGTTGATTATTGATATTGAAGAAGTTGCCCTTGCACATCTCAATTACATTGTGAAAGTCTGAATCCAAATTCTGAGTCATTTCAAGATAATCTACTTGGCTAATGTTAATAATTGAATGTGTCTTCGTAATAACAACCCTTAGTGATTCAATAATGATACTTGACATTTTCGGAGTGTACTTAGTGATTTCTGGACATTCTTGGCGACCTCACCAAGAGTCTTGGCGACCTCACCAAGATTCTTGGCGACCTCACCAAGATTTGGCGATCTGGGAATTGCTCTTGGCGATCTGGACTTGGTCTTGGCGATTTGGTGACTTGGTTTTGGCGACCTTGCCAACCCTTGGTGAGCTCACCAAGTCTTGGCGAGCTCACCAAGTGGTCTTGGCGATCCCAACATTGGCCTTGGCGAGTTCACAGTTGTTCTTGGCGCTCTCATCAGTCTGATGACATAAAATTCACTAACTTCAATAACATTCTCTTGATTTCTTTGCAATCACGACCTGTGCTCTCTCAAGTATAAATATCAACACTAGAATAACCTAGAATAAGCACCTGGACAACTGTTTTGAAGAGAGAGAGAGCACTTGTGTGTGAAAACCCACGTGTTCTTGAGTTTCAGACATGAAATCTAAGGATTTCAACAAGCAAACAACATGATTTGATCATGGATTCATGATTTCCGCGCTTGGATCTGTGTATTGGATGAGTAAAGGCTACAAATTGGTCCTGACAAATGGTATCAGAGCCATTGTTCTTCATGTTCTTGAGTTTTCTCAAAAACTTGAAGAATCACTCATTCAAGTCATCAAATCTAGTTGTTTGCTTGATTCCTTGAACCATTTTGAACGAAATTTCACAAGGAATCTGTTGGAATGCTTAGATTTCATCAATAATCACAACAAATGGGTCAATTTTTGAATTTTTCAGATTTATGCGAACACAGAGCATACGTGCTGTGCATTTCTTTTGAAAAATAAAGTCTATCTTTCAATGAATTTGAGTCAAAATTGAACATGCATACATGTTAGACTCATGATTTAGGGATGATAGCAACTTGAATCATTCAAAAACATCAAGTATTGAATATTTTAGAGCAAAAACTGTGTTCTTGGAAGTTTTTCATAAGAATCACTGTTTGATTCGATTTCACATAGATTAAGTGGTTTTTGGAGCTTGTTGTAGTTAATAAATTTGTTCCTAAGCAAATTTCTAAACTATTGGTGCAATAAAAACTAGATTCCGTGAAATTTGATTTTGACCTAGTGATTATGCTCAAGAACATAGCTGAAAATTTTCTAAGTCTTGAAGATTTTGAAATTTTCAAATTTCAAATTGTTGATTGATTGATTCAAACTAAATAAGCTTCATGATGTTTGTTTTGTAGGTTTTGAGCAATTAACCTCAATCTTAGCATCCGTTGAAGCAATTTCTGAGATTTCAACCCGTTTGACCCATTAAGCATTTTTGTGAAGAAACACAACTTCTTTCATCATGTCTGAGTTCAATTCTGGAAATCAAATGTTCCAAGGGCATAATAGGCCTTCAAAGCTACTCGGGGCCGCCAACTATGATGACTGGAAAAAGAAGTTTCAGTGTCACCTCGAGACCTAGATTATGACCTATTGACATCTGTGAAGTGTGGTCCTAAGGTGTTCTATGCGGATCCTGTTCCTGTGGCTAGTGCTAATCCACCTAACCCTCAGAGACGTGTAATAAAGAAAGTTGAGGACTATTCACCTGCTGAATATAATCAAATGAAGGTTGACAAACGTGCTCTCGGGTGTATCAAAATGGCACTATTTGATGACATTGCCTTCCACTTCATTGAGGCAACTTCTGCTCATGAAATCTGGGTTGCACTAGGGAAGAAGTATGAGGGGAACATTGAGAGCAAAGAAAGGAGACTGGACTCTATCAAACTGCGTTTCAACACTTTTGCTCACACCGCTGGAGACTCATTTGAGACTCATGTGACAAAATTCTGCAGACTTATCTGTGAGATGTAAAATAACCAGATCCGACCTGAGATGCCAGCAATATCTAAGAAGATTCTAAAGTCACTTCCTCGGTACTTTGCTCCATATGTTATCTATCTGCTTGAAAGTAGTGACTTAGCCACTTGTGAATACATGGATCTCATTGACAAAGTCAGAGCCTATGAAATTGCAGCTTTTGAAAGAGATGGAAATTCACTCATGGGGAAGGTTACAAATAAGAGTTGTTGGAAGTAAAATCTATGTGACTGACGCCATCAAATCTGTTTACCGAAGCATTCGACTGAAGAATCCATGTGAATTGATTCAGAGACACGGGTTGTGATGCTCAAGGCTTGCGAGATTGGACCAAAGACCATTTTCTGGAAAACTCAACCGTTCGGGTCAACGGTCAATGTAAAAGTCAACGGAAGATCAGTTCGAGCAAGTCAAGCTTCGTATTAATTAAATCAACGTTGATTTAATTAATAATTATTTTATTCAAGTTTATTTGTATTATGTTCATTTATTATGTTTTTACTAGTTAGTCACCCTCTCTATATATACTAGCCGTGTGCCCGCGCGTTGCGGCGGCGGCAGTTCATGGGCGTGTTATTCGTCATTTGTTTGCTTGTTATGGCGACGGGCGGCAGTTTATAGCGCGTTACTTGTCTTCTGTTTGTGACAATTTACAATACGATATTCATTTATGTTAGCGCGATGCGGCACAACGATAATTTATAGTGTGATACTTACACGTTCGGCGACTTCAACAATTTACACAAATCATGATATATGGTGCACCCACATAATGCGACGGTGATAGCAATCAACCAACACGATACAATGATGTTGGTTACCTCATCATGAGAAATCCCTTTCGTTACCTCACCATTCACTTCACCAATCAACTTGATTTAAAGCAAATGAATTATTAACTTAGATGCAAATGAATCATTGATGACGGATTTTTAATAAGACCAAAACATCATACCTATTAATGTTGTTAAAAAATCATACCTATTTATGCTTTGACCATGAGAATCTTCTAAACTCGTATATAACAACCAACAAATACATAAGTGTAACAAATATTAGAGCAAATTAAGATAGCTTTAAAATATGTTCGCATGATGGCAAATAAAAATAAATTACAATGACATATTTGAATAGAGCAACTCTTAGAATAAAACCACGACCCCATCAAGTATATACTATATGCATAAGTTTAGGATCACTGAGAATTGTTAAACCAATCTAGGATCCAGTAAGCACAAAATTTTGCGTAGATTATTCATATTGAAATACAACTAAAACTAACACTACACAAATAACAAAAGAACAATCAATCAAAATTGTGTCCTAACGCTCGTGCTTCTATGTGTACATTCCTTGCTTGAGTGTTCTTAAACTTTAATTGAATGCATTCAAACCACCATTATTCAGGCGTTCGAACTGTTTCTTCAAATACAAACATAATTTCCACATAAGGATGAAAACTGGTTTAGAAATGACTATAAGGAAGCACCAAATGAACAACAAATAGATGGGTGATTTTAACCCATCCATTAAGACATGAACGATGATAGTACTTTCATCAAGAACAAAGTTCATTTAGTTTTGATGTTTTTATGTACTTTTATATTGCTTTGTCTTTATCAAAAGAATTCAAATAGAAACCAAAATTTCTAAAGATTGCAAGTATGCTGATGCCTTCGTGTATAAAAGTAAATAGAAAAAATCTCTGAACAAGGATTATTGCAGTCTCGTAAAGCCAACCACCTACTTCAGCACCAGTTGCTGCAACCCGGCCACCACCAGCATCTTTGATTAAACTAATTCTACAAGGTAGCTTGTTTTTAGAAATCATAAGGTCTAACCTTTGAATACAAATTTGCTGAACACCTGCAAAACAGCAAAAAGGAAGCGAAAAATACCATTAGTTAAGATACAAAAAAAACCGTAAACTCAATAAGAAACTACATTAAAAACATGGAATTTAACAAATCTCGGACGTCATCATGGAACTAAAGGTGAGAAAGAAATGGCATGACTAAGAAAGTTGAACGCAAGAAGGGTCTAACCTTTGAATAATATAAAATTACATGACTATTATCCGCTGGATGTAATTGATGACAATTATTAAAGTTATTTAGTGGTGTTCAATAAAATTTTTGATTTAACCCAGAAAGAAAAACACATGCGAATAAAACATACCACTGAAAAAAGAATACACGCGAATAAAGCCAAAAAGAACCTTTAGGTAAAAGGTGAGGATATATAACCTCCTTATGTATGCCCAATAATGCATGTGTATGCTAGCCCTGCGCAGGCATACTTCTACTCCTGTACAGGTACGTTTCAAAGAATTATACGGCTGTATAACAAGCCCATTTTTCAGGTTGTATTAGCGAATTTCACAACCATGTATTTAACAGCGCTGTATGGCTGTATTTTCCCAATCTTATACAGCTGTATAACAGCTTCTGTACAGCCTGGAAATCCACCAACACAGCTTGTTAGCTTTTCTCATTCCAGAAACATTGGTTTGTTTTAGAGCAACCTGCACAACCTGGGAATCCACCAGTACGAAAATAAATCCCAGAAACTGAAAGGAGTAGAAAGTTAGCACCTTGAGTTGGTGACCATGTAGCTCTGATTCATTCAAGAGTACAACATTCTGAGCAGCTTCAAGTTCCAAAAGAATTATTGATCTCAAAATAACCAAATAAATAAAAATGGAAAAAATATAAAAAATTTGATGGTCAAAAGTCTTATTTAAAAAAAAAAAATTCTACATCAGCATATGAGATAAACCCAAGCTCATTGGAGCCAGATTTGGGGCACCTAAACCAGCTATGAGTTCGGTCAATTGACTTCTGACTACCATTATATGTTCCTTGACACTTTGGTTATGAACGCAATTGAAACCATGATCAGTTTGAAATGAAAATACATTCAAAGAAAAGAAATCACAGGAGCCATAAATACAACTTATCGATTTTTCCTTTATAGCACTCCCAAGCTTAGAGTCTGCAACAGCTAATGGCTCGCGATCAAAATGCGCCGGCAAGAACTTGCACAAACCTTTGTTTGGTTGCTGTCAAGCAACAAAGCAGCTGCAGATAGTTCTTCCGATGAAATATGTCATCCGAAATCTGAGCATTTCGTCCCCTAAAATCAATTTCATGAGTGGTTCACATTATTATACAACAGATGAAAAAAAAACACAAAACACAGATGAAAATTTGAAGAATAAAATTCTCAACCTGCCCAAAAATCAAAGAACCGACAGTATATTTTCCCATAACCAGGACAAATAAATCATCTATGATACAAATCCAGCATAAAGATAGACTTACAGGGATATCAGAGATGTAATCATTATGTGTGGCACATCTTAAAGCACATAACCAGCATCCCTTGTAACTCCTCGATCTCGCTCCTCAAACCATATATAGGGGGAGGGATGAGAACCCTAAATCATAAGACAGCTCTCCTTGATGAATTGTCTGCCAGGACACCCAATTAACAGCCAAAATTAATTACTTATTCCACAATCACAGAGGCAAATATAACAAATTAATACGTCCAGAGCCGTGAACAGAAAAAAGTCAATTCCTAAAGTATGGTTGTGTACATCCCCATCTGCAAAACATTATGTATGTTAGGGGCATTAGATGAAAAAAAAAAGCAGCTAAATCTGGAGGCTGATCTGTTCCTACATGTGGATTAGCCTAGAAAAGAAATCGTCTAGGATAGGAAAATAAACTAAAATTAGTAAGCAAAATAGCTCATCAGATAGATCAGACACAGAGATTGAGAGAATACTAACAACCACAACATTTGTAACCAAATGGTAAACTCTTCCTCGAATACACGTCGAACCATTGTCCGTCTTGGCACCACCACACAACTTGCTATCTTGCCTGCAAATCAAGCAATATATGATACAAATTAGGCAAAGTTAACTATAATATAAATCATATAATCATAAATCATATAATCAAAGTTAACCGTAATTTAAATCATATGATTGAAGGTTATAAACATGTTTGAAAAATCAAAAGATCTTAAATATCACAAATGTAACTTGTAATATCTGAAATATTCTTGGAAATCTAGAGATGGTAGTAAGAGTTGATTACTTACTGAAATAAATAAAGGAGTCCCAGCTTGAATTTGACATCCTTCTTCATCACCCTTATAACATTCCTATCTACACACAACAATCTTGGAAATTTGCATACTAAAGATATAGAACTGATGAAACAAAAAGAGAAACAATAAACTCATCATAATTGAAACACCAAGTGACATCTAATACTTTTAATGGGCTAGTTAAAATTTTCGTAGTAAAGTTGATGGATCACTTGCTCGGGTCAGAAGTAGAGAAAGTAATGAGATAATGTCACCAAAATGATAAATCCATGGCTATGTAAGCATGGTTTATGAGATTATTAAACAAACAACACACACCGGCTCAATCAAAAGAATTAATTATAAAAATATAGAAAAAAATTTCAAAGAAGAACGAACCCTAGAAATGAATTCACCGTAGAAGAATCAGCCCTAGGTTTGAATGAGGCACAAAATCTATCTGGTTCCACCTCTTTTTGTTGCTGAATGTGTTTTTACAGCCTTACTATTTTTGCAACCATACTGTTTTTTTAACCCTTTTGTTTAAATCTTTCCCACACTCCTAAGTTGTGGATTTTTTTATATGAGGAATAATTTAGTATCTATCTGACTCAAGAATATGACCAGGTATTAAAGGGACCTTGTTCATTGTTGCAACTCTAAAATTTAAAGGGAATAAAATAGCAACTTACAAACATGATTTTCAAGTTCATTAATCATGTCGGTTACTATCGGAAACTAAAAGTGAAATATAAATGTGACCAGAATTGTTCTATAATCACATTAAGTATTTGTAAGTGTCATTTTTTGCTAACCTTTAGTCACATTATCTTTAACCTTTTGTTATTACATTCCCATTTAGTCACATATGTTACATAAATACATCACCCTAACACACTTTTTTAGTTTCTATGTGACTGTTTATGTATTATGGATACATGTACTTACGTAGATTGTGATTATATGTTGTTATCAATAACATAGTTGTTAATATAGAGTGACCATTACATACCGTTTAGTGGCATTAAACAAATGAAATTGAGACAGGAAACATTTTATAGTCACATTAATTAGTTGTAAGTGTCACTTTTGTTATAGCTTTGTAAGATCTTCTTAGGGTTGGTGGCAACTCAAACATATCATCCTTAGTATTTGTGCTCAAAATTGTAAAACTTTCACTTTAACTTGTATTTTATACTTGGATAATTCTTTTAATTCTTATGTTAATCACTCAAGTGTTTGATGTTTTGTGTTTCATATGTAATGTCTTAACTTGTGTTGATTATTGATATTGAAGAAATTGCCCTTGCACATCTCAATTACATTGTGAAAGTCTGAATCCAAATTCTGAGTCATTTCAAGATAATCTACTTGGCTAATGTTAATAATTGAATGTGTCTTCGTAATAACAACCCTTAGTGATTCAATAATGATACTTGACATTTTCGGAGTGTACTTAGTGATTTCTGGACATTCTTGGCGACCTCACCAAGAGTCTTGGCGACCTCACCAAGATTCTTGGCGACCTCACCAAGATTTGGCGATCTGGGAATTGCTCTTGGCGATCTGGACTTGGTCTTGGCGATTTGGTGACTTGGTTTTGGCGACCTTGCCAACCCTTGGTGAGCTCACCAAGTCTTGGCGAGCTCACCAAGTGGTCTTGGCGATCCCAACATTGGCCTTGGCGAGTCTCACAGTTGTTCTTGGCGATCTCGTCAGTCTGATGACATAAAATTCACTAACTTCAATAACATTCTCTTGATTTCTTTGCAATCACGACCTGTGCTCTCTCAAGTATAAATATCAACACTAGAATAACCTAGAATAAGCACCTGGACAACTGTTTTGAAGAGAGAGAGAGCACTTGTGTGTGAAAACCCACGTGTTCTTGAGTTTCAGACATGAAATCTAAGGATTTCAACAAGCAAACAACATGATTTGATCATGGATTCATGATTTCCGCACTTGGATCTGTGTATTGGATGAGTAAAGGCTACAAATTGGTCCTGACAAATGGTATCAGAGCCATTGTTCTTCATGTTCTTGAGTTTTCTCAAAAACTTGAAGAATCACTCATTCAAGTCATCAAATCTAGTTGTTTGCTTGATTCCTTGAACCATTTTGAACGAAATTTCACAAGGAATCTGTTGGAATGCTTAGATTTCATCAATAATCACAACAAATGGGTCAATTTTTGAATTTTTCAGATTTATGCGAACACAGAGCATACGTGCTGTGCGTTTCTTTTGAAAAATAAAGTCTATCTTTCAATGAATTTGAGTCAAAATTGAACATGCATACATGTTAGACTCATGATTTAGGGATGATAGCAACTTGAATCATTCAAAAACATCAAGTATTGAAGATTTTAGAGCAAAAACTGTGTTCTTGGAAGTTTTTCATAAGAATCACTGTTTGATTCGATTTCACATAGATTAAGTGGTTTTTGGAGCTTGTTGTAGTTAATAAATCTGTTCCTAAGCAAATTTCTAAACTATTGGTGCAATAAAAACTAGATTCCGTGAAATTTGATTTTGACCTAGTGATTATGCTCAAGAACATAGCTGAAAATTTTCTAAGTCTTGAAGATTTTGAAATTTTCAAATTTCAAATTGTTGATTGATTGATTCAAACTAAATAAGCTTCATGATGTTTGTTTTGTAGGTTTTGAGCAATTAACCTCAATCTTAGCATCCGTTGAAGCAATTTCTGAGATTTCAACCCGTTTGACCCATTAAGCATTTTTGTGAAGAAACACAACTTGTTTCATCATGTCTGAGTTCAATTCTGGAAATCAAATGTTCCAAGGGCATAATAGGCCTCCAAAGCTACTCGGGGCCGCCAACTATGATGACTGGAAAAAGAAGTTTCAGTGTCACCTCGAGACCTGGATTATGACCTATTGACATCTGTGAAGTGTGGTCCTAAGGTGTTCTATGTGGATCCTGTTCCTGTGGCTAGTGCTAATCCACCTAACCCTCAGAGACGTGTAATAAAGAAAGTTGAGGACTATTCACCTGCTGAATATAATCAAATGAAGGTTGACAAACGTGCTCTCGGGTGTATCAAAATGGCACTATCTGATGACATTGCCTTCCACTTCACTGAGGCAACTTCTGCTCATGAAATCTGGGTTGCACTAGGGAAGAAGTATGAGGGGAACATTGAGAGCAAAGAAAGGAGACTGGACTCTATCAAACTGCGTTTCAACACTTTTGCTCACACCGCTGGAGACTCATTTGAGACTCATGTGACAAAATTCTGCAGACTTATCTGTGAGATGTAAAATAACCAGATCCGACCTGAGATGCCAGCAATATCTAAGAAGATTCTAAAGTCACTTCCTCGGTACTTTGCTCCATATGTTATCTATCTGCTTGAAAGTAGTGACTTAGCCACTTGTGAATACATGGATCTCATTGACAAAGTCAGAGCCTATGAAATTGCAGCTTTTGAAAGAGATGGAAATTCACTCATGGGGAAGGTTACAAATAAGAGTTGTTGGAAGTAAAATCTATGTGACTGACGCCATCAAATCTGTTTACCGAAGCATTCGACTGAAGAATCCATGTGAATTGATTCAGAGACACGGGTTGTGATGCTCAAGGCTTGCGAGATTGGACCAAAGACCATTTTCTGGAAAACTCAACCGTTCGGGTCAACGGTCAATGTAAAAGTCAACGGAAGATCAGTTCGAGTAAGTCAAGCTTCGTATTAATTAAATCAACGTTGATTTAATTAATAATTATTTTATTCAAGTTTATTTGTATTATGTTCATTTATTATGTTTTTACTAGTTAGTCACCCTCTCTATATATATAGTGAGGGTGCCCCATCCATCAAGTGAGGAATGATGACTCTTTAGGATGTTGAGTCTTCCATTCTAGAGAGAGAGTGAGTCATGGATTTCTAGAGAGAGAGTGTTGTCATGATTTCTTGTAACTAATCATTCGGTTCAATGAAATCATTAGACTTGATTATCATCTTTCTCATGTTTTGATTATCCTTGATTCTTCTCATCTCCATCATCTTTGTCTTTCGGGTTTTCGAATCTGAACCCCGTTCTTGCTCAAGATCGAGATTATCGTAGTGAAAATCGATCCTGAAAAATGGTATCAGAGCGGGTAACCGATCAGATTTCATCTCACTATGAATCTGGTCACTCGAATCTGGATTTGAGCTTGAATTGAGTGAAGATGATGAAAACCCACTTTTGAGACTTTTTCTATTTTTTTTCTTCATTTCTGGATGGATTCTGATGATATGGATGCTTGTTTCACGTTTGGGAGTTCATCTAGATGTTATTTCATGTTTTACTTCTGCAAATCTGTGAGAAAAATGGAGATCAGAGCTGATTTTTCGTAACAGTGGAGTTCTTCACGTTTTTGGGTTGTTCTTGAAGATTTCGGGTTTGATTCTGAGTTTTTGGTGTTATTGTTGATGTTTTTGGATGAAACGAAGTATGTTTCTTTGTGGAAATCGCATTCCGGATCCATTGGAAGCATCCGTTTCGTCTGAATCTCAACCGTTTTGGCAGATCTGGAGAAACACACACTAGTGTGTGTTTCGCGGTGTTCTTCGTGTTCTTGAAGATTTCCAGAATTTTGGGTTGATTCAATCGATTTTTGCTGCTGTTTAGGATGTGTAAGTGGCCATAGCATGTCTCTAAAACAGATTTGTGTCAAGAATCAATGGTTTCTACTCGTTTCTGAGGTTTTTCAAGGATCAAGGTTGCTGCGTTTTTTCAAGTGTTCTTCAAGTTCTTTGAAGTTTTGAAGATGTTCTTAACGATCTGAGTTCGTCTTGAAGATGTTCTTAACGATCTGAGTTCGTCTTGAAGATGTTCTTAACGATTTCAGTTCAGCTTGAAGATGATCTATACGACCTGCCTTTCTTCTTAACGATCAGGTTGAACGACATGCCTTGTATCTTAACGACCAGGTCTTAACGACCAACCGAGCAGCTTCTGATCTTAACGATCTGGTCTGAACGACCTGCCTCTAACGATCAGCTTCTGGGTTTTCGTTCAAGTTGTTCTCGGTGAATTCTGATCGTTAAGGATTGTAGAGCTTCGAACAAGGAATCTAACGGTATAAGAATCTTCAAAAACGTTCAAGTATCATAGGAGATATGTAGCATTCACGGTTTTCCGGTGAGGTAGTGAGCTTTTCCGGTGACTTCTTTAGGGTTTCGGTGAGCTGTACGCGTTTTAGGAAGAAGGAGCTTGACAGATGACATGTCCGTCATTAAGTGGCAGCAATGGAATGTTCTATTTCCTTTGTCAGTCAAACCCTACATCTCTTTTGTGTTGTCTAATTCCTATTGGCTCATGAAAGTCTCGTGGGACCCCTATACAAAAAGCATCCGTTGAAAAGCATCAGGTGGTCGAAATTTCATCGGCTGGATTAGGCGCATGGGTCCCAGGCGCTAGAGACAACCGTTGAAAGAGGTCTTGTTGTCGGCTTCCCATTGGCATATGCTTACCTCACGTAGATCTTGGTTTCTGACCCTTAGATCCCTCAGTTTCTGACCGTCGGATGTAATTAAAGGAGCAAATCTGATTGGTGGATTTTAAATTACATGGATTGTGCTTTCTCAAGGGAGTTTTACCACTAATTATTTTTTCTACATTTTCGTTAAATGCGGGGTTTTTCTTATCACTCTTTTATAAGACTAACGAGATAATGCCTCAACGGAATTGCGGAAATTTTTATTAGTCTCGAATTAATTCTAATTCATTATTGGGGTTCTCGTTTATTGGCGTCACGCGCACGTCTACTATCGACCACTGACGGGGTAGCTTTATTAGCCGGTTAATTATGCAGCGTTCTCGTTATGTCTCACGATTTTATTTTTAGCTGATGCAGCGCGGATGTCAACTAACTGGATTAACTAGAATGTTAAATATTGGAATTGTCCGTTAAATCTCTCGAGGAGCCGTTACTTGACGAAAATTGACGGAATTTTTCAGTTCGCGCCGTTTTCACCGGTCAATCTCAGAAATCGTCACGAAATACTATTCCGAGCTCGTTTTTTTTCAATCAAAATTTCGAAGACTCCGGTTATGATTATTTTCGCTCGGGATCTCAGATTTTCACAGATTTGACACTTATCTTTATTTTCGCATCCAACCCAGTCACGCGGAACACAAGATTTATTTATGGATCATTCACAACTGTCAGTATCCGGCTTCCGGTTTTTCGCGAGATTGTCCGATTTCCAGATTGTTTATCTGGTTTCTCTAGGCAACCGATCGCGACGGTTCGACTCTCCACATCTAAATTTTACGCTTCCGACTGGATGTTTTTGGAGAGATTTAGAAAAATAGGAGGAATTATTATGGATTTGGATATCGGGTCGATTATTCGGAGTTAGAGCATGTTCGATGTTTGAGTGGTTTATCTGATTCAGTTTGTTACGGTTTTGGCTCCAATGTTTAGCATTTTCTCAGTATTGTACCCGACCGCGTGAACCGAGTGAGCGGAACACTTGGATCTCGAATGGAGAAACGAGAACAGAAGAAGCTTATTCAGAGGGGGAATCTTTACGACAGAAAGTCTCGGGTTTATCAGGTTCTCATTGAAGATGTACGGCAGAGCGATTCTCCAGCAGTTGAACAAATTTAAAAGCATCAGTCAAGGGGGAATATGTTGGAACTAAAATCTATGTGACTGATGCCATCAAATCTGTTTACCGAAGCATTCGATTGAAGAATCCATGTGAATTGATTAAGAGACACGGGTTGTGATGCTCGAGGCTTGCGAGATTGGACTGAAGACTTTTTCCGTTTTCTGGAAGAGTCAACTGTTCGGGTCAACGGTCAACGTAAAAGTCAATGAAAGATCAGTTCGAGCGAGTCAAGCTTCATATTAATTAAATCAAATTTGATTTAATTAATATTTATTTTATTCAAGTTTATTTGTATTTTGTTCATTTATTATGTTTTTACTAGTTAGTCACCCTCACTATATATATAGTGAGGGTGCCCCATTCATTAAGTGAGGAATGATGACTCTTTAGGATGTTAAGTCTTCCATTCTAGAGAGAGAGTGAGTCATGGATTTCTAGAGAGAGAGTGTTGTCATGATTTCTTGTAACTAATCATTCGGTTCAATGAAATCATTTGACTTGATTATCATCTTTCTCATGTTTTGATTATCCTTGATTCTTCTCATCTCCATCATCTTTGTCTTTCGGGTTTTCGAATCTGAACCCCGTTCTTGCTCAAGATCGAGATTCGTGTAGTGAAAATCGGTCCTGACAAGAGTTCCTCTCAGCTTGCCCATAATGCTGCTTTCATCACTCCTAATGAGAATGACTTGGAATTTCCTTACTTTGCCGGTGGGTCCTGTTCTTCTGTTCAAGCTGCTCATGTTCCTACTCCACAACCTGTTTGTCAAGCTGCCTTCGTTTTTCAACAACCTGTCTCACCAGTGATTAAGACACCTGCTACATACCAACTAGGACCGTCAGCTGTAGGATTAACTGAAAAAGATCAAGAGTTGTGTAATGCTCTTGTGGCATGCCTTGCTTCCTAAATGTCTGGAAGTATTGAAAGTATGACTTTGTCCCAGGAAGACTTAAATCAAATTCCTGCTGATGACCTTGAAGAAATGGATATAAAGTGGCAACTTGGCATGATTGCTGCCCGCACAAGAAAGTTTTTCAAGAAAACTGGGAGAAAAGTGTTCCAGTCACAACCCAGTGCAACTATTGGTTTTGACAAATCCAAGGCACAATGCTACAACTGTCAAGGTTTGGGTCATTTTGCTCGTGAGTGTAAGAAGCCAAAGCTGAGACAGATCCCTGTGACATCTGGAGGAAACAATAATTCAAGTCAAAATCAGGGAAACTATTCATACCAAAAG
>JBCNJP010000009.1:51293999-51332458 GCA_039602395.1 Deinandra increscens subsp. villosa | reverse complement strand
CTCAATGGGGTATGAAGGAAAATTCCCGCCTATCTTCAAAAAGCTTCTGCCGGACTACTGGAGGTGCCTTGCACATTACATGCAGAAGTCTTTCCTAGGCAAGAGAACGAGTTTTGATCAGTTAAACCAACTCCATGGAACTGCCTTCGTAGCATTGGCCTTAGACTGGAATTTTAACTACTCAAGGATGATGCTGATTGATTGGATAGGCAATGCAGAACTGAGTGCCAGAGAGCAGTTTCTAATGACGCCAAGGTTCGTTCAAATGGTAGTGATGAAGAAGTATCCGATGATAGAGGAGAGGATTGAGAAGCTTGATGTGAAGGTTATGGATATTGGGGTCTTTGGCTTGCAAACCCAAGATAGACCGGGTAAACAAACATTTGAAGGAAGACTGGAGTGGACTAAAAGGGGTGCGTTCCCAGAGGTTGCTAGAGAGCAAGTGATGGATGAGTCTGAGCCAGAAGTGGATGTGCCCAATGTCAATGCATCCGTTGCAGAAGACCAAGACTTAACAGCAACTCCGACTGTTAATGTACAAGAGGAAGATGTTATTCCCTCCGATGAAGAAAATGTAATGGATGACATTCTTGCTGGCCAGGACATCACAGAAGATGATATATATGGAGACTTGGAGCCTCTAACCCATAAAAGGTCGAGGGATGATATGATTGGCTCATCTGGCAGTGACACTACACCTCCAGAGCTGAATTTAACTGTAGATGATGTTCTTGAAGAAGAACCCGTCCCTGCTCGCGAACTCTTCGCCAAGAAAGAGGTCAGACCCAAGGAGCATCAGATTCAAGCTTTCTACGACCAGCTCAAGCATCTTGTTAATACAATCAGCTGGACCCAGTTCTGAGAATCCCAGTACTCAAGAAGAAGCAGCTGCTGAAGTTGTGCAAGATCAGCCTACTCCTGTGGAATCTGAAACTCCAGTTTTAACCGAGCGTAGCCCAGTTCGGGAAGGAACTCAATTTCTGGAGGTTGATCATACTTTTGTTGCTCCAAGCCCAGTGAGAGTAAGTGCAGCTCCTGCGGTAACTCTGCCTACAGCTGCCCCTAGCTTCAGGCCATTTCAAGCAGCGGAGCTTCCAGTAAATATGAGGATAAGTGCTGATCCTCAGATCAATTTCCTGATCTCTCAAAACAGAATTAGAGAAAATGAGATCAAGGCTCTTCAATCTGAGAACAAATATATGAGAGAGAAGGAGGTGGCGGACAAAGACAGGATGAAATATCTGTACGGCATGCTAGTGGATCTGAGGAAGAAGTTCAATGATTTAAAGGATGTAGTAGAGTCAAATACTACTGGTGCGTCTGGTCAAAGTTCTTCACAGGGTCTGCAAGGTGCTGAAGCGTTAAATGAAGACGATGGTGATGAAAACATTGAGATGTCTGACTATGCTAGAGGAGGAAGATTGATCTCCAAAGCTCCTGAGGGTCATGATAACTGGTTTTGAGAATTCTTTCAAGGACCAGCCCCCACTACATATGCTCTTGATCTTGGAAAGAGCTCTATTGACAAACAGGGGAGCAGTGAACCAATCTTGTGCTGGCATTACGACGCTGAGAAGAAATTATTTGCTGTGATCCGTGAAGGCTACAGTCATGTTGAATATTATAGAAATCGTGCACAATTCCATTCATGGACTGAGCCTCAGATCAGAAATCTGCTTCGTGCTCCTTTCATAAACAGGTGGAACAGCCCTGACGGAGACCTCATCAGAAACACCCTGCTGAGCCATCAAGAAAACAACTTTGCAGATTTTGAGTTGAAAGAGGTCAGATGGAGAGAGGCAGGGACTGACCCAGTGACAGGGGAGCCCATTGGTGAAGCTAGGAGGCCACCCACTAAGCGTACAAGAGTCATTAACATGTTAGACGAGATCGATGATGGCACATTAGTCAGAAATTTTGATTTCTGGTACTACGATCCGACAACTCATGAAGTGGTGGTGCTCTGCAAGCCAATGAGGCAATTCCGATTCTATGATCCGGTGGACTTGCTAAGATTTGGAGAGCGAGACATCAAGCTCCTAGCCACCCAACCCATACTTGGAGATGAAAATGACATGATGAATGCTATAAGGGTTGGTATCTTTGATGGAACTGCAAAGCGGATCGTAGAGAAGGGATGGTGGTTCAACAACGTTCAAAGCTCTTTCAGGTTTGATCTGCTGCTGCCGTAAAAAGGTCTAATGGTTCATGCCTAGGGGAAGATTGTTGGGCTATATATATTAGAGGCATGAACATTAGTTATGGGCTTAGTAGTTTATGGGCTTTTGGGCTTAGTTAGTGGGCTTTTATAATGTTTATGATTGGGCCATGTGGACTATTAGGTTTACGATTTTTGTGTTGAGGTAGTATATAAACCTCACTTGTTTATGATTCAAGCAAGCTTTTCTAATACAAATCAAGGTTTACGATTTCTACTTTATTGGTGTTTACGATCAGCTTCCAAGTTAGAGATTTCTCATTCAAGATTCAATCTTTATCATAGATTGAATCTATTTCTTCTACTTGTTTCTTGAATCAATCGTATTTGAGGATCCCGCACTCATTTACAATCAAATATCGTGTAGGTGGTTTGATCTCGGTCCTACACTGTGGTAACATCACTTGAAGATGAACAATCAAATGATTGTTGAGTTTTGAAAAATTTTCCTCGTTTGAAGAATTGTTTTGTGACCACTTTGTCATCGACCTGTTTTGGCTCAGAAACAATTTCAGATTTTTCTAAACTAACAGCGGAAGCTCTTTTCTTAGCCAAAACCGGATAATTTTTCCTTAAATAACCCTTCTGATGAAAATGATAACACTTCCTACGATTTGAGAAGACAGAATCGATCTTGCTAGTGTATAATGATCGTAGATTTGGTAAACAACAAGGTAAATAACACTTCGTTTATTGCTCAAACCTTCAGAGAGAGAGTTACAGGTTACACCTTAGAAAACACACAATTAACAGCTCAAAACCTCACAACTACTACTCTCTAAACGAGCTAAACATATATATAGGTGCTCTGGCCAGCGGACCAACTAACCAGCGTACCAGATGGTCCGGCGTACCATCTGGTCCGCACCTGATCCGCTGGGACCAGAAAACACAAACTAACATTTACACAAACACTTCACCTAGACCTAGCACTAGACACTGAAATATGCTTCAACAACGAACCTTAGCCGAACTTGGAGTTTGGAGCAGTTATTCCGAACAGAGACACTTCAGCCGAACCTCACCATTTTTGCTCAAAATTTTTGCATTTGGACGGATTTGGACGAAATTTGCAGCAATTGATCAGAAAAAAGTGATAAGGAAAGATTTACGAGTGAAATCTTCACGAACTACACGTCTGAAATGATCAAGAACTTGTAAAAACACTCAAAAATCACCAAAAACAACACATTTTGTTTCAAAACTCCGAAAAAAGCAACCACAAATCAGAAGAATGAACCAGATAGCTCTGATACCACTTGAAAATGCGTGAGCATCCGATTGTCTACTCAATCTAGCTAATTCGGATACGAAACAAGTAATTAACCGATTGTTTTATTGATCAAACGGACAATTACAACCGGTAACACAAAGAAACATAGACTGAGATTACACCGTAGAAAACACACACTTAACAATTGATTCACACCCTCAGTCTTCTTAGTCACCGATTACAAAGACACAACATCTATATATAGCGATTGGCCAAACTCCAGGCGAACCTGAAGTTCGTCTGATCCGAACCTCAGGTTCAGACCAGGTTCGGCTAGCAGCTAACCTTATCTTGATCTTGGTCTTTTTCTTGACTTAATACTTCACACGACGCACAGACTATGTATCTACACTTGCTACTATAATCGTTTTCTTTACAAATAAACATAAACCCCTTTAATCAAACCACTGGAAACAACCAAATTAACCCTTGATCATCACATGCAAACCCTAACCCATAAAAGATAGAAACTTTACATGCATGCATGATCTAACCTGATTTTCTTGGTTCCTTGATTATCTGAACAAAATCAACAATTCATGATCAAATCTCAAGAACTCAACCAAAATCATGGATAATACATAAAACCCACCTACCTCCTTGATCTTGGTCACTTCCTCAACATTCCACCATTTCAATAACTTCTTCTAAGCTCCCCAGATGCTCCTCTGGTCGGAGTATTCAAGAATGACCAAATAAAATTACCAAAAATGGTCATTTTCACGTTTTTATATTTTCGACCCAATCCGGGCGTATCTACTTAACACAATACGGTTGTATCATGTATTGCGGGTCTGTCGGCATGGATCTTACCCACTCGATATGGGCATATGCACTTCACTGGATACGACCATATCCCCCTTATTACTTAGAAAATTTCACATTTTCTAATACTTGATCCATTTCGTAAACCCGACTCTATTACCTTTCTCATTATTCATCATAACACATCCCTTAACCTCGTTCCTCACCAGCTTCATAAAAACTGGGGTGTTACAGCAGGAGTATCATTGGAAGGGCCTACAGTTCGCATGACCTTCTGGAGCAGACCTTCCTTGGTTGGCTTCATGTTTTTCGCTCCTATTTCTTCGTTATTCATCGTTTTCAACTACGGTTTCCTACGTTTTCACCATTTTCATCCTCCATCATATCAACCACGTTCAAGCCAATAAAATTGGTTATAAACATGTTGTATATTGAATTATACTCAAACAACTAATTTTCACATAGCACGTTTTTAGGCAAAATGACGTACATATCACTTTTGATTAAGCTCAAATGTTTCAAGACTCAAACTTGTTCGTGATGACTCGTTATATGATTTAAGAATATGAGATTCACAATTTTACCAAATTAACACTTAGATTCAAATAAATGATTTCCTGGTATTCGACAAATTGCGTAAAAACCGCAATTTGCTTTATTTTCGTTTCGAGGAACCCAATTGGTTCTAAAAGTTTTTAATTAAATATTTTACTTTCGAAAATGATTGTGATTCATTTAAAAACATTATTTAGAGGTATAGATATCTGAAAATTCTTTCGGTACTTATTAATCCGCAAATCTAGAAAACACAATTTCAAAATGGCACAATTTTCAAAATCGGGTCAAATACAAATGTTACATATTTAATGCAGACTAAATATTAAAAACAAAATTAAACTTTTTTTTGTATGATGTACGTGTCCACCATTATCATTAGTACTGCATAAAAATAAATTATCATGCGAAAAAACACACTTTATGTTAAAAAAATTAAAACACTAAAACATTTATAGTACTAATGATAATGATACATGGTGCACATGTGCATCATATAATTAAAAACGTTATAAAATGTTATTTTTATATTTAAATCTGAAGATAACATAACTAACTATAAAATTTACGGTGCAATTTCTTTTTAAACCTATTAATGTATACCACATGTATGAGGTTTTTTTTGGTGTGATGCACATGTGTATCATTCAATAAAACACAAAAAAAAATAATAGAAATATATGACATATGGTGCGACTTAGAAAACATATATATCAACTTTTTGTGATGCACATGTGCACCAAAAAAAAAACGTTAATTTTTTTTTTAAGTTTTTATAGGATTAAAGATAACATAATTCTAAGACTTTTGGTGCAAATGTTTTTAAAAAATATGAAAGTATAAAAAAGTTATGTAGGTTTTAAGATTTGTTTACGCAGTTCTCACAAAAAAAAAGGAGTGTTTTCGGAGAATCCTTCCACTATTATAAAACCACGGAAGGATCTTACTATTGCTAGATTCGGTCAATCGAATAACACGGAGGTAAATAAAGCTTTGCTTTATATTAGGCTATACCCCTAGAAGGCCATTCATAAGGGTCTCGAAAAATAGAAGGGCTACAAAGAAGCACCTCCCGAGGCGACGGGCTACGTAGAAGCCCTTGGTCTCGATGACGGGCCAAGGATACCACCTCGGGTATCGCCATGGCGGAAGGGATAAAGATAAACTCGGCAATGGGAATAAGCAAGCGAGTGTAGGGGATCTAGCCGACAAGAAGGACAGGCAAGTACGAGGAGGTACGATGGGACAGGTGATGTGAATAGCATCTCTGCCAATCCAGCCTGTTTCTCGGCGCTCGAAGCCCCTGCAGCTCCATCAAGCATTTAATGCTAGGAAAGGAGACGTGAAAGGGGAAATGACCATTTCGCCCTCGCGGGCCACTATATAAACGTTACTTAGCCAAACGGGTAAAGGATCCAGATTTCTCTCTAACATTTTCCTTACTTACTCAATTCCTCTCCTCAAACAAACACTTACTCTCACGCCGGAGTGTTGTCACGAAGACCCCCTTCGGGGCCCTTCGTGTCAAGGCTAACGGTGTTTCTGTTTTGCAGGAACCTTCACAAGGCCCATCCACGTGTAGCTAACCTCCGACAATCCTACCCCGGGATTCTGGGACGCAACATTGGCGCCATCCGTGGGACCGGCAAATACATTGGTCTAAGATTCAACTAAAAAATGGATGAGAGTGAGGGAGTTCGTGTTCCACCTGGGTTTGAAACGCCTGGCGTGAAAGCGAAGGCCGCCACTAGCATGGCCGGAGAACTCTTTTCCTCGGTGGTCAGTGTGAAGAAGAGAGGAAGAGAGAACCTCACGAGTCAAGAAGGAAACACCATCACTCCAGAATTTGTGAAGAACAACCGTAAGGCTCTCATGACCCAACTTTTGGAGTTAGAGAAGTCAGAGCAAAACCCGTCGATCCCAAAGGTGCTGTTTAGCAAGGAAGATTATGTGGAGGGTCAGTATACTGATACAGACTCTGACGACGACGTAGAGGTTCTAAAGGAAAAGCAGGCTGAAAAACCAGAAGGGGAGGAGACAAGAGACCTCCTCAGAAAGCTGTTGACCACGCTAGAAAAACAGTCACAATCAAGCAGCCCAAAGACGAAGCCCGACAAGGACAACAAGAAGCAAAGCAAAGCAAAGGGAAGGACCCTATGTCACTCCCCTACAGGCCATCGGAGGTGGGGGACATTTCCAAGTTCACCGATAGAATTTCTGAGGCGCCCCTGCAGCCAAAGCTAAGGTTACCTCCGTCGGTATCCGCTTATGATGGAACTCAAGACCCCGAGGACCATCTCCATGCCATAAAGGCAGCGGGAACAGCGGGGGCTTGGAGTATCCCGACGTGGTGTCATATGTTTGTCTCCACTCTGACCGGAAACGCGAGATTGTGGTTTGACACCCTCCCGCCGAAAAGCATTGATAGTTATGAGGAGCTCAGGGGGAAATTCCTCAGGTACTTCAGTCAGCAAAAGAAAACCACCAGAAACCCAAACGAGATCCTCCACATAAGAAGAAAAGACGATGAAACCCTAGAAGGCTTCATGAATAGGTACATCGAAGAAAGCATGTATATTCGAGACGTCCCTGAGGTCATGAAGATAAGCGGCTTCATTCAGGGGGTCAGAAACTCCCAGCTGTGCGAAAAGTTGGGTGAAGAGTTCCCTAGTTCCTTCGACGATCTCATGGACAGGGTTCGAGCCTACATCAGGGGAAAAGATACGGGACAAAAGGCCAAGGAGTGGGGGGCCAGAAAAGATAACTCGAGCAGTTACAACAAAGGAAGGGACAGGAATGAAACCCGTCAGGGTGGTCCTCATTCCAGAAGGAGCTCGTCGGAAAAGAAGCCCTCCTACTCGCCGTACCCGTCGAAAGGAAGTCGTTCATATGAATCGTCATCAGGTACGCCACCCCATTTCGAAAAATTTACTCCGTTACTTAAATCCCCCAGTGAAATATTTGCCACCGAGAAGGACAGGCTGCCTTTTGGCAAGCCCCGTCCTAACAGACACGGAAGTAAGGCCCGTCCGGGGGAGTATTGTGATTACCATCGAGGAAACGGGCACGCGACTGATGACTGCATACAGCTAAGAAAAGAAATAGAGGCTGCCATTAAAACAGGCAAGCTATCGCATCTGGTAAAGGAAATTAAAAGCCCAGAAAAACCTAGAGGCAAGGAAGGGCCTCCGAGGGAAGAGCCCCAATATATAGACATGATCAGAAGAAAAGTTGATGACGAAGAAGCCCCTCAGCGAGCAGTCAGGCACAGAGTGTATGACAATGAGAAATGGCTTGAAAGACCCATCACTTTCGCAGCATTAGGGCCCGACGAGGCCCAAGAAGCTCCTCTCAATGTCGCTGCTGACATAGCAGGACATCGAGTAGCCCGGATCCATGTTGATGGAGGCAGCGGGACGGAGATTATGTACGAACACTGTTTTGTGAGAATGATGCCAGATATCAGGGCAAAGGTTCAAGAAGATTACACGCCCTTAATAGGATTCTCGGGCGAAATGGTCAGGCCCCTAGGGAAGATAACGTTGCCCTTCACCATTGGGGAAGGCTTAACAAGGAGAACCATCGACCTGACGTGGTCTATAGTGAGAGCCCCGTCAAAATATAACGCCATCATAGGAAGGCCGGCTATCAGAGCCCTCAGGGCTCTCACATCAACAGCACATGGTCTCATGAAGTTCCCAACACCAGGAGGAATAGCGACTGTTGGCTCAGCATCAGAAATAGTGGCAACTGTTGATATCCTGCCAAAACTGGTGCCTAAAAACGGGATAGAAGAATGGATGGTGTGTGACAGGTACCCCGAGCAAACCATAAAGGTAGGCTCGCAGCTCTCTGAAAAATGGAAAACTGCCCTTAAAGAGCTGCTGATTGCAAACAGTGACATATTCGCATGGCAATGTGGAGACATGGAAGGAATCCCATCAAGATATATTGAGCACCACTTAAGCATACCACCCGGAACAAAGCCCGTCAGGCAGAAAAAGCGAAGCCTATGTGAAGAGCACGCCAAGGTAGCTGCTGAAGAAGTTAAGCAGCTACTTACAGCTAATATCATAAGAAGAATCAAGTACCCGGAATGGATAGCAAATCCTGTAATGGTGAAAAAACCTGATGGCTCCCTGAGAATGTGCATAGACTTCTCAGGGCTCAATGAGACTTGTCCAAAAGATTGCTATCCCCTTCCTGAAGTAGACGCAAAGATTGATGCTCTGGCCTCCTTCCCAATAAAATGCTTCTTGGATGCTTATAAGGGCTATCATCAGATCCGAATGGCCAGGGAAGATGAGGATAAGACTGCCTTCCACGCTCCAGACGGTACGTATTGTTACACAAAAATGCCCTTCGGGCTGAAAAATGCAGGGGCTACGTACCAAAGGCTCATGGATTGGCTCTTCCAAGAGCAAATCGGAAGGAACTTAGAGGTCTACGTTGATGATTTGGTAATAAAAAGCCAAAGAGAAGGAGATATGATAGAAGATATCAAAGAAACTTTCAACACCCTCAGGGAAGTAAATATGAAGCTAAATCCAAGTAAATGCTCTTTTGGGGTGGAAGAGGGCAAGTTTCTGGGAGTAATTGTAAAGAAAGACGGGATACAAGCCCGTCCCGAAAAAGTGGCTGCCATTAAAGACATGAGGTCCCCAAGGACTCTCAAGGAGGTGCAAAGTTTGAACGGTCAGCTTGTGGCCCTGGGAAGGTTCATATCAAGGCTAGCAGACAAGTCAAGGCCCTTGGTTAAAACTCTGAGAAAATGCATCAAGAAACACCAGTTCGTATGGACTAACGAGGCCGAAGAAGCTTTCCAGCACCTCAAAACCTTCTTGTGCGACCTCCCAGATCTAGCCATTCCTCAAGAAAAAGAAACCCTCACTGCATACTTAGCCATTTCAGAACAGGCAGTTAGCTCGGTGTTGTTGGTTGAAAGAAAAGAAGGGCAAATCCCAATCTATTTCCTGTCAAGAACCTTGAAGGGGGCTGAGGAAAGATACCCGGCAATGGAGAAATTAGCCCTATCCTTGGTGCACACTTCAAGAAGGCTTCGAAGGTATTTCCAGGCGCACCCCGTACAGGTACTCACCGATAAACCCATTCATACTGTGTTGAAAAAACCTGAAGTGTCAGGAAGGCTTGCAAAATGGGCGATCGAGTTAGGAAATTATGAAATCGAGTACAAGGGAAGGTCCTCCAGGAAGGGGCAAGTCCTAGCAGATTTCTTGATAGAAATCCCTCCTGAAGAGGAAATAAAGGACAGTCTCCCGCCAACAGTTAAGAGAGGCTCAGCCCCTTCGTCCACTTGGAAGCTCTTCACTGACGGGGCTTCAAACGAAGAAGGGTGTGGAGCAGGCTTAATACTGACAAGCCCAAAGGGGAAGGAAATAACTTGCGCTCTCAAGTTCGACTTCACCACAACAAACAATGAAGCCGAATACGAGGCCCTTCTGGCAGGCCTCAAAATGGCTAAGCAGTTAAAAGTGAAAAACCTCGAAGCCCATGTCGATTCAATGCTAGTGGCAAGCCAAGTCAATCAAACATACGAGGCTAAAGGAGACACAATGAAACGGTATCTTGACAAGATAAACAATTTGGTGAAGGAGTTCAGCTACTGCAAAATCATTCATGTTCCAAGAAGCAAAAACAAGAAAGCAGACGCTCTAAGCAAAATAGCAGCAGTAGCATTCAGCCATTTGGGAAAAGACATAAAAGTAGAAAGGCTCTCAGCCCCCTCGGTAGGAGAAAACATGGTAATGGCGATCGAAGAGGGAACGGGGGCATCATGGATGACGCCCATCTATGAATTCCTGTCTGACGGAAAACTCCCAGACGGGTCAGAAGAAGCAAGAAAGATAAGGGCCAAAGCTCTTCAATACACCATCATGAATGATAGGCTGTACAGAAAATCTTACTTGGGTCCCTCCCTAAAGTGTGTGAGCGAAGCAGAAGCCTCTCAGATCATAAAGGAGATTCACGAAGGAATCTGTGGCTTACATGCTGGGCCAAAAACAGTAGTGGCTAAGGCTCAACGAGCCGGGTTTTATTGGCCTGGGATGTACAAAAGCGCCATTGAAGAAATCAAAAAATGCGACAATTGTCAAATGCATGCTCCGATCCCAAGGCATCCAAGGCACGATTTAGTTCCAGTAAGTTCTTCCTGGCCCTTCCAAAAGTGGGGAATCGACATCGTAGGCCCATTCCCCATGGCCCAGGGAAGAGTAAGGTTTGTCGTGGTTGCTGTCGATTACTTCACAAAATGGGTGGAGGCCAAACCTCTCACCACCATCACAAGCAGGCAGGTTCTGAGATTCGTGTGGGAAAACATCGTTTGTAGGTTTGGAATCCCTCAAACCCTTATAAGCGACAATGGAACGCAGTTCACAGACAGAAAGTTCAGAAAATGGTGCCTCGAACTAAAAATATGTCAAGTGTTCACTTCAGTAGCCCACCCCCAAAGTAATGGACAGGTGGAGCGGGTAAACAGAAGCTTAGTCGAAGGCATAAAAACCAGGTTGGGGCGAAAAAAGAAGAATTGGCTAGAAGAACTACCTCATGTGTTGTGGGCTCACAGGACCAACCCAAAAACCAGCACAGGTGAAAGCCCCTTCAGCCTAACCTATGGGACCGAAGCAGTCATACCTGCCGAAGTGGTTTGTCCGACAGACAGAATGGCCCTAGATGATAAAAGCAATGAAGAAGACCTTCGGCTAAATCTTAATTTGATTGAAGAAAGAAGGGAGATAGCGGCTATCAGAGAAGCCGCTCACAAAAAAGAAATGCAAAGCCTGTATAACCAGAAGGTCAAAGGGGTAACTTTGAATGTTGGTGACCTGGTGCTCAGGGCCAACGAGGCCAGCAGGCAAGAAGAAATGGGCAAGCTCGGCCCAAGATGGGAAGGCCCGTACAGGGTCATATGGGCCAATGGCAAAGGGTCACACAGGCTGGCCATGATTAACGGGCCGGAAATCCCAAGAACCTGGAACATCCAGCAGCTTAGAAAGTATTACTTATGAAGTAGCTTGTCTTAGAAATATTGTACCAGGCCAGTATATGTGGCAGATTTTGTAAAACATTACAAGTATCTAATATATATGGCTTGACGAAACAAGCCAAATTTTCATGAAAAATTTGAGTATCACATGTCCTAGCATAATTTGTGAAACTTAAAATAAGAAAAAATGCAAACACATTGCCATTTGAAAAAGTACTAAGTAAAATGAGAATCAGGCTTCACAAGAGCCAAGTCCATTATTACCAAAGAGTCTTAAATGGGCGCCCTTAATAGAAAAGGTAGAAGCCCCTGGAAGACCTCACAAGGGTCGCTTGGGCACCTTCTGAAAAAGGAAGGCATAAAAAATGGCACAAAAATTTTCATGTCATAAAGAAAACATACCAGCCCATAAAGGATGGATGTCGAAAAACACTAAAAATATACATACCTAAGTATTGCAAAAGCTGTAGGGAGGACGCTCCTGAAAACAGTAGATAGCAAATAGGTAAAAGGTGTTAAACAAGTTACCATAGCATAATAAGCCCTTAGCAGGGCACAAAAGGCAAAGGCCCCAAGGCCATTGCAAACATAGCAAATCATTGTACACCCCAACAGAGGGGCAAAGTGGAACATGTTTTCAAAACAAAGATTACAGACATAAAAAAGTTAATTGTTTCCAAAAGCAAGCACGCCTAAGGGCCGGGGGTTGCAGGGTCTTCAAGGTCCAGGAAATTGCGAACAGCTTCCATGGTCCACTGAGGGTTGGCAGCTACAGTCTCCAGCGCACTGAATGAAGCACCAACAAGCCCAGCTCCTGCTTCCTGCACCTTCTGGTCGGCTGAAGGGTCGTAGTATGGAGTATCTTCAAGGGCAGTCCCTTCAGCAGAAAACACGTAACCAGCGGCAAGGCCAAGCTGGTACCCAGCAGCAGTGCATGCATCAACAACCTTCTGAAACAAATGGCCAAACTGGGAAGAGGTGTGGACGCGTTTAACAGCCTTAGCAAGCCCCTCAGTAAGGAGCCAACGCTTGTCATCCTCCAGCTCCGTCACACGACCTTCCATGGCCACTCGATTTTCATTAGCAGCTCGAAGGGCCGCCATCTCTTTGTTAACCTTTTCCACATGAGCACTGGCAGCTGCTTCGCCAGCCCGGGCCAATTGAACCTCTTCCCGAATAGCCTCAACATGAGCCTTCAAAAAAAAAGAGAGCGTCAATAGAGAAGGCAAAGCAAAAAATGTAGACAAGTAAGAAAGTAAGGAGCGGGAAAAATAGAGCAAAGTATACCTCCAGATGAAGACACTCTTGCTCCTTCTGAGCAACAATTTCTTTCTGGGCTTTCAACTGGTTTTCCAAATCACCCATCTCCTTCAACTTGTCATGAGCCAAGCTCATCTCCTTCCTGACATCAGCAACCTCTTTCTTCAGCTCATCAACACCAGCCTTATCACTTTCCAGCTCTTCCAAATCTCGAAGAAGATTGTGTTTATCCATTAGAACCTGCTCAAACTCAGCGGCGATCTTACCATACTTGGACCTCCACCTCTTCGCTTCACAGTCAAGCCAGTTAAGTCGCTTCTCCGCCTCAGTGGCAATCTTAAAGCACTGAACGGTTTGAATGGCCAGGAGATCCCCCAAAGCCGGGGTCCCAATCTTACTGGCAGCAGCACGTTCGGCCGGAGGAAGCGACCTCCTCATAAACTCCTTACAAGGCTTTACCCCGTCAATAATAGACCCTTCAGTAACAGTCCAATCAGGCCAATAAGGCTGGGTCTTGGATTCATCAGTAACTGGGGCAAGCCCGTCAGAATCATAGTTCAGCGCAGGAGATTGGGGAGGGTCATCAGCAAAAATCGTCTTGGCAGCTGGCAAGAAGGCATCAGACAATATAAGCTTAGTGCTCTGGTCAGAGCCAATAGTTGAAGGACCTAACAGACGAACCAAATTGGCAAACAAGGGAGGGGTCGATTCAGTAATCCCAGGAAAAAAGTAAGGCGTACCAGAAAAAGGAGCACCAGAAGCTCCAGGAAACGGCACTTTAGAGGAAGGACCTTCAGAAAAAACGGTAGTAGACACGGGAACCTCAGTGGTAGTAGCAGCTTCACTTGGGGGGACTAGCACGCTAGAAGGGGCAACAGAAACATCAACAGACGGCAAAACGCCAGCATCCAAATTAATTGGCTCCTTAACAGAAGGCTCAATAGTTGGTGGAGTAGAAGAAGAGGGTTTAGAACCACTCCTAAGGTTCAACCTCAAGGCGGGACGCTTCAAGATCAGGGGATTAAGGGTCGGCATGGCACGCTTCTTGGTCTCCTTCGAAGTAGCATCCTCAGCAACCTTGGCTGAGGAAGAAGGAGACGAGGTGCTGATAGTGTCCGATGCTTGAGAAGTCGCTACAGGCTCTGAAAAGCTGACCCTAGGAGTCCCGTCCCCGGCTGAGCACTGCAGTATACTCTAAGCCCTTCCCAGCGCTGCCTAAAATCTTGAGAAGATTCATTTCTGCAAAAACCAAGAGTTGTAGTAAGTAAAAAAAATATATGTACACAAAAACATGCGCAAATGTAGGCCAAAAAAGCTACCTTTGCCCTTCTTCAGGACGACAAAACGTTGGCCATCAGGAAGCCCCTTTTTGCTCAAACCGACCATCACAAGAAGGCCTTCAGCAAAGGTTTTACAGGGAGTGGGATGGTCGGAAAGACGTTTGAGCAGCCCAGCATCGAAGCCGGTCTTAGGGGGCGGGTCATTGATGAGCGTGTCATCGGGAAGAAGGGGAAGCACCTCAGGAAGAAAGTCAGAAGAAACGAAAAAGTAACTATCCTTCCAGTTGTGAAGACAGTTAAGTATAGAATCGGTGCAGGATGGGTACTTAGGAGCGCGACGCTTCTCAAAGGTTAACCAACTGCCATCACGCCGGAACTTATAGAACCGCCGGAAAAGGGGTACCGACGGATCTCCGGCGACAGCCTTGCATGCCACCTCAAAATGAACAATTTTGAGAAAGGCAAGAGGATGAACCTGTGAAAAATGGCATTTGTAGTATCGAAGAACAGACACAAGAAAGGAAGATAACGGATATCGAACATTACACTGCCGGAAAGTGGCCGTATAAATGGTTACTCGATCAGCAACGGCAACGGCCCGCTCCTCCGGCAGGGGCAACCTTGGGTTTAGGCGATTGGGAATACCGAAATCAGCAATAAAGGTGTTTAGATCATCGGCCGTCATTACAGAAGGGACAGATAAAAGATCTACCCGAGCCATGAAAAAAGCAGAGAAGAGGAAAAGGAAGCTAACCTGCAACGTGAGAGAACGATAATGGTGAAAAAAACCCAATCGGCAGCAGTTTAGAAAAGGAGAAGAAATTGTAATCAAGTGCAGTCTCGAATTTAAGAGAAGTTAAGCAGGCCGAAAGTTACGGCAGAAACTGCCACGTGACGGACGCGACGTGCGGTAAAATCCTAGCCACAAAACGTGGGTCCAGCTGTAACTGCCCGAGGGTAAAACGGTAAAATCTGCAGGCGATGACAGGATAGCTACTTATTGAAGCATCTTTTAGTGAAAGTTGGGCCGGATCAGGGTTAAGCAAATTTAGCCCAACCCTTTTTTCACTTAGGATCTCAAAAGGGCTGGACTTGGGGGGACTTATTAGGCTATACCCCTAGAAGGCCATTCATAAGGGTCTCGAAAAATAGAAGGGCTACAAAGAAGCACCTCCCGAGGCGACGGGCTACGTAGAAGCCCTTGGTCTCGATGACGGGCCAAGGATACCACCTCGGGTATCGCCATGGCGGAAGGGATAAAGATAAACTCGGCAATGGGAATAAGCAAGCGAGTGTAGGGGATCTAGCCGACAAGAAGGACAGGCAAGTACGAGGAGGTACGATGGGACAGGTGATGTGAATAGCATCTCTGCCAATCCAGCCTGTTTCTCGGCGCTCGAAGCCCCTGCAGCTCCATCAAGCATTTAATGCTAGGAAAGGAGACGTGAAAGGGGAAATGACCATTTCGCCCTCGCGGGCCACTATATAAACGTTACTTAGCCAAACGGGTAAAGGATCCAGATTTTCTCTCTAACACTTTCCTTACTTGCTCAATTCCTCTCCTCAAACAAACACTTACTCTCACGCCGGAGTGTTGTCACGAAGACCCCCTTCGGGGCCCTTCGTGTCAAGGCTAACGGTGTTTCTGTTTTGCAGGAACCTTCACAAGGCCCATCCACGTGTAGCTAACCTCCGACAATCCTACCCCGGGATTCTGGGACGCAACACTTTATTAAGTCACTTAGAGAGATTACAATGTAGAGAGAGAACACTCAAGAACACACACAGTTAAGAGTATTGAAAATGATAGAAGTTCTGAACTCTCTCTAACACGAACTATTTATAGTAGTCATTACCATAATACAGATGCAAAAGCAATGGTGGCCGAGGAAGCATATGATTGGGCTAAGGATTTTCCAGATGAATGTGTATTTTTAGTTCATTCTTCATAAAATTATGCATTGATGGCTACTATGCAAGTTGAATCAATTGACTCTGAATCTCAAACAAGTGCATCTGGAACAAGTGATCTTGAAATTAGTGGGTATGAGTCAACATGTGAATTTTATGCTTAAAAAAAAAGAAAGATGAGAGAATTGATTTCTGAAAAGGAAGGGTTGATTATGGAACATGAAAAGAAATAAGAAGAGATAGAAGGTTACAAAAGAAAGTGTGAGGTTTCTGATGAGAATTTCAAAGCTAATGCAATGTTGGAACAAGAAAAGAAGGTATTGATAGAAGAGGTTTTAATGCTAAAAGCAATATTGGATGAGATGGTTAGTGTTCATAAAGAACAAACCCTTGAAGTTACAAATTGAAAATGTTGAGTTGGTTACAAAGGTTAAAAAGTGGGAGTTCAAAGCAAAGGATGCTATTGGAGATTTTGATGCCTTGTATAAGAAATCTAAAGCAAGAGTGGAATCACTACTGATTACCGATTTTGAACTTCAGAAAGCTTATAATATAATCATGGTTTCGAATAATGATTATCAAGTCCTCCAGTCAAAAGTACAAGATAAAGTCACAGATCTGACAAAAGAAAACAAATTGTTGACACGAAATGTAGAAATTTATCAAGGAAAGGTGGAAAAAGTTACATAGGAAATGTTCGATGCCATGATAAAGTGAGAAGAGAAAAGTATTTGTCTAATAGAGTTTCAGAACCGTTGATAGAATCAGAAAAGGCTTTGGGTGAAACTCGGAAAAAGATAGCAGATTTAAATGTTCAAATTCTGGATTTGGATCGTCAAATAAATAATTTGAAGAATTCACATTCTTTCACAAGTTATTTGTGCAACGAGGAAAATTTCAAAAGAGTGTTTGGCGGCGAAGATTTAAATCAATTACCACCCCCATTGGTTCAAACTGATCCTTCGGCTGATGTCAAATCGTCTGAAACAATTGGTGACTATTCTGAATTTGTTCCTAAGAAATCTGAGAAGAATAAATCCACGGTTCCAAACAAGAAAGTGGAAAAGGAGGAAAGTCTACTTGATAAATCGCCATCAAAGTTTCTAGTGGGTTTATTTCTGATGAAGGAATCATCTCTACTGATAAGGTGATTGAGAAAAATGAGGGTTTGTTGAGTGAAGAGCAAGCTGCTGCTAACTTGGTAGAAGCTAACAAGTTGAAGGATATTAAAGCAGCATTCAATCAAGTTGCTAAAGCTGGTCCTTCCATTCTCAAATTGATTTATCAAAATTACCAGGTTACAAATGTTCAGGGTTGGGTAGTGAGGGTAAGAATTTTGAGAAGATTGTCAAGAAGAATATGCCCAAGAAAGTTCCAAAAGAAAAGAAAGACACAAGCTTGGAACAAATCTATCATTTGGCTCAAGTGTTGATGACAACAATGGAAAAGGGATTTAGAGGTAAGATTCAAAAGAAGTCTTCATCTGAAAGTTCTTCTCGGGATGCTCAAAAGGTTAAGGAGTTTTCATCCTCTGGATCAAATTCCACACCTCGAAGTCCTACATCGAAATGGGTACATTCTAACATATTTCAATTTTTTTAAGAAACTTATGATGGTTCTGAGTTTATTAATAGATGTCCATCAGTTCAGGACAAATCACAATCTCCATGATCCTATCGTTTCTGCTATCAATGTCGCCGAAAGGGACACATGGCACGGGATAGTCCTGAAATTGTAAAAAGTTCATTTTCAAACAAATCTGCCACATTTATTGATGAATCAGGCAGGATTTTTACTGAGTCTACACCTTCCAAGTCAAAACCTAAACAAAAACATTTTTTTAAACTTGATTCAAGTGTTGGTGATTCATCACGTGATGATGAATCAATTAAAAATGAAAAATTAAAAATGCAGTGGCGACGGCTGCAACTGATTTTGAAGAAGACACTGGTCGACCAGAAGCTGTGTGCTTCGGGTCATTTGAATACTAATCTTTAAATCTAGTGTGCAGGTTAATTCAAGAAGGCCTATTAGTGATTGTGAAGTTCAAGCTTCAAGCAGTTGCTGATAGTGGAGTTTCCAACTTAACTTAAATTGAATGTTCATATTACAAAAATTGAAAGTTTTTTTTTCCTGAAAGCTAAAAACCGAAAGGTATCAGTATCGATTGAGGTGAATGAATCTGTGTAAACATCAACCAAAAGCAAGCAATAAGAACCCTAAATCGAATTAAGAACCGTCGGCCTCAAATGTTACTACCGAATCAAAAACCTCCAAATTAACCTAGAAATTGACTAAAGACAAACCTGAAAGTGTAGAGAGAGTGTGCGCACCAACCCTAAATGCATGAGAGTCAGATTTCGGTATGATCGGAGGAGAAATCGGTGTTCGACGGTGGAGAGGGACGGTCGCTGAAAGTTAGCCGAGAGAGAGAAGAGAGTGGGTATGTGTGTTTTGTTTGAATGAGAATGGAAAAAAATGAACCTCCTCTTTTTTATTTAAGTAGGCGAGGTCGTAAAAACTTAGGTTTTTCGAGATTTACACGAAATCACCAAGATCTGCCTTTAGCGAGATCGCAAAGGCGAGACATGTGATTTTGAGATCGCCAAAGAGTAACCCGAGATCGCCAAGAGTTTAAATCTTTTAGGCGAGATCGCCAAGGACAGAAAGGGACGAAGTCGCCAAGCTTAAATCTCGGTTTGTTTTGTGAAAAACACCCAAGTGTACTTCGAGATCGCCAAAAAGGAGGTTTGAGGCGAGATCGCCAAGAGGAAAGATCCTTTATGCGAGATCGCCAAGTGAACACTCATCGAGATCGCAAAGGGACCGCAAAGAGGCGAAGTCGCCAAGTTTTAAGCAACATCGCCAAGGAGAAGTTCATTTAGGGCGAGATTGCCAAGGGTTATTCGAATATGGCGAGATCGCCAAGTTCAGGTCAAGGCGAGATCGCCAAGGAGAAAACCAGATATGGCGAGACCTCCAACAGCAAAAGGGAAAAAAATAATAAAAAATTTGACAGCAAGTTAATTTTATGAAAAATTTTCTGGTTTATGATCCATTTTCAACCAAAATGAGAACACCCGAAGCAAAAACACTAAAAATTCTCAATTGTGAGCTTAGTGATTTGCAAAAACTTAAATGAACTCATTAAGGGCAATTTGGGAATTATATATTTTTCTAAGTGCATAAGCATGTTAAAAACACTATTTTAACTCAGAAAAAATTTAAATTTCACATACTTGACCAAAAAACCTTATTAAATCTGATTAACTTGAGTCAGGCCAACCCAAACTTACCAAAACGGTTGATTTTGACTTAAAACTGCAAATGCACCTCAAATTTGGCTAATTTCTCCCAAACTTGATGTTTTTTAGCACAAAGCACCCAAATTCACGTTTTATGACAAATTTGGTTATATCAAAGCGTAGTGCTTTCATTTACACCGTTAAAGCCTTATTTTCTGGCAGTTTCCAGTTATTTGCTTAATTTTGCATATTTTTGCTCGGTAATGGTTGGTCTATGTTAGGAATCAAACCGGTCAAGTACGTGATCACAGACACTTACAAATCAAGTCACCTCAAAAATTCAGTAACCTAAGTCAGATTGTCGGTATTGTTATCCACTTAAGCTCAAGCAATGAAATTTTCAGCAAAATCACTGTGATGTCATTTATCATGTTTTAGTTCGATTTAATGACAATTGTGTTGACTTCTTATTCCACTATGTCAAACAGTTATCCTAGCTTTGTCTATTTAGCACTTCAGTCATGCACAACACATATATGCAATTTCTTCCCCCTATTTCTTTAGAGGGAAGTGCTGATTTGAAAATGAATGTGTAATTTTTTTGATTCGCGTCAACACAAGGTCAGAGTTTCCTCAGCAGATGTGTCACTGGATATTTTCAATGATAATGATGGGATGCGTGAACACAAGGTCAGAGTTTCCTCAGCAGATGTGTCACTGAATATTTTCAATGATAATGATGGGATGCGTGAACACAAGGTCAGAGTTTCCTCAGCAGATGTGTCACGGTCAATGGATGGATGTGAGATTTTTCTCACTTATTGATGGATGTGTGACAATTCACACTTATTGGTGGATGTGTGATGAATCACACTTATTGATTGGTTTGAAATCAGCACTTTCCGCAAAAGAAATACTCGAGTGTGTTGGTTAACTTACTTAGCACAAACTTAAGCAGATTTAAAGGATTTTGCTAACTGTTTTGACTTACAGTCCACAATTTCATGGTTTTAATTGTTTAATCACAGGACTTGCCTAATTCTTATTATGCTGAGCCTACCGACACATCGAATGATAGAATTACTAATTGATTGGTTCATATCCTATGGTCAGATCATAAGACTAGAATTATATCATGTTCCACATAGTTTGCCCAACCAAAAACCAAAACTTTTCTGGTTTTCTTTTTCAAAGTTTATTTTAAACATTGCAGAATTGCAAAGATTTTATTCTTAGAATCAAGTGCCCATCAAGTGCCTTTACAAAAGTTGTTGGGAATCACTCGATTCTAATTTACATGATTTTTATTTATTTTTGCAAATTTTTGTATTTTTCTCCAATTTTTTAATCATTTATTACAGCATCACTAAATTTTAAAAATTTTGAGATTTCCATCAGGTATTTAACAAGTGTCTTCACAAAAGTTGTTTGAAATGACCCGATTCTATTTTTAGTGATTTTTGATTATTTTTCAAAATTTTTGTGATTTTCTCCAATTTTTCAACCGTGAGTCGGTTTAGGCTTGACCAACTGTCACAAAGACTCAAAATAAAATAAGACAAAAATATTTTTGGTATTTTCTGGAAATATGATTAACACTTTATGAAATATCTTATTTATGGTCAAGAAAGGATGACCAGAACTTAACAGGACTCAAAGAAAATAAGATTAAAATCTTTTTGTGTTTTTCAAAAAAAATGTTAAAAGATAAAATCTTTTTGGCGTTTCAATTTTGGGATCCGAAAAGTAGGAAAACAAGGTAAAATGTTTTTGGGTTTTCAAGATCAAATTATTACAAGGTCATGAAGTAAACAAAGACAATACCTTTAAAACGACACAACCTAAGACTAAGGCACTATCCTAAAAGGAACCTAAAGATGAGCTTACTCAAAGTAATCATTCCTACTGATTGAACTAGGAAGTTAAACCTAGAAAATCAAATCCCTTGGTGAAGAGATCTGCAAGTTGATTTTCAGAGGAAACATGAACTAAGGTAATCAGCTTTTTCTCATGACAGTCCCTAATAAAGTGATGCATAATCTCTATGTGTTTGGTCTTAGAATGCTGAACAGGGTTCTTAACAATAAACATGCCAGCGGTATTATCAATGTTAATAGGGGTGGACATGAAATTCAAACCGTAATCCAGAAGCTGATTCTGGATCCAGAGAACTTGAGAACAGCAAGAGGTAGCAGCAATGTATTCCGCTTCGGCATGCGAGGTAGATACCGTTAACTGCTTCTTGCATTGCCACGAAACCAATGGATTCCCCAAGAATTGAGCTCCGCCGGTGGTTGACTTCCGATCCATGTTGCAACCTCCGTAATCACTATCCGAGAAACCTCTTAGATCAAAAAGCTCGTCCTTGGGATACCACAGCTCTCTCTTTGGATTGGACTTCAGGTATCTGAAGATTCGTTTCACGACCGTCAAGTGTGACTGTTTCGGTTTAGATTGAAATCTCGAGCATAGACACATGGAAAACATTATGTCGAGGCGGCTTGCTGTCAGGTATATGAGGGACCCGATCATTGATCTATACAAGTGTTCATCAACACATTCACCTTCCAGATCTGTTAGAACTTATTTATGTTGGCAACACAAACTATTTATCCTTTTGATGTTTATTTGTAATTTTATTTTGGTTTGTACTTTACTTTGATTATGTACTTTCTCATCTTTGATTATGGTTATGTATGATGTTTTTGACTAAGTGTTAGCGTACTTGTATTTCTCTTTAGCGAACTTCTTGTATATTGAACTTAGCGGACTTTATTAACTCTTAGCGAACTTGTCATTGTACTTAGTGTACTTGTTTGTTAACTGTCCTAGCAAACTTGTTTTTGCTCCTAGCGAACTTGATTTGTTCCTAGAGAACTTAAACTGTTCCTAGCGTACTTAAGTTGTGCTTAGCGTACTTGTTAGCGGACTTGTTTGTATCTAGCGAACTTGTTAGCGAACTTGTTAATGCTTAGCGAACTTCTTAGCGAACTTCACAAGTTCTAGCGAACTTGTTTAATTCTTAGCGTACTTCTCTTATATGCTTAGCGTACTTATTATTCTGTTAGAATATTTTGCTGAATTCCAGGTAATGATTGGTTTGTGTCAAACATTCTATTTGTCCCAGGCTCTCTTGTAGTATAAATACCAAAGTGAAAACCCTAATACGTGTTCCTCCTGGTCATTTCTACAAGAGAGCCTTTGTGTGTGTGTTCTTGGTGTATTTAGTGCGTGTTTTCGAGTTTCAGAGATCTATGGGGTGAAATCAACCAAGATTGATCATCACACTTGTTTTCCGCACCTGTGTGATGAATCGAATGAGAACATTGTGCTCAAATTAGGTCCTAACAATTGGTATCAGAGCCATGTTCTTCATTTTTTGAAGTTTTCTCAAAAATGAAGAAATCTCATTTGAGTTATCAATTTTGGTTGTTTTTGCTAGATCTAAGAGTTGATTCTTGGTAGAAATCACTCTAGGAACTCAAAAACATGCTTAGATTTCTGTTTATTTCAAGTTATGATTGTCAATTTTTGAATTCAGTGAGTTTTTGGTTCGGTCCGAATATTCACTGTTCTTGAGTAAAAATTTTCAAATTTGTTTTTATGATGATTCTTTTCTGAAATTGATGATTTTCGAGTGTTAGTATAGTAAAACCGAAATCATTGGCACTGATTTCGCTTTCTAACATCAAGTTTTGAAGATTTATTGTGCAATTTTTCGAGATTTTGAAACTTTTTCACAAAAAAATCACTGTTTGATCGATTCTCGGTCACTTAGAGTGATTTTTGAGGTTTGTTTTAGCTGAAGCAATTGATCATAACATGATTTCGCATCTAATGATGCCATCAAACATCATTTTTATGAACTTTGATTTTTGGTGATTTAAACTTGCTCAAGAACAAGCTGTTCAAAATTTTGACTAAGTCCAAAAATTTGAATTTTTAAATTTTTTCTGTTTACACCTAAATATTAGTGTTTAATTGCTTCATTAATGTTTATGATTGCAGGATTTGTGTGAATTCAAGCAATCTTCGTGTTTACAAGCAATTTGGAGCTCTTGTTCTTCGTTCGGCCCGTTTTAGCAACTTGTGCTGAAATTTTGTTTCTGTCTCATCTGAGATGTCTGAAGGAAATCATTTCACTCCGGTCATGCAAGGAAACAACCGCCCTCCAAAACTCATGGGTGCTAGTGACTTTGATGACTGGAAAGGGAAGTTCATACTGTTTCTAGAATATTTGGATTTTGACCTACTTACTTCAGTTCTCAATGGTCCAGCTGTGTTTGAAGTTGAAGAAGCTACAACTCCTGCTGTTGGTGTTGCAGTTCCTACTGTTGCTGACCCACCTAACACTAAGAAGAGGATGCTCCCAAAGCCCATGGACAAGCTGACTGTAGCTGAACATGCCCAGCTGAAAATTGATAGGCGTGCATTGGGTTGTATCAAGATGGCCATTAATGATGATCTGTTGCATCAGTTTCGGGATGCTACTTCTGCACATGAGATTTGGGAAGGCCTAGAGAAGAAGTATGAGGGCAATCCAGCAACCAAGGAGAGAAGGCTTGAGAAACTCAAACTCGCTTTCAATACTTTTGCTCACAGGCCTGGAGAGTCGTTTGAGACACATGTCACATGATTCTGCAGGATCATCACTGAGATGACCACTAAGAAGATTCGTCCAGATACTGCCGACATCATAAGGAAGATTCTGCACTCTTTTCCTCAAGAGTTTGCCTCCTATGTCATCTATCTGATTGACAGCACTGATCTCCTTAACGCTGATTACATGGACATGATTGATAAAGTTCGTGATTATGAGGTTAGAGCAGTTGAACGCACAGGAAGGTCACTCATGGGTAATGTGACCTCTAAGGGTTCGTCATCCAATGCTCCCAATGCTGCATTTGCTGCTGCCATGTATGAGGATAGTGATCAGTTTTCTCAATCTTCTGGTCCTAGTGTACCTGTTCCTGCCTCTACTCCAACTCCGACTCCAAATCAGCCTAAAGTTCAAGTATCTCATGCAACTCATCAACCATCAAGTGTGTCATTTGTTCAAGCTCCATCTTCTGGGTATTATGGTCATTCGTCAGCTCCTGTTTCTTCAAACTCCACTAACATGGATCAAGATCTGTGTAATGCTTTTCTTGCCTGCATGAACTCTCAAATGTCAGGCAACATTGAGACTATGACTGTGTGTCAAGAGGATCTTGACCAGATTTCTGCTGATGATCTTGAAGAGATCGATATTAAGTGGCAGATGGGGATGATTGCTGCCAGGACAAGAAAGTTCTTCAGAAAGACTGGAAGGAAGCTGTTTCAACCTGCATCAAATGCTAACATTGGCTTTGATAAGTCTAAAGCTCAGTGTTTCAACTGTCAAGAGCTTGGTCACTTCGCCCGTGAATGTCCTAATCCCAAAACTTGGAATGTTCCTGTCAACTCGGGTGGAAGCAACCACACTTATCAGAAGCAGGGAGGAAATAGTAACCAGTCATACCAGAAAACTGGCAACTCTTCCTACCAGAAGCCACAGCATACCACTTCAAATGTCTCTCATCAAGGATCGTCAAGCTCATCGTCTGCACAAAGAGTTGATAGCACTGGAAAAGCTTTGGTATCTCTCGAGGATGGGAACTACAATTGGACGTCTTCTGCACCATCTCATTCTGCTAACCATCCTGATTACGCTCTTGTGGTGGATTCAGACGGAAAAGAGGACACTGAGTCTGTTGTTTTTGACCCTCTTTTCCCCACCAACTTCTGTCTGATGGCCGGTATTGATGAAGATCTTGATGGATCTTCTCCCTCTGCTGGTTCAGCAATTGCTGTAAGTCAAAATGAGGTCGAATCTGAAGCTAGCAAAAGACTTCTTGAACTCCAACGTGGATCCATTCCCGATGAGGTAAAAGAAAATTTATGTTCTGAAAATTGCCTTGAAACTGTCGCTAGATACCGCACATACAATCTAGAATTGCATGCTAAGGTGGCTGAAAGCGAAAGTCAGGTTGAAACCCTCAAGGAAAATGAGGAAAAATTCCTTGAGAAAATCAAGTCACTTCAAGATGACATTGAAATCATGAAGCACACCGAATCAACTTTAAAAATTCAAATTGAGGATCTTTTGAAAAATCAAACCTCTTTGAGAAATGAATATGCTAAAGCTCGTGAAGCTATTGATTTAATGAAACTTAATCCTGGTAACTTGGGTAATGCTGTTGCTAAAGACATTATGGCACGGTTAAGAACTAGTTTGGATTTCTTAAGGGAAATTTGTGATAGTGCAGCTGAACATCCACTTAATCATAATTATCTGACAATCCCTGAGTTAACTAAAATCAACCCCAAAAGTCATATTAAGTTCATTGATCCAAGCATGATTCCGAGTGCTTCTGATATCCAATCGATGGAAGCCCAACTCTCTGCCACTGAAACTGGCTCTGGGCTCCCGCCGATTGATGAAACTTTGAAGTTTGGTGACTTTGAATCTTTCTCTGTTAGTTCTGTTGATTCGCTAGTTTCTGAAGCGTGTGTCCAAAAGGCTGCTGAATCTGAGTTTCTAAATGTTTGTACTCAAAATGCCTCAAATGGTCAATCATTTTTGTTTAATGAAAATTTTGATGTTTTCAAAACTAATGAAGCTCCTAAAAGGATAAAAACTGTTCGGAGGCGTAAGCCCAAAGTGAGTGTTGAAAATGTGAAACTCGATTCGCAGCAAGTTGTCGATGATGATGCTTTTGCGAAGGCATTCGCAGAAATGGCTTTAAAACATGGTAAGACTGTCATGCACACACAAGCCGGTCTTACAATCACCGATGGTAAGGTGACATCTGTTCAGAAAAAGCCTCCTGCTTCTGTTCCAATCGCAACATCTCCAGCTGCACAAGCTGTACCTCAGCCATCATTTCTTAAGCAAAAGGGATCATCTGCTCATACTGCTTCCAATGAAGCTGGCACTTCATCTGTGATTTTTGTGAAGACTGGGAATCCAAAGAACAAAAGACCTCAAAGTGATCCAGTTATCACAGTTCCACATGATAATGAAGATCAGTATCAGTCGGTTGAGCAAAGTGAGCTTATTTTGAACATTTCTGAAAATGAAACTACACTAAAGAAGAAGAAACAGACTAGGAGACGGAAGAAGAAGCCAGTTGCTGAAAATGAGAAGGGTGAAGGTGTTACCTCAAGTGAGCCTCAACAATTGGTTCCTCAGTCTGTTGAACAATCTGCTGCAATTCCTGCTAATGGTACTCTCGAGAATGGAGGGTCATCTGTCTGTGGAAACCCGCATCATGATGCCAGGGCTTGTGTCTACAATACAGGATACTCTGACTTCAACAATGCTCCAGTGCCTCCTGCTCATTTCTACCAACAGCAGCAAGTAGGTCCGCAAGGAAACCAATTGGCTCCAATGTATTATGGGAATTATGGGGAAGATTAAGTGGATCAGCGTCTTGACACCATGTTTCAACAGTCTTACCCAAATCAGCCCTACATTCCAAATCAGGCCCCGTATGTGCCACGTGGTCTCGGTAGGGGTGTGAATACGTTCAGGCCAAACGTTCAACAACAAATGAGAATGGCTACACTAAACACTTTTCCTGTTAGGTCTTGGACGCCTCGACCTAGGCCGGGATTCATTCCTAGGCCTCTCATGGTTCAACAACATGTCACGGCTCCTCGACCATCTGCTACATTCAAGGCTGCTTTATCTGCCTCTCCTGCTGTTGTGAACGCACCAACTGTTCCCTCCACCTCGAAAGCACCTAAGAAGAAGGCTCCTGGTCAATTTGGCCAGGGTCCATCCTTGAACTAATCACTTTCTTTTTCATGTGCAGGGAACGACCCGAAGTGCTATGAACATATGGTACTTGGACAGTGGCTGCTCTAGGCACATGACAGGGAACAAGGACCTGCTATCTGATGTCAAAACGATAACTCATGGCGGTTCTGTTGCCTTTGGGGGTGATATTCGTGGTGGTAGAATAATTGGAAACGGTCTTTTATCTAATGGAGAAATTTCGTTTGACAAAGTGAATCTGGTCTCTAATCTGAAGTTCAACTTGCTCAGTGTATCGCAGATTTGCGACAACAAAATGCCGATGTTATTCGATGATAAGGAATGTTATATCCTGAAGCCGGGATTCAAGGTTCCCGAAGATCAAATTCTATTTCGTGCAAAACGAAACGGGAATATGTACGCCTTAGATATATCTGCTGCAAGGCCGACGGGTTCAGTGGCGTGTTTCTTGGCAAAGGCTTCGGAAGATGACTCAAATTTATGGCATAGGCGAATGGGACATGTGAACTTTCGAAACATGAACCGCCTTGTAAGAGGAAAACACGTGGTCGGTGTGCCGGAGAAGGAATTCATCCATACCGATAACTGTGTGGCGTGTTTGAAAGGTAAGCAGCGCAAGACGTCTCACAAGCCAAAGCCACCTGGAAGGACTACGGCAATTCTTCAACAACTCCATCTCGACCTTTTCGGGCCTGTGAACATCTACAGTTTAGGGGGAAAGTCGTACTGCTTGGTGATTACCGACGATTACTCCAGATACTCGTGGGTGTTCTTCCTGAGAGAGAAGTCTGAGACAGCTAAGATCCTGAAGGAATTTGTAACGCGGATCGAGAATCGGTGCAAAGAGCGAGTTAAAGTCATCAGATCAGATAATGGGTCAGAGTTCAAGAATCAGACATTTGATGCTTTCTGCAATGAAAAGGGCATATTTCAACAGTTCAGTTCACCGTACACGCCTCAACAAAATGGCGTTGCAGAACGGAAGATAGAACAATCATTGAGTGTGCCAGAACTCTACTTGCTGATTCCAACCTTAAATTGTCTTTTTGGGCAGAAGCTGTGAATACAGCCTGCTATGTTCTAAATAGAACTCTCTTGGTTAAACATGCTAACAAGACGCCTTTCGAGCTGTTTTCAAAAGAAAAACCAAACTTAAAACGATTAAAACCATTTGGATGCGCTTGTACTGTTTTAATCCAGTCGGAACAGTTAGCTAAATTTTCCCCTCGGGCGGATGAAGGCTATTTTGTTGGATACTCGATGAGCTCTCCAGCATTTCGAGTGTTTAACAGAAGAACTCAAGTTATTCTTGAATCGTGCAACGTTACTTTTAACGAGCATGCTCAGAATACTAGAGATCCTGCTCCTGATAGCATGTATGACCTTGAGACTTTTTCTTCTACCTTTAACATGCTTGAGTCTGATGTTGCAGGTAATTTGTTAAATCAAGCTGAACAAGTAAATGAAGAAGTTCTTCCTTCTGTTGATATGTTTGCTCCAATTACTTCGTCTATCCTGGATTCCATCTATTCGGTTGATACTTCGACGATATCAAGGGGAGAACAGTCAACACCATCAACTGATGTCACTGAAGCGACTACAACAACTTCTTTACCTGATCAGCCTTCAGTTCAAACTCTCGAGCCTGTAATTGTGGAGATAGAACCAGCACAAGCAACAACTGAGGCAGAAAACTTAGTTGGAAATGAAGCTGAAACTCATGAGTCAGATTCAGATGACATATCTGAAATTGAAACTGGAGAGACCCCAGGCGACGATCTTCAAATTGGGAATCTTGAATCGTCTATTCCAGCACCTGCTGTTGAAGAGACTCGGATTCATAAGAATCATCCCACTAGTCAGATCATCGGTCCCGTTGATGTGCGTCTCACTAGGAGTAAAACCAAGGATCTGCACACATGTCTGTTTTCTTGTTTCATATCACAAGAAGAGCCTACTACTGTTGTTGCTGCCCTTCTTGATGAAAATTGGATTGACGCGATGCAAACAGAGCTTCTTCAGTTCAAACTGCTACTGTGGGGTCCTTATTTGCTCAAAGTCTGGCACTTGGTGGACCCGCCAGAAGGTTTGGAACCCATTCCTGTCAAATGGATTTTCAAGAACAAAAGAGATGACCGTGGAATCATTATAAGGAAGAAAGCCCGATTAGTTGTAAAAGGGTATAAGCAAATCGATGGCATTGATTATGACGATGTCTATGCTCCAGTCGCTCGTCTAGAGGCAATCCGGATTTTCTTGGCGTATGCTGCGTCAATGAACATCACCGTCTATCAGTTGGACGTGAAAACCGCCTTTCTCTATGGTGAGCTCGACGAAGACATGTACGTAGACCAACCTCCGGGGTTTGTGAACAAATCTTTTCCTAAGAAATGTTACAAGCTGGATAAGGCTCTTTATGGTCTACACCAAGCCCCGGGGAAATGGTACGAGACATTATCAACTTATCTACTGTCAAATGGTTACAAGAGGGGTGTCATTGATTAGACTCTTTTCATTCGTCATGTTGGTGAAGACAAGCTGTTAGTACAAGTGTATGTTGACGACATCATTTTTGCCTCAACAGATGTTGCTCTCTGTCACGAATTTGAGGAACTGATGAAAAAGAAATTTGAGATGAGTGCTATGGGTGAACTGACATTCTTTCTGGGAATTCAAGTGCAGCAGACACCGGATGGCATCTTAATCAGCCAAGGGAAGTATGTCAAAGAAATCCTGAAGAAATTTGGTTTCAATGATTCTAAGGGTTTTTCTACACCCGTCGTTACGCGTCATAGACTCAATCAGGATCCGGAAGGAATTTGTGTGGATGAGCATCTCTACAGGTCAATGATAGGTTCTCTTATGTATCTGACAGCCAGCCGTCCCGACATCATGTATGGAGTGTGTCTATGTTCCCGATTCCAATGCAAGCCGAAAGAATCGCACTTACTAGCTGTGAAAAGGATTTTTCGTTACTTGAGGTCCAATTCAAATAGAGGACTTTGGTATCCTAAAGACCCATCCTTTGATCTTCGAGCCTTCTCAGATAGTGACTATGCTGGTTGTGAACTCAATCGTAAGTCGACAACGGGAGGAGCTCAGTTCTTGGGTAACCGGTTAGTTTCATGGCAATGCAAGAAGCATACAACAGTGTCAGTCTCAACGGCTGAAGCGGAATACATTGCTGCCGCATCGTGCTGCTCTCAAGTGCTTTGGATTCAGAATCAGCTTCTGGATTACGGTTTGAACTTCATGGGTACCCCTATTCATATAGATAATACTGCTGCTGTTTCTATTGTTAAAAATCCTATTTAGCATTCTAAAACTAAGCACACAGAGATTAGATACCATTTCATTAGGGATTGTGCCGAGAAGAAGCTAGTCACTTTAGTTCATGTTAGCTCCGATGACCAGTTAGCATACCTATTCACAAAACCCTTTGATATGTCTAGGTTTAACTTTCTGGTTAGTGCAGTAGGCATGATAAACTATGACTAGGCTTTCTCCATTCTCTAGTATGTTAGTATCTTAACTTTATAGGTTTAGCTGCTTAGAAGTGTTATCTCTGATTTCTTTAGTTACAAATTTTACTTTTATTTTCTCTTTATTTGACCCTGATTTGACCTAAACTTTCTGTTTGTGGTTGTCTAGTGTCAATTTTGTCTGTCTTGTTAGATCAAAAAGATTTTTCTCTAGTTTACTTATGATTTTATGACTGTCTTCTGTTCCTGCATTGTGGAAGATAAATCAAAAACATTAAAAAAAATAGTGTTATTTCTGTTTTCAAATAAGTGTTTTTGAACTCAAGTCAACAAGACTTTTGAGGTTTGACAAAAACAATGAAAAATCAAACTTTTTGGTCTGTGGTCGGACAATATTTGGAACATGATATAATTCTGGTCTTGTCGATCTAACCATAGGATATGATCCAATCGATCGGTAGTTCTATCATTTGATGTGTCGGTAGGCTCAACATACTGAGAAGTAAACAGCTCTCTGTGATTACACACTAATTTCATTGAGAAATGTGGACCACGGAAGTTTAAACAGTCGTATATTCTTTAAATTAGCCCGACTCAGTAGTCTTAGTAAGAAAACTCTAATCACACATCCTTTGTTTCTTCAGTATTAAGTTGACTTATTTAAAAACCGAGCACATCATCTGTCCAAATTCCTAAATGTATTATTAATACAAAGGACATTTGATGGCGCTTAATGAGACTCATCTGCTGAGGAAACTCTGACCTTGAGTTCTCATCCGCCATATAATAACGCTAAGACACATCTGCTGAGGAAACTCTGACCTTGTGTTCTTACGCGTTCATTCCATTAAATAAAGTGAGAGGTCATCTGCTGAGGAAACTCTGACCTTGACGCTCTCACACCGCAAAAAATCACTTTTTATAGTCATGAAAGAAGGGTTATGAAAAACCGTTTACGGATCGTTTCTATGGATGAGACGGAAGTTTTGTCATTGAATCATGTTGAATGATTACATAACGAAGGAGTATACAACGATTAAGCTCTGGGGAGGTCGGACAGAACCTCCCCTCTCAACACACAGAAACAAGACAGAAACTTACAAAGAAATACAAAGACGAATCTATTTATACTTCTTCATAAGGTCCGAACTCCGAACCTAGAGTTCGGCTGAGGTTCGGACCTCAGTTCATGTCTTCGACAAATCAGTCTGTTTGACAATTCGAACAGTAACGGCCACACAAGGTTCATGCACTAACAAATTCCCCCTTGGACGTTACTGTCGAATCCAGACATATTCCCTGAAAACTCATCAAAGAAACGATGATCTCTAAAATTCTGAGATCTGTTCCTATACCCACCAAACCTTGAGTCATAATCACTTTGACCCTCAAAATCAACCCATTTTGAATTTCTTCTAAAACCAGATTGATTTGGTCCACAACCAAAATCATCATAAAACCCTTCATCATTATAGAATTGAGATCGTTTGACAAAAGGACTGGATTTTCTGAAATTTGATTGTGTTTGATCATAGAAAACCTTTGGTGTTGATGGTAAAACAGTTGGTTTTGATGTTTTCTTGCTATTCATTCTATTTACCAACCCAGGCCCAGACTCAGAATGAAATGTGTCCATTTCGTTAGCACCACTGCTATTTCCCCTCCTAATGGGCACATTTCTCTTCTTAGGATCATATGCCGGATCATATTTACATGAGAAAATTTGATCAATTAAATTTGGGTTCACCATATCTAAAGGAAAATCGTTGTCACTATAAATCCTGTTGGAACCCTTTAATCGATATGTTACCCATGGTTCAACCTTGTCACAGTTGGTGTCCAAAGTAGAATTGTGAGCCTTGGCATTTGTAGGTTTCAAAATTTTCGGAGAAAAACCTTTTTCAGCAGTTTTAGGTTTAGCCGAGGACTCAAATCCGACTCCACCATACTTAGACGTCTTACCAGTAACAGACTTGCTCCGAGCAATCTGCTTTTGTTCGTAGGTACTCAGTTTGGAAAGCTCAGATTTAATTGTTGGAAAATCATGTTTGGAGATTAAATTTTTATGATCTGGCTTACCAACTTTAGACTGAGTATACACCGAACCTTCAACATCAGTCTCCGACACTAAGTCATCGACTTTGTCAAAATCAGAAACATTATAAAAAATCTCATCAACTGTTGAATCCAAAATAGATTTTTCAGTTGACACTTTTTCTGAATTGCTTTGTTCAGCTTGATGAGCAACATTTGTCGTTTCCTCAGATGAAAGACCCGGTGTGATATTCACCGGAGATGGGACTTGATTAAGCTTGCCAGAAACATCTTCTTTTCCAGATTTATACAAAAAGTTTGTGAAAGAAGATGAAATTTGAACAGAATCTAATTTTTGTTTTAACTCAAAAACCTCGATTTTCAAATCAGCGACAAGTTTGTTACTAGCAGCTAAATCCTTTTGAACAGACACGAGCAATTCGGACTGATTCGTAAAATCAAATTTTTGCAAACGCAATTGCTCATGTACAGACAGCAATTCCTTGGTTGTCCCCTCCCATCTTTCCTTATAAATGGTTTTATCAGCTTTTGCTACTGCCAGAAGATCATTTAATTTTGTCTTCTCATCTAAGAGTACACTCTTAGCAGTAGCAAAATCATCACATGATTTACACATTAAAGGATATGAAGTTACCTTTGAAGAATCGGCCATCAAGGCAACAGTTTCAGTAAGATTGCTTCTTTTCAATGATCCAATTTCCTGTTTCAGACTTGAATTTTCATCAGTAATCTTCTGCATATCCCTTTGCAAAGCAAGCATCTTATCAGCAATTTCAAGAGCATTCTGTTGTGCTTTTTCATATCTTTCTTTCAGCGGAAGACTCTTTTGATAAAGATTTTCAAAATCATTTGCTGCATCAATGGCTTCGGCTTTTGCTGCATCACATTCTCGAATCAATGCCTCCTTCTCATCAGTCAGAAGTGTAATTTGCTTTTCTAACAAAAGAATTGCATCAGATTCGATCTTGTCAGACACATCAGCCATAAACGCAAACTTTTCTTCATTCACAGACTTATGATCACTTTTACAATGTAAAACTTCATCACCATCAAGCATTCCATCAAAAGTTTCCTCAGTTTTCTCATCATGTATTTCTTCTTCATTGTCAGTTGATTCAGTCAAAGTTTCTTCATCCTGCACATGAGTAACAATCAACGCAGAAGAATCAGCAAATTGATTTCCCCAATTATATGTTTTATCAACTTGAGAAACAAGAGCTTTTGAGGATTCAGATTTGGAACTAGAAGTACTCCCTGAACTCGATGGAGTGTTTGATCCAGAAACATTTGATTTTGGAGTAAATTTCTGATATTCCTGCTTCTTTGGCTGCGGACATTCACGAGCAAAATGTCCAAAATTGGAACAATTGTAGCATCTGACTTTGGATTTATCAAACCCAATCCTGCCACCAGAATTTAAATCCTTTCGTCCAGTTTTCTTCAAAAATCTTTTCACTCGTCTTGCCAACATAGCAAACTGCCAGTTTATATCCATTAACTCCAAATCATCAGGATCCACCTGATCATAGTCTTCTTCAGTCAACTCAGCATTACTAACCTTTCCAGTTATCAAACCATAATATGATGACACTAATGCAGAAACAAGAGCCATGTAATCTTCAGTGGTAGATACCGACATAGCCATCTTTCCCGTGTTCACCAAATTACTTGCTGAAATTGACGTTCCACTAATCCCAGAACTATAATTGTAATCAACATTTTGTGACCCCGAACCAGTTCCAGAATTAGAAACAAACCCAGATAAATTTCCAGCCACGAAAGCTGTAGCAGGTGCTGGACTTGTTATCTTAGTTGACTTCCCAGAAATAGTTGCTGCATTTGACCCATAGTAAACATCCGGATTCTGAACTGCAGCTGGTGTAGTGTTAACATTTTTCATTTCTAAATCACGAGCTTGCAATTTACCCAGAAGCTTTACAAAAGTCAATTCAGCATAGTCTTTGTCATTCATGATCATCAAAACATATGACTCCCATTTCGATGGCAGTCCTTCCAGCAATTTCTCCTTCAACTCTTCGTCATCTTTCTTAATATTGACATTATCCATTTCAGACAGTAAATGACAATATCTTGAAATTAGCTCAGGAACGCCTTCGCCCTCAAAATGTTTGAAATTGTCGAATTCTTTGTTAAGCACCTTCTTCTTGCTTTTCTTATACTGCTCATTTCCCTCACATCTCTCTTTCAGAGTTGACCATAACTCATTAGAGTGTTTGCAGCTTTTGAATTGATGTAATAATTCCTTTGGCAAAGCTTGAGTGATTAAACCGTACGCTTTCTGTTCACGAACAAAATCAGCTTTCTGTGTAACATCCAAATTTCGTTGCATAATGGCAACATTGTTAGCACCAACCGGATACACATACGGTGCATCCATCGCAATCCATAGATCTGGATCCGTTGTTCCGATATAAGCCTCAAATCGTTTCTTCCAATTGGTATAGTCTTCAAATTTAAGCAACTTTGGAACTTTCTGTGTTGTTCCAATCTCATTGTCATAGTTGAGTAAAGTTTGCATCTGCGTTTGAATAGCCGCAAACGCGCTATAGTCCGACATGATTGACTTGATTGAAATTGAAACAAATTCCGAATTGTCCGAACTTGGTCCGAACCTAAGATACCCTCCGAGCTTCCTCCGAACTAGGTCCGAACTCAGGAATACAGTCCGAACGTCACCGAACTACCTCCGATCTCTCACCGAAACACAATAACTCCGAAGACCCTCCGATCCTAGTCCGAACTCTTACCGAACGTGAAATCAAATCCGAATGTTCACCGAACGATCTCCGAACTATCACCGAACTTCTCCGAACCTGGTGTTCGGAGCGGTTATACCGTGCGAACTCCGAACTTGAAGTTCGGAGCGGTTACACCGAACGTGGAGTTCGGCCGAACGCGAAAAACCAAAAATTTTCAGAAAAACTCACCAAAATAGACACCTCTCGATCTGTGGATACTCAAACTAACGAAAACGAACAAAAACAAGCATTTTGAACGTAAAACATGACATTTTAGTTGAGATTTTTGAGAAACGAAGATGAAACACGAGCTTTGTCACACACAAATTGAATCAAATCGAACTAAACTTGACCAGAAAGCTCTGATACCAACCAACTGAAAAACCGTTTATGGATCGTTTCTATGGATGAGACGGAAGTTTTGTCATTGAATCATGTTGAATGATTACATAACGAAGGAGTATACAACGATTAAGCTCTGGGGGAGGTCGGACAGAACCTCCCCTCTCAACACACAGACACAAGACAGAAACTTACAAAGAAATACAAAGACGAATCTATTTATACTTCTTCATAAGGTCCGAACTCGGCACCTCCGAACTCTGTCCGAACTCCCTCCGAACTTGGAGTTCGGCCATCTAGGTTCGGCCAACTCCGAACCTAGAGTTCGGCTGAGGTTCGGACCTCAGTTCATGTCTTCGACAAATCAGTCTGTTTGACAATTCGAACAGTAACGGCCACACAAGGTTCATGCACTAACAAATTCCCCCTTGGACGTTACTGTCGAATCCAGACATTGATCTTCTAGCAATCTTCAGTCAGCTTGCTGCAGACATCTCTATCTTTAGCAAACTCCCCTTGACCGAATCATCAGGTATGCAGGACACAATTCGAATCTTGTACAATCTCCACAACCAATAAAATTCCCCCTAGCTTCAAGCACAGCCATCCAATTGGAACCGGTATGTATGATAATGGTTTACTTCATAAGTTGTATCCGGAAATTATAAAGACACACGAACATCACTGCATCTTGATAATAATCTTCAATCTTCACCGAATTGTAACACATTCTGATCTTTATGAAAACAGACACGATCAGCATCTTCAATCACGGAAATTCCCCCTCAGCATCAAATCCATCCCAATATATTACTCCGGTAAACGTATATCTCGTTGCAGACTGGAATCTGACCAAGTCTTTCGACAACTCAAGAAAGTATCGGGCATATGACAGAAAGTTCCAAACCATAATTGAAAACTTTGACATATCGGTTCGCACGAACATCAGAATATACCACATTTCCATGAAGATCAAAAACCACCATCATCCCTGAACTGATTGCTTTTGAATATTCACTTTTTCAATTATAAAACTTTGAAAGTTTTGAAAGTTTATGGTCCCCAAATTCCCCCCTAAATAAGTGACATATTCAAATCTTCAATTTCTTATGATTCCAAACCCCGCATTCTTGTAGTGGAATGATAAACTCAAGTGGCCCGCAACGGAATCTTTAATCTCATTAATCTTCAGTTTGTGTAGAAAGATAATCTCCGACAAACGTTCCCAAGTAATCATAACCATGTTTCAGAATCTCTGTCCATCATCAGAAACACGTATTCTTGAATCTCTGTCCATCATCAAGAACCATGACTACCCACAAACACATTTCTTGAAATTCGATCACTAACTCATAACAAATATCGTGATCTGGATTTTCTTCAAACATAACACCCCACAGCTACCGAATCAAGGGTAAACTCGATAACTGATCCGCTTCTGTAAAATTCCCACCTAACGGGGGTTCGGGGGCAGCGCCCCTGAGAAGCGGGGTCCAAGGGGCGGCAGCCCCTGGCGGGGTCCAAGGGGCAGAGCCCCTGGCTGGGATCGAGCTCGTCCGAACCTTGTCCGATCTACCTCCGAACCTGATCCTCCGAACCCTCTCCGAAACTGACCTTCGGACCTAGTCCGAACTTGACCTTCAGAACCTCCTCTGAACCTGACCATCGGACCTCCGAACCTGGAGTTCGGAGCGGTTATTTTTCAGATCTGTTCTTCGGCCGAACGTTGTCCGAACTCGAACTGGAAATTTTTGAACTCGAACCAGATTCAGAATTTGATCGAATTTTGACATCTAGAGGCTTCTGTTAGGTAAAAACATGACTCAGGAAGACTCGATTGATTAAAAACCAAACAGAAACACTTCCAATCACCCCTAACTGAGAGTTTAACGTCTCGAAATGAAGAAAAACGATAGATTTCGACCATAGAAAGAGCCAACAGCTCTGATACCAACTGAAAAACCGTTTACGGATCGTTTCTATGGATGAGACGGAAGTTTTGTCATTGAATCATGTTGAATGATTACATAACGAAGGAGTATACAACGATTAAGCTCTGGGGGAGGTCGGACAGAACCTCCCCTCTCAACACACAGACACAAGACAGAAACTTACAAAGAAATACAAAGATGAATCTATTTATACTTCTTCATAAGGTCCGAACTCGGCACCTCCGAACTCTCTCCGAACTCCCTCCGAACTTGGAGTTCGGCCATCTAGGTTCGGCCAACTCCGAACCTAGAGTTCGGCTGAGGTTCGGACCTCAGTTCATGTCTTCGACAAATCAGTCTGTTTGACAATTCGAACAGTAACGGCCACACAAGGTTCATGCACTAACAGGTTATCATGATTTCATGACTATATCCATGAAATAAGTGACTTAACACTAAAGAAAAGGGGGAAAGATTACTTTTAAATGTGTGGTTGAATCTGAAAAGCTACTTGATGATAGGTAGAATACTGTTAACTTCCAACCAAATAAGGACCCCACAAAATATTTCTCTGAATCG